>JANFOE010001159.1:290000-295272 GCA_025667525.1 Glebionis coronaria
TATATATATATATATATATATATATATATATATATATATATAAATATATATATATATATATAAATATATATATATATATATATATATATATATATATATATATATATATATATATATAATATATATATATATATATATATATATATATATATATATATATATATATATATATATATATATATATATATATATATATATATATATATATATATATATATATTATATATATATATATATATATATATATATATATATATATATATATATATATATATATATATATATATATACGTATATATATATACGTATGTATATATATATATATACGTATATATATATATATACGTATATATATATATATATATAGGTATATATATATATATATATATATTTATATATATATATATATATATATATATATACGTATATATATATATATACGTATATATATATATATACGTATATATATATATATATATATATATATATATATATATATATATATATATATATATATATATATATATATATATATATTTATATATATATATATATATATATATATATATATATATATATATATATATATATATATATATATATATATATATATATATATATATATATATATATATATATATATATATATATATATATATATATATATATATATATATATATATATATATATATATATATATATATATATATATATATATATATATATATATATATATATATATATATATACGGAGTGGGGTTATTCTAAAACAAAACTTATAATAAAATAAATGAGGTGAAATCTCAACCCTTGGATCAAAATGACCTAATTTGATAAAAAAAAATGGTGTCTTTTTTGTAAACTCTCAAACTTTAAGGGTAATTGTTGAAAATAATGAAAATTAAAACGAGCCCGATCAAAAAACACACACTTCATAGACTAAAAACCGATCAAAACACACAGTACACCAAATCCTCTCGAATCCACCAAATCAACCAAATCAAACCTACTGAATCCTCTCGAATCAAACCTACTGAATCATCTCGCATCGAGATGGTTCGCACACTTATAGGACTATCGCCGCCTTCTCCTACTGGTAATTTTTTTAATTTTGCGATTAATTTTTTTAATGATTTGTGTTAAAATTTGTACTATAATGCTCTAGAATATAAATGACTTTAGTTTTTGAATGTTTAACATTATCTTGAATGTCTCCTCATTATCTTATTAGTAAGTTCAATTTTTTTCTTTTGAATGTCTGATGTAATGTCTTTCAACAACTTGCATACAAAGTGTTTGACAAAAGGTCTCAACGAGAATTTAGAATTGTGACGTGGTTAAATCTAATATGTAATGCAGTAGGTTGTAATGATTTATAAATGTGTTTTGGTAAAATTATAAATGTAATGTAGTATGATTGTGTGTGATGCACTAGAAAGTGGTCAGAGATGAAGTAGGATTGTGTGTGGTAGAGTGGAACATGTACTAAGATGCATTACAGTTATTTTTATTGTATTATAGTTCAAATTTTAATGCATTGTAATGCAGTAGGTCACTTGCATTGTTCTTTCTACAACATTACAGTTTAGTTTTAATGCATTGTAATGTAGTACGTTACTTGCATTATTCTTTCTACTGCATTATAGTTTAAATTTTAATGCACTGTAATGCAGTAGGTTACTTGCATTGTTCTTCTACTGCACTACAGTTTAATTTTAATACATTGTAACGCAATAGGTTACTTCCATTGTTCATACGCGTGATTTACTGCATTAAAACTTTATTTCTACTACATTAAGGTTTAAATTCTAATGCATTTAATGCATTTAATAGGTAAGTGTGTGGTTATGATTTATGGATACAATGTGTTTGATATAATGTCTTAATAAGACATCATAATTGTGATGCACTACATTAACATTCTAATGTACTAGGAATGAGACCGTAATGCAGTAAGTTACTTACGGGTTTGATGTGGTAGAAAATATAGTGTAATGAAGTTGGTTACTTTCGTTGTTCATAGGTAGAAAATGTGTTAAAAATGCACTATAATGCTCTAGAATGCGATAGGATATCAAACATATATAACGTTTATGCAAGTGTGTGTTTATGATTGATGTATAAAATGTGTTTGATATAATGTCTCAATGAGAATTATAAAGTTCTCTTTGATATAGAAGTGATTTGGTAAAATCATAACTGCGATGGAGTAGGATTAACACTATGATTGAGTAGAATTAATAATATGATGGAGTAAAACTAATACTATGCATGTGATTTGGTAAATTAGAACTATAATGGAGTAGAATTATTTTTAATGTGAATATGCTTGAGTAGGATAAAGTTGTATTTTGTGGTTTTGTCGAAATTAAGTATTTGTATGTAATATATAAGTGATTTGGTAAAATTATAACTGGGACGGAGTAGGATTAACACTATGATTGAGTAGAATTGATATTATGATGGAGTAAAACTAATACTATGCATGTGATTTGATAAAATTTTAATAATAATAAGCAAATTTTATTCTACTGCATTACAGTTAAATTTTAATGCAATGTAATGCAGTAGGTCACTTGCATTGTTCTTTCTACTACATTACTGTTTAATTTTAATGCACTGTAATGTAGTACGATACTTATTTTTCTTTCTACTGCATTACAGATTAAATTTTAATTCACTGTAATGCAGTAGGTTACTTGCATTGTTCTTTCTACTGTATTACAGCTTAATTTTAATACATTGTAATGCAGTAGGTTACATATGCATGATTTACTGCATTAAAACTTAATTTCTACTACATTAAGGTTTAAATTTTAATGCATCGTAATGTAGTATGTTACATGGGTTGTTTATATGCATGATTTACTGTATTACAGTCTTATTTCTACTGCTTTATAGTTTAAATTTTAATGCATTGTAATGCAATAGGTTATTTGCAATATTCTTTCTACTGCATTACAGTTTAATTTTAATGCATTGTAATGGAGTAGGTTACTTACATTCTTCGTATGCATGATTTACTGCATTAAAACTTTATTTCTACTACATTAAGGTTTAAATTCTATTGCATTTAATGCAGTAGGTTACTCGTGTTGTTCATATGCATGATTTACTACATTGCAGCTTTATTTCTACTACATTACAACTTTATTTCAACTGCATACTAGTTTTAAATTCTAATGCATCACATAATATATATTGATACTTTCATATATAATTCTTGAACTATTCTACAGGTAAAAAGGCACAGGAAAAAAACCCAGGGGACAAAGGAAGATGCATTTAACAAGCTGCAAACAGTATATAGCTTCCTCTAATACCAAATGATATACTCTAATTGAAGGACGAAATGGTACAAGGATGCATTGGGCGCGCAAGAGGATTCTTGGAAGATACTTGTGCATCATTTAAAATAATGTTTAAATTTTATTAGATGTAATACTTTGGAATATTGAATGTCTAATACGATGTAGTGTATATTTTAAAGATGACATTGTTTGTTTGTAATCATATTTTATATTCTACTACATTATTATCGTTTATTTTATTGCATTACCATATTTCATTCTACTACATTAAAGTTATATTCTAAGACATTACAATTATATTTTACCACATTGTAGTCTTATAATTTACATATAACTGAGATGTAGTATAATATAAATTGAATGAGTAAAAATAAACAGTAATGTAGTAGGATATAATCCTATAATGCAGTAAAATAAAATTTGCTTATTTAATGCATTATAGCTATATGCTACTGCATTGCTGTTATTTTATATTCTACTACATTACATATGCTTGTTACTGTTATTTTATTATAAAAAAGGAATGATACACTAACAAAATAACTGTTGTAGGATATAAATAACAAAAATGAATTATAACATAATTGTAATGAGACAAAATCCTGAAATGCAATAGATTTAACGTTGTGATGCACTAAAACACATTCAAATCAAAAACTATAACGTACTCATGTTTACATTGAAGCTGTTACATAAAATCATAATTTTATTTGTAAAAAATGACAAAAAAAAATTGAAAAACTATTCATTTTCGATGTATAGATTCTATTAAACTAGCCTTCTTCGACATATCTTGTGTCTTTGCTTTCTTCGATACAAACAATAATTTATACAACTCGTAGAACTGGAATTGTGGCCTCATTTATCTCCATATGTCGAACAACCCCTTCTCTTTGTTAGTCCTTCAACAGTTACTTCAGGTCTTCGCTTTATCATTTCGTACCCTAGATTATTGATTTTAACCTTCATCTGAAACTTATAAAAGATATAATTCAATAGAAGATAAAATGTGATTCAGTAGAAGATAAACTACAATTCGGTAGAACATAAACTATAATTCAGTAGAACATAAACTATTATTCAGTAGAAGATAAATTATTATTTGGTAGAACAGAAACTATAATTCAGTAGAAACTATCATGTAGGAATTTTATCAAATCACATGTATATGAACAGTAGCAAAGATCCTACAACATCATAGTGCAAGTTCTACCAAATCACATGCATACTTTAATGCAGTAAATCATGCATATGAACAATGGAAGTAACCTACTGCATTACAATGTATTAAAATTAAGGTGTAATGCAGTAGAAAGAACAATGCAAGTAACCTACTACATTACAGTGCATTAAAATTTAATATGTAATGCAGTAGAAAGAAAAATGAAAGTATCGCACTACATTACCGTATATTCTACAACATTACCGTATATTCTACAACATTAGTGTTTTACAACATTAGTGTTTTATAACATTACCGTATATTTTACAACATTACCGTATATTCTACAACATTACCGTATATTCTACAACATTACCGTATATTCTACAACATTAGTGTTTTACAACATTAGTGTTTTACAACATTAGTGTTTTACAACATTGCCGTATATTCTACAACATTACCGTATATTCTACAACATTACCGTATATTTTACAACATTACCGTATATTCTACAACATTACCGTATATTCTACAACATTACCGTATATTCTACAACATTAGTGTTTTACAACATTACCGTATATTCTACAACATTAGTGTTTTACAACATTGTCGTATATTCTACAACATTACCGTATATTCTACAACATTACCGTATATTTTACAACATTACCGTATATTCTACAACATTACCGTATATTCTACAACATTACCGTATATTCTACAACTTTAGTGTTTTACAACATTAGTGTTTTTACAACATTACCGTATATTCTACAACATTACCGTATATTC
>JANFOE010001160.1:0-387500 GCA_025667525.1 Glebionis coronaria
ATATATCTAATATATATATATATATATATATATATATATATATATATATATATATATATATATATATATATATTTATATATAGATATATATATATATATATATATATATAATATATATTTATATATATATATACTTTTCATATATTCAAAATCAGTAAACTCTAGATAGGTAAAAGTATATATATATATATATATATATATATATATATATATATATATATATATTGGAGCCTTAACAGTAGCTTTAAGGTTGGGGGAAAATTGTGAAAGTTAGCTAACATATGTAAGGGAATAGGGTTTTTTTATAGAGGATACTATTTTGTTTAAGGATGGATTTGACCCATAGTTTGTGGTATGTAAAACGAGACTGTTTTGGGTAAAATGATAACGGGATAGGTTATTAACTAAACAAGGTTAAGGGGCTTATAGAGGGGTGTAATGGAATACTTGTGTTAGACTAATGAGGTTTAAATGTAGGAGAGAGTTAGACGTCCATCATAGGTTGACGAACATAGTCTGTTGGTTCATGTTAAAACCCGCATATAAATGCCATGAACATTACACTACGTAAACATACGAACCAATTAAAACTTTCCATTTATTTCATGAATATGTGTCACGAATATTAAATTCAGAAACTACGTACGTGTTAGTGCACGATAATTATTATGTAAGTGATAATACACGATAATTTTTAAGTATAATAATTATAATCACGAACATATGATCACGAACATTTACGAACATGATAAATATTACGTATAATAACTATAACACGACTATTAGAACACGATATATGTACGTAGTATATATAACATGAACATTTAAACACGAACCAGAGCGAATAATAAACACGAGCATACACGAATATTTTAGACATCATAATTGTATGGTTTTGGCCTTGTGGTCCATGGTAGTCGCGGACAATGAAGACAAGAGGGGCCCCAAACCCATTTTGGTTTAGCTAAGGAAAAACTAAACACAGGAAAATCATTCACAGAGTTTTAACAAAAAAACTAAAAACCCTAGCTCGTTCTCTCCCTCTTGTCGCCGGATACACTAGAAGACCAAGGGGTGTTTGGTTGATTTTGATCTTTGATTTTGGGTTAACCGCGTTTGTGTTCTTAGTTCTTTTCCAATCACGCATTTGATATCACATAAGCATCATCTTTTTATTTTATTTTTCTTTTAATTATGTTCATGTGTTTAGAAAAAAAAACATAATTAAACATGTTAGATTAATACAAGAAACATGGAAAAGGGTTTGGTTTTGTGGGTTTTGTTTGGCCGACACACAAACCGAGAGCCACCAAGCTCTCGGTGTTCTTTTGAACACCAACAGCCAAGACCCTAGAGTCTCGGTGTGGTCTTGGTTGCTCGGCCGCAAGGACAAGGGACCCCGACACGAGTCGGGGTAACGTTTGGTTTGGGAGTGGGTCCTCGGCGGCAACAGTAAGCACCACCGGCTTAAGCCGGTGGCTATTTTGTTCGATCAGTGGGAAACGCAGCCAAGCAGGGGGACCACCGGCTAAAGTCGATGGTGATTTTACTCGGACAGGTGTCATCCGGCAAGCCGGGTAGCCACTATCGGGGTTGTCTTGGTTCGGTTTTTGTTTCATTTTATATTAAAACACGGAAACAAGCACGGGATTAGTTTTTTACAAGTTATATTTTTACAAGACTAATTAAATAAACATGATAAATAATTAATTTAATTTAAAAATGGACTTAGGTTATATTATTTTTAATAAATAATACTACCTTCTTCCCATAATAAGTGTCCACTTTTACTTGTCTCGGTTTTTTTATACAACTTTGGACTATAAATAATTTCATTTGTGTTATATAATACCGGATTGAAAAGTTATATGTATGGATTAATATTTAAATGCATTTTCATTAAATATATTTTCATTCGATATAATATAAAACAATGAAGATATTTATGGTCAAAGTTGAATAAGAAAAACCGAAAAAGTAGAAGTGGACATTTATTATGGGACGGAGGGAGTACATGTTTTAACCTAAGTATTTTGTTATTTATTTTAGACTATAGTTATTAATAATTATTAAAACATGGACTTATAATTAATAAATAAAACATGACTTAGGTTATAACTCCTTCCTTTTTATGTTGTCGTGATGGTTACCGGTGAACGCTCCCAAAGGCGACCCTCTCGAGTTTCCGGCTGTTTTCTAGATTGAAGTAGCCTTTCGTCGCCCCGAAGGAAGTATAAATATAATAATTCATGATTAACCTAATGATTTTATTAAACTAATTTAATTAAATCATTCTTTATTTAATTAAATCATATAACCTATAGTTTGTCAATTAACCATGATATATTATTAATTAATAAAACATGAACTATTATTATTAATTAATAATCAGTTATAACCAATAGTATTTAATTAATAAACTATACTATTTACATGACTTATGACTTTTAACCAGTAAACATTTGCTTATATTATTAGCTTATTAATCCAGCTAATTTCCATATATGGAAACTTTCTATTTCAGGAAACTTACTATTTTTAGAAACTTTCTATTTTAAGAAGCTGATCTATTGTTGGGAACTTTCTATTTTTGGAATCAATCTATTTTTGAAAACCTGCTATTTTAGAAAGTTACTTATTATTACACAACAAGTATAATAATACAAGAATACAAGATAATACTTAATCAGAATATATGAAATACATGATTAATATAGTATATCATTTAAAAACAGTAAAATAAGACAAGAACATATAAAACAAGCTAGAACATGCTATAACCAGTAACGTACTCAGTAATCAGACAACTTATACATGTCCCTTATTTATGTAGCACTAGTGAGGTCGGAGTAGGACTATTCATCCTTTCATCTTTCCTCGTTCACTAGACACAAGGTACGGATTTTCCGTCCTTCAGTTTGGACATTCTTTCCTTATTAGGATTCCCCGTTTGCAACCAACTATTTTCCTAAGTATATGTTTTGATTACTTATGTTAGTTTTAAATGCCTAAGCCATATACATGCATGACCAGTGTCACCTAGTTATGGAGGTACCATAACCATAACACTGGAGGCACTGGTGTTATGACTTCCCCACGTCGGAGTGATTGCTCGTGGTGTCTCATTTCAATTTTGGCCTTATATTTATATTATCATGTGGGGCGTATGGGTGCATCCTAGTTACATGTTTTACATGATTTTCATGGTGAATGCGATGTGTGCCTTGCATCCTTCACAAGGAGTTGATCCCTCCTACCAGACTAATTAATTAGAGGCAACCCCTCTAATTTCATGATGAGGTCTCCCCTACAAGTATTCATGCACGGTGGAACCTCATGCCCTATATGGACTAGTGGCTAATTAATACAGTTTTCATATAAAAACATAAGTCTTTTCAAACTATAAAACCAGTTTTATGAACATGTCCAGGTTAGTTAGGACTTATACATTTTCACTGCTGTTAGTCTTACTATGCTTATGTCATTTCATGCTATACTTGTATATCCGTTCAGTGGGCGTTATGCTCAGCCGTTTTCCTTTCATGTTACCAAACAGAAGGTACTCAAGGACGCTCGTAGACTTTGAGAGTATGTGCATATGGATGGAAGCTATCTAGCCTTCATTACTTTATGCATTTCCATACATTACGTTACTTTATTTCTTTGGACATTGTTTAGTCTTTTTCCATTTCAGTACTTATATTCATGTGTGTAAGCTTATACTTGGACTACCGATGTTTGTTTCCGGTATTTACATTCATGGTCATTTAATGTTTTGGACATTTACCTTGCATGCTTCGATGACACGCCATATTACCGTTGATTTTCCATTTACCAAAATGGGGTGTTACATTTATGATATCAAAGCCAAGGATTCGACCTGTAGTCACTTAAAACATGACCTATGATTAGTGGGTAATCATCATGGTCTTCCTAGAACTGACAGTTGTTTTCATGCATTTATTCATGTAAAATTGTTGCAGGAATTTTGACTAAGTAATGGTTGGTACAGGACTGGCCATATTTAGTCGCATGTGATTTTAATCGAATCATTTTGTTTTGATGAACCGAACCATATGCGTTCATCCTCGCCATGTCATTTTGTTTAGGTGAACCGACCAATAGGCGTTCACCCAAACCCGTGGCATTTCATTATCATGCATTCATACACTGTGTTCATGCATAAAATTTTTCTCATGTTTATATGCATAATTTTTTTTACATGTTTATATATTATGTTTTAACTCGGCTTAATCATTGCATTTTTTTTATAGTGTCAAATGGTTCTCACACGTGAACAAGAACAACTGAATAGTAGTTCAAGCTGCTATGCAGGCCATGCTTCCTCAACTGAGGAATGAAATTCAGGCTGAGGTGCAAGCTGCCAACAATAAGCATCAGCACCAGTACCAGAATCCTCCTCCTCCACCTCCAGCTACCCTAATCACATGGCTAGAGTGATTCAATAAGCAGCGTCTAAGATCATTCGAGCAGACTGATAACCCCGTTGAGGCTGAGTGAAATGTGTATAGTTGAAGTTCGTTTTCTCAGTTCTTAACAAATTGAAAGTCCTAACAATATCGAGTTTATAATTGTTTTTGGTTGGTAAAAGTATTTGGATATTCTTTTTCTAATTTAACAATCAAATAAAAATGGAAAAATATTAACTATGTAACCGTAAAACAAATTGTCAAATACCACATTTTTATTCAATTAAAATCACAAAATGTAAATTCTATAAAATGTAAGGACTGAAAATGTAAATTTTATGAAAATTAAATGCCAAAAATTCAAAGTCTAAAAGGCTAAGGACTAATTATGTAAAAAACAGTTAACAAATTTGGACTAGGAATGAAATTTAACTAACTATGAAACAAATTTTAACTAACTTCAAAAATTAACCAACTAATTATTAACAACCTTGAATTTCCAGGGACTTAACCTAACAAATTCCAAAAGATTAGGAAAATTAAGCTAGAAATGCAACTGTTCTAACAACCAGGGACTAAAAACCAATTTTCCAAATTATTTTTAACAAAACGGGCTAGGACACTTCAATAAGCTCATATAAGCTCGTTTCTTGACCAATTAAGCTCAAACAAGTTTCAAAACATTTTAAATTCTTTTTTAGCTAGGCTTGTAAAAGGAAATAAGCTGAAACTCACTAAAACTCTAATAAGCAATTTCAAATAAGCTCAAAATAAGCTATCTAATAAGCTACACATGCACAACTTTATTTTATTGAAGAAACTTGTTAATCAGCTCACAAAAAGAATGGAAAATCTTGTTTCAAAGAAAATGATCCATTAATAAGCTCAGAAAATGAAAATAAGCTAAAATGAGCTTATGTTGACTTTTGTTGACCAAAAATCCAAAAATCTGAAAACTTCAAATCTTAACCAGGAACACTTTTTGAAGTGATTTGTGAAAGAAAATAAGCAAGTTTCTGAAGTGGATAAGCTAGTATGAGAAAACAATTAAGCTTTTTATCACAGGGAATTGCATTTGCTCAAAGGCTTAAACAAATGCTTATATCTAGCTTATTACTGGATACTGTAGAATTTCCTATTAAAGGCTTAAACTACAGATGTTAAGTGATAACTAGAAACTAGTTTTAAGGATTTTCATCAAGAAACAAAACTTTGGCAATGAATTGAAAATTAAGACTTTTCTGAAATCAAGTTTATCAAAGCTGACCCAAACTTTTTATTATGCCAATTGCCTTTTTGACTAAAGACTTGACCTGAAAACTTTGTAAACTAGTTTACCTTGACCTATTGACTGAATAAGAACTAGACTTAACCAAATACAATTACTTTAACACTAATGATTACTTACTCCCAAACACAAGTTTAACTGAACTTATGAAACTTTTGTAAAGGAAAACTGAGTTAAAAGCCACAATGATCAAAGACAGATATCAAACTAAGTGTAATGACTGAAATGTAATGCATAAGAACCAATTTCAAGTTATGAAACAGTTTAAAACTCTAAATGCACTATTAAGCTAATATTACTGATATTAAGCAACTAGGAATGAAAATTAAGCTAGTGATTAAGTTCTAGACTGTAAATAAGCTACTCAAACCTCAACATCTACTAAGTAACACACTTGATCATACATTTCAACAAGTTTACACTAGAAATTTAGCATGCCTTCAACATTTTAGTGGAACAAAAATGCATGGAAAAAAAACCTTTTAGCTAAGGCCTCCTTTGGGGAGTAGAGTAGCGCTGAGCTATCTAGCTAGTGCTAAACCACCACTTTAGCACTCGGTACTACTAATCAACAATCAACAACAACTAATCAACCCTTAAACGCCATTAATGGACTGGAATTCTTCAATGCTTGAAAATGGATGATCAGAACTAAGAACTCAGCTACAGGATGAACTCAACAGCAACAATCTTCAACAAGGCTTCTAATGATCACTCATGATCATTAGAAACAAAGCAATAATAATGGAGAATGAACAGTAGGTAAGCAATGAAAGAATTGGAGGGAATTTTGAATTTTATTGATAATGAATGAAAAGTGGTTACAAGGTTTGTTACAACTACCTAACAAACTCTCAAAAGGTTGTCAAGCTTTTGAGAGTTGTTAACTACAACTGCTAATAACAGAATGAGAGAGAATTAAAATCCAGTGTGTGTGTTTTCACACTAGCTAACTATGCACAAATGAGAGCCTACATCCCTATTTATAGAATGAGAAAGTGAAGTAGTTGGGAAGAGTGACGTGTCCAATCCAATCATTTAGCTCCACGTGTCAAAATTCTGCTAATTGATATTTGTAGGTGAAGAACTCAATTGGGGTTTTTTTATTGAGTTGTTATCAGCTTAATTGAGTTGTTGGGATGAATTCGTCTTTTGATTTGGAGTGGCTTTGATGTTTATATCAACTTCTGAAATGCACTCTAGCTCAATCCCGTTTCTGGCAATTTTTGTTGAAGAAGATGACACGTGGCAGACTGTGGTTGGTGGAAAATATGCACATGGATCATTATCCAAGTTGATGAAATATGATTGGACAATAGGGTAAGTAGTGGATCACACTGTTGTGATTGGTTTATTTAATGAAGGCGGCTGTAAGTGGACTTAGGTGGCAATCCGAGTCACTCTTTTCTTGGCTCCTCATTGGTTGAAGCCTTCTTCACACGGATCAAGCACGAATTACTTTCCAAAGTTGGCAGAAATGGTCCTTGTACTTGGCAGTTTGGTATTTTAAGCTAGAGTCTTCATTCCTTTGGCAATTTTAGTCCTTCCACTTTCATTTTTGAACATTCAAACCCTTTGACTTGGTTGACTTCATTATTGACCATGTTTGACTTTGATCTTGACTTTGGAAAATATACACTTTTGGTCCTTCATCTTTAAAATGTTGTCAAGATAGGTCCTTTGTCTTTAAAGTCTTGTCACTCTTGATCTTTCTTTGTATTCTTTATCTAATTAAACTTGATTTTCTTCTTGTTTGCTTGAAAATGCATCCTTCTTACCTATTTGTACACAAACACAGAACATACCACATAATACTGCTTTTATAGCACAAAAGTTAGGTATTTGCTATGTGTTTTAGGGTGATTTGTTGATTAATTGATATGAGTTTTTGCTCATATCAAATCCCTTACACTTGAACATTGTCATGTCCTCAGGCAATGCTATATTTTAAAGCACAAATTTACATTCTCCTCATAATTAATCCACCTTGGCCATTATGGAATGCATCTACACTACTCTATACTAGATGATGCATGATTTTGATTTTTAACAATGCAATGCACAAGATACAATTCTATTTATATTTTTTTGGATTTTTCTTGAAATGGTTTGATGGAAATAACTCATAAAGAATTCAATGACTTTTATTAGGGCTTGGGTACCATGGACATTTATCACCCTCAAGTTTCACTTTCCCCATACCAAGCTTAAAAAGGGATCATTGTATTCACAAGTAAAAAGTGCATCAACTTATTCATGAAAATTAAATGTGGAACCGGTTATTAGTTGAGCAAATTGCTTGTGGGCAAATTTGTCATTATTTCAAGAGTGAAGTATAAGAAATGCAAAATCCAAAAATAAGGAAGCACAGTTTTAATCTTAAGTAATCCTCTCATCCATTACTTGAAAAACCGCTCACAATTAATATAAGTCCGTTTCAAGAGTAATAAGTCATTCGCCTTATGTGTAAAATCTTCATGTCATGCTTTCATAAGTAGCTACACACTCGCTAAGGAAAGAAAAATAAAACTCACACAATAATTTACATCCGCCGCCTTTTTGAGACCTTGGATCTTCAACCACGCAACTCGTCAAGGTAATATTGGATTGGAGCAATCTATTGAATCCCCGCAACCCGTCAAGGTAATATCGGAACTCAATAGTCACTATAATTAACACCACACTGCCCCTCTTGGGAGTCTTGTATAATTATTTTTTTTTCTCTTTTTTTTTTTTTCTAGCCACTCATTTTTTTGTAAGCCGCTCTTATTTTTCTTTATTCCTCACAAAGAAATTTGAAAAGAATAAAAGAAAAAACACCCGCTAAATATTAACCATGACATAAGTCTAGTACACATAAAACGTTCTAACTTAGAATCTTAAGACGTACTTATACCAACCATAAATGATTAGTCAAAAATGCATAAGAGATTACAAACCAATTAAAACCGTTCTTGATTATTTATTAACATATATACATGCGAAGAAATTAGAGGCAAAGAAGATAAGGGTTTAGCCACAAGTAATTATCATGAAGTTTATCTAACCCTTTTATACTTGCTTCAACTCTATCATTTCCCATTCTCCACAAATTTAAAGTCTCAAATAATGAGAGTGGTGGATGCTTAGCCTAATAGACCAATGAAGGACTACATGGTTAAGGATACTAACTAGAGAGTGCTAAGATAGGCAAACTCGGGTTGAGTCAAAATATCCATGGCGGGCCTAATATGTCAAAGAAGTCTAAATTTGTTAAACCATGTTTTTATTATATTTTCTTTTTGTATATTTTTATGAAAAGTAAAAGAAGAAATATATACAATGCAAATGTGATATGAAAATGAAGAATGATTAATGAAAAAATTATGAATGCATATTTTTGGTGGCCAAAGTAGATCAAAAATTTGAAAAATGTTTGAAAAATTAATTTTCATGTTATCATGAAGTTCAATGACAAGTTCTAGGTAAGGTCACTTCGATAGAAGACCCCCCCTACACTTAAGCTAAACATTGTCCTTAATGTTTAAGAGCATGGAAGTATAAAAACTTCCCCTACACTTATGACAATGAATAGACTTTGCTTAACCCAAGTTAAGGAAAGGTCAACTATTGGTGAATTCATGTTTAAGCACAAGGTGTCTATGGAAAATCACAATAGTAACAAAGTGAACCGGATACAAGGGCCTCCTCCATAAGCTCCAAAGCATGAAATGAGTGAGCAACCCTACAAACAACATGAAGACAAAAGAAGGTCTCCCCCTACACTTATCCTCAATGCTATACCCTTATTGCTAACCTACAACACTCTAACCCTAGTTATACGATGCTTGAGTTAATGAGTCTCTAGCTCGACTCTTCCCTCAATGAATTAATTCATGGGGAAAATGGGGATCTCTTGGACCATTTCAACGGAAATGTCCTCCCCAAAATAATGTTTCACACGGTGACCATTCACTTTAAAGTTTGGACCATCGGGTTGTGACAACTCAATAGTTCCATATGGAAACACTTGGGCAATAGTGAATGGGCCGGACCATCGCGACTTAAGCTTGCCCACAAAAAGTTTCAACCTTGAGTTAAAGAGGAGAACCGGCTCTCCAACTTTAAATTCACGGTTCTTGATCTTAGCATCATGCAATTTCTTAGTCAAATACGCACAAGCAAACCCTCGATTCACTCTCAAAATCAAATACGCACAAGCAAGCGGAGGAAACGAGGCGGCGCGAAGCACTTAAGAGCCTTTTTCCTTTAGGTTGTGAAATACAACCGCCTTATACCCACCTTATAGTTTGTATTTTCAAGATTAAGCTTCACGAAAGTATTTATCTATTTTTGCCTTTTTCTTTGGTTTGAGATTCGAATACAATGATCGAGTGATGAAATCCCGAATCAAGGTTGTGATTGCTCACGTATTTGGAGTACTTGTGAATTTATTGTTCTACGTATATAATATATTAATAATATTCACACAAAAACCGAAAAACGATAATACGTATTAGTAGAGTAATACTAATACAAATACTATTTATGGCTAATATAAAGAACAACAATGGTTCAATCAAAACACAACACGCCTCCCCGGCAGCGGCGCCAAAAATGATAGTCGTAAAATTACCCCTTTAGGAAAAGAGGGCAAAAATATAGGGCAAGCACGACGATTTAGGAAAACCGTGTGTAAATGACCCTAAGTGTGAGTTCGTTCTCGAGGAGGCTAGTGCGTTGTGTAATGAATGATTGATTAATGTTTTTGATTATTAACAAGAAGAGAAATGACGAAGACGAAAAAATAAAAATTTAACAAAAACTACTACTAGAAAGTTAAGACGTAGAAACGTAAAAAAACACAAAAATTAAAATTTTAACCTAAAAATTCCTAAAAATTACTAAAAATCCACAATTAAATTCTAAGAGTTTACAAAAAATCCAAACTTGCTAAAACCTTTTAATTAATTAAATAATGACTTTTTAATGCTAATTAAAGCCCTAAAAATCACAATTAATTATTAAAAAGCCCCAAACAAGATTTTATAGTTTGTAAACCTCAAAAATGACCTAATTAAGCTAAAACTATTTTTAAAAATTTTAAAACCAGATTAAACTATTTTTAAACACTTAAAAACTATTAAAATCTATTAAATCTTAAATTAATTCTAGAAAATAAATGAAAAGCCTAAAAATTAATTGGAAAGTGACAAAGTTCCTAATTTAATGTCTACAATCTAGGAAAAATGAAAAAATTAGAAAAAACAAACTTTCTATTTTTACCAATAAAATAATATTAAAATAATACAAAAAAATAAAAGTTTATAAAATAAATTCTAAAAAATTTATAAAAACCTAGAATAATATAACTAAGAGAAAAATGAAAATTAAAGTTCCTAAAACCTCTTAATTAATTTTATATTAATTTTTAAAGTTTAATAAAAAACCTAAAATCAAATAAAATTAAAAATTAAAGTTTTTGAAAACTTTTTTGAATGTAAACCTCAAAAATATAAATTAAAACCTAGAAACTATTTTTCTGGATTTTTAAAATAACTTTTACTATTTTTAAATTACTATCTAAAATTAAATCTAAAAATAATCCTAATAAATAATTAAATAAAGAGAAAAATAATATTTTTGGACAGAAAAGTCTACAATGCTAATCAAAACCTAGGAAAAATAAGCTTGGCCAAATAAGCTTAATAAATAAGCTGAAAAAGACTAAATAAGCTACGGCTTATTTAAATAAGCACAAAACAAAATCAACTTAAGTAACTAATGAAATGAAGTGTAAACATAAAAACCCATCCAGATCACTGGTTAACATGTTAGTCCTCCATAAGAGAGGTCGCGTGTTCGAGCCCAGGCAAGGTGAGGTTTTGCAATTTTTTTTCTTTTTTTTTTACTTTTTAAACTCAAATCCAGTAACTTTTAATCCCACAAAAACACAAACCAAATCAAATACAAACAAAGATTAAGCAGGTTATGAGCTAAAATGTGCCCAGTTCAAACTTATGTTTCTGATGAACACAAGTGTGAGTTCATCACTTGTGCAAAGACCAAGAGGGCTTGGTTGTGTGAGTTTATGGGTGATTGATTGGATACAAGGGGCACCCTTGTACTCGTTGGAGTACAAGGAGTCAATATATGCACACAACAAACAAATTCAGCAACACAATCAAGCTCAAAATAAGCCAAGTAGTTACTGATTAAGGCAATAAGTAGGTCTGAGTGTTTAGTTGGTTCAATGTGCACACAAGATGGATCTTAAGGTCTCATAACATGCATACAAGCTGACCAATTAGCATACCATTGATTCACAACCCTCAAACAACTTTAAATCTAGCAGCTTAGCAAAAATCAAATGCAAATTCCACAAAAACAGCCACTTATGCACTTTTCTGATTTTGCTAACTTTTTCAAAGTTAAAGCATGCAAATGTGTGTAAAACTATTCCAAACTTAACAAGCAAGCAACACACAACCTATTTAACACCTAATGAGTGATTCTAACACATTTTAGTCCAAAAATCCTTCAATAAACCTAACTAACATGCATATCCAAACACTCCCTTAAAAACTGATTTCAAAAATTTTCAAACCAAACCTATTCTAATCAACTCCAAACTGAATCAAATGACTCTAAACATGCATAATCATGGCAAGTAAACTCAAATAACACACCATAAGCAACACATAAAAACTTTGCATACACAATCACCAAATCACATAAGATTTCAGAAAAATGAAAAATGAAAAAGGAAACAATGGACTACCTCAAGGGACCTACATCCAGGTCCCTTAGTGGTTGAAAAACCACCTCCAATCAGGCTGGGGCCTGAGCTGAACCTTGGATAACAAAACTCAACAATCCTGCAAATCAAGAACAAACACAAGCCTAATAGTACTTTCTGATTTTCTAAACTTCTTTCTTAACCTTGAAACCAAGTAACCAAATAATCTTAAACACGTTTTAGTATCAATGTCAATATCAGAAAATCAAGAATCAAGGTCCACTTTCACTTTCCTTGATTAAAATTTTCTGAAATTAACCAAATATTTTCAAATCTTTTTTGAAAACCTTAAACACTCAAAGTGTTACACAATTAAAAATGGAACTCAGTTTTAGCTTTCTAACACACACACACACAACTTTTAACAATCATAAAAAAAGGAATTACACTTGTTAACACAAATACCAAACTTTTTATATTATCAAAAAGGAATTACAATGAGTGAAAGCTTAAAACTGGAACAAAGGGAATGAACATGCCTCATTCTCCTTTTATAGTGCTAAAAGACTATTCTAGAAACTAAATAAAATATTACAATGCTTGAAAACCCTAATTGCTGAATTCACTAAAAAGCCCTTTGACGATTTGACTGAAAATTGGGTCAAAATGAACCCATGTGATAGCCAGCTGTTGGAATCTTGATCTTGGACGTTTAACAACCCTTTGGGAGGAAGGAATGAAGGAGAGCCATTGGATGGACTGGGGATTTTTGTTTTCTTCTTCTTTGTGGGGCAGGGGACACATGGGGTGGTCTAGAGATGAAAGTGATGGGTGTTTTGGGTGGTGGGATGGGATGAGAGTGACCCCAATTAGCTATCTGGAAGGTTTTGCTAAAAACCCCTTTGATTTAGTCCTTGTTCTTCCTGGGGATTAGCTAGGGTTTAAGGGGGATTAGTGGCAGTTTTAATCCATTTTGGGTAAATAGATTTTCAAATGTAGTGTTTAGTGGGAAAAAAATGGTTGACTGTTTGACCCAGGTTTATTTAAACTTGGGTGGAAAGGTGACGTGGATGGGGAAGTGAGGTGGTGGAGTAGTATTGGTGGAGTGGGGTGATGTGGCCAACTGATTGGTGGGGAGTGGTTATGGTGTCTGGCAGTAATGGCCCTCCTATTTTCACACTTTCTTCATTCAGTTTAAAACATCCAACAACGCCAAAGTTACTTGTGTCAACTTTGCACAAGTTGTCATATTTGGCACAAAAGGTTTAAAAACTTTTTCCAAGGGCTTTCTTGTACTTTCTTGGATTCTTCAAGGACTGGTCTTGTACAATCTTCAAACATGGAGGACCATACTTGTACAAATAACATTTGGAGGGTTATTTGTGACAAGTTCTTAAAAGATGAGGGACTAAAGTTGCCAATCTTCAATTCTTCAAGGGTCTTTTTGCAAAATCCAAACTTGGGCTTGGTTCATTGTGCGGCTTCATTTCCCGTGTTCGTTTTTGAATGATTCTTGTGATATTTTGCCAATTCCTCAATATCCGTACCTAAAAATACACAAGTAACAAACACGAGCATATATTTGGCAGTTTTGATGATATTTAATTGATTTTAAGCCCGATTTGGACGATGAGACCATGTATAAAAGCAGTCTCATCACTCCCCCATACTAAACCATTGCCGTGCCCTCACGCAATGCTAGAATAAAGTATCGAAGCATCTCCAAAATTCAATTTTATTCACTTTTATTGAAAGATAAACTAACTACATTACCACTACTTGCGTTTTAGACATAATGTATGATTTTCATCGCAAAATGGGACGTTTAGGTTCATAGAATAAGAACACGTGAATGCTTCGTTAGAAATAATTTCGTCGTCCTCGATTTTCACCTCAATTCCATGCCAAGCGTGCAACGAGATCATTGTCATTATAAGTTAGTAATGCTAACACTACTCATATGCCCTAATCACGTACTTATCCTCCCATTATTCCTAAGTTGTATCTCTTATATTTTATTTTGTCTTAATGATCACGAGGATACATCATTGACTTATGCGATAATAGAGATTTAGGTCTAAAAATAGAGTCCTAACGGTGTAACCAAGACCATCAAATCAATAACCCCTCCTAATAGACAACGATGTTAAAAAATTAAGTTGACAAGAAGAATCGATAAACACGGTTTTATAACGGTTTTGAACATGAGACTTATTACCAAGACTTTTATACGCCCCCTAACGGAAGGACCTTATTATCTTTGGTTTACCTCCATCTTTTATTCAACTTCGCCATGAAGCTTTTATTATGACTTCGGTCTTGACTTGCCTTTTATTATCCGCCTCATCGGTGGTTTTATTAGCCAAAGACGTATATCCTCACGCTAAAGCGAATTTTGGATCTTTAAAGCTTCGAAGATTAAGGCTTGATTCACTTTCAATTTTGCATAGATTTTTCGGCCTTGTGGGGCTTCAAATTGTTTGCTAGATTTAGGTGAGCACTTGAAATCTTATTATTGGGTGAAGCTTTCGATTATTCGGGTTGTCAATACTTCAAAACCGTGACGCTAGCGATACCTTTTTGTCTTCCCAATTTAATTACACGGAAGCTACTAGAAAAGACTAGAAACCCAACAATCCTAACTAAACCGCTAAGTCAATATTTATTAAGCAAAAAATATTTACAAGCGAAGGGAGAATAAGCAAACAATGAGAACACATGAGTTTTTGAAAGAATACAAGTACTCTACGTTTAGCATAGTAACTTATAATTAACTCTATCATTTCTCGTCCTCATTTAAGAGACTTAGCCTAATGTGTAGTTAAGGAATCAAAGCTAAGTGCTCAACACGCACGGTCGAGTCAAAAATTACTCTTATTCTCACCATCGAAAAACCTACATTCGTGTCTTAAACACTTATGAAAAACTAGAAAAAATTTTAAAATTTGGCCATTTTTAGCCTTATTTTGCAACAAAACGATAAACAAAAAGATAAACTTTGGAAAGCGTGAAGGTTTGGCAAGGCAAGTATCTATTCAACCCCCATACTAAAGTTAAACATTGTCCTCAATGTTTCGAGTCTAGGGGTGCAAACACCCCCATACTAGAGATGTAGTCGAATGCCTAATCTAGCATGGAAAGGGTGTAACCATTAAATTAATAGCCGTTTATGAAGTGTGCTAAAAACCTAAGGTTAGAACATAAAAGGATATATCATATGGATATTGGGAAAGGCCTCCAAAGCAAACGATCGAGTGCTCCATAAAACGAACACGAGAGGCTCCAATCGTGAAGATCATGATCTAAAAACCACAATTCATAAACAACCACGGAACAAAGGTTGGAAGGGCACAAATCCCCTCACATTAAACTACATTAGAAAGCAATAATATGTACATGGATAAGCATGGGTCTCCCCCACGAGGCACCTTGTTTTTGATAACCGAGTCAAAAGCTCGACTCGAATCCCCATAAATGTGATCATTTAGGGATAATCATGGTGTGGTCAATTTTTGGTGGGGCTTACATGATAAACATGGCCCAAAAGCACGTGGAGTACTTTAAAAACCCGATAAACGTATACCGGGGTCAAAGATAGCGTCTTCGTTTTCGGATGAAAGACGAAACAACGCCACTTCAACACAAACCCCAATGGGGTAGAAGAAAATAGGAGAGAAGACATAGAAGGGTGGGACAATGGGTATGTCTCTAAAAACATGAGCTACTCGAGGTAGACTCGCACCAATCAAATGAAAAGATTTTCCATTTATTGCATCGGTGGAAGACCGAGATTTCCCTATATAAGCAATTCCAGGATCAAATATCTCGTCCTCGGTGGAGAAAGGGGAGGAAACATAAGGGGATTCCCCCACACTAAGTCCACACAAAGCATCGTCAAAAGGAGTAGACGAGCTTGTAGTACTCAATAAACGCGGTGATGACGGAGTTAGAATTGTAGAAAAATCTTTTAAATTAAATTCAAAATCTTTTCCTTTTTCATCTTTTAAACTCTCCTTGTGAAAACCCGATTTAATTATGTCAAAAATATTTGGTGTTTCTAAAGCATTGTTAGTCACACTAAAAATTCTCACATTTTGAAATCTTTTTGGTTTGGGTGGTGGCAAGTTTTCAAATCTTTTGTCAACAAAGAAAACCTCCCCATCGGGATCAACGTATTCATCATCCGAAGAATCACTCGAGATTGGAATCGTAGGCTTAACACTCTTAACCTCCACCGGCGGAGGGGACGGAACTTCATTTTTCTCAACAACTCCTAAAACTCTATTTGAAATCTTTTGACAAATGCTTTTGATGGGATTGACATTGTACAAAGATGTGATCGAGTACACATGAGAAAGAGTGTAGTTTTGGGTTGCATTAATGACGAGTTCTTCCTCATTGAAACGAAGAGTGATTTTTCTAGCATGCACATCGATAAGTGCTCTCGAGGTATCCAAAAAAGATCGACCTAAAATTAACGGAACTTTAGGATCGATGGGAATATCAACAACAATGAAGTCCACGGGATAATAGAATTTTCCAACTTTCACAAAGACGTCCTCGGCAACTCCACAAGCTAGAATCGTAGAATGATCGGCCATTTCGATTGACATTCTTGAAGGAGTGAGATTGGGAAGATTGAGCGATTTAAAAATCTCAAGAGGCATCAAATTAATACTAGCACCAAGATCGGCCAAGGCGTAGCATTCTTCCATGTCTTGGAAAGCACATGGGATTAAAAACTTTCCAGGATCACCGACTTTTTGAGGTATGCGGCTTAGAAAAACCGAAGAACAACTAGACGATTTTTGCAATTTCTCTTTGTTATTCAACATACTTTTGAAGTTTGCGGTAAATCGAGGCATCATGACTAAGGCGTCGGCAAAACTTATATTAAAATGCAAGTCACGAAACATTTTCATGAAAAGTTCAAATTGATAATTATTTCGTTCTTGTGCCTTTTCCTTGTCTCGTCTTGATGGGTAGGGTAAAGGTGGTGTGGGTTGGGGCAAAGTAGGCATAGGCATCGGCCTTGGAATCTCGGGTTCCATGATTGGTATTGGTTCAACCGTAGGTGTGGTTTGAGCGGTACTTCGTGGGCTTGTAATTTGCTCTTTTTCAACCACAACCTCGGGTTCTTTCTCTTTTTCCTTCTCCATAGAAGTACTTGGACGAGAAATGGGTTCTTTGAAAGTTTTACCACTACGAGTAGTAACAACCTTCAATTCTCCTTTCGGGTTCACGATGGTATCACTAGGAAGACCACCCGAAGAAGAGGGCTTACACATGATAGCTTCAAACATTTTAGCCATACGGTCTTCAAACTTAGATTGCCTAGCATCCGCTTTTAACAACTCTTGCTTAATCTCATGTTGACCTTGCTCCATTTTTTGTTGATTTTGTTGGAGTCGTGTGACATTTCCTTCCATTTTATTAGCATGAGTTTTAAGTTCATTAGCAAGTTCGTTTTTAAGCTCGTTTTTCAACTCGGACCTTAAGCTAACCATCTCACATTGCATATTATCAAACTTAGCATCATTAGCCTTAGCATAATTCAAAAATTCTCCTTGAAGATTTTTGGTGTGATCGTTTTGAAAACCTTGGGCATTGTGTTGAAAATCACGGTTTTGGTTTTGGTTTGAAATTTGCCCATTTCCACTTTGGTAATTACCTTTGTTATAATTTCTTTGATTTCCTTGGTAATTTCCACCTTGGTTGTTGTTGCGATAGTTATTAGCATTTTGATTTGGTGGAGCTTGATTTGAACGAGAACCTTGACCGATTTGGTTGTAAGTTCCCGTGGCTACAAAAGCATTCGAAATGTTACCATCCGCGGTAATGCACTCGGAAAGATCATGAGCTCCCCCACACGACAAACAACTCTTAGAAACCGCTTTAACCGAAGCGGAATTGGAAGCTTCTTGAGCCTTCCAATGGGACATAAGGGTCGAAAACCTATCGAAAAACCGATTTTCCTCATTAGCCTCATCATGTAAAGCATTGATACTACGAGACGATGACGAGCCCATTTTGGCAACACTCGGTGTGTGACGAGGGCTATAAACCTTAGACCTATTCTCAGTTATGACCAAAGCTTCTTCAACCGTTTTACACAAAAAATTACCACCCGCGGCGGCATTCAAATAATCTCTTTCATGATCATTAAGTCCATTGTAAAACGTGTCTATTTGGTGCAAATCGGAAAAACCATGATGAGGACATTCATGTAACATCTCTTTAAACCTATTCCAAGCCGTAGAAAAACATTCATTTGATTCTTGTGAAAATTTAGAAATCTCATTTTTCAAATGCGTAGTCTTAGAGGGCGGAAAAAATTGGTTCACAAACTTTGAAACGAGATCCTTCCACGTCAATATAGAATTGGGTGGCTCTTTCTCTAACCAAATTTTAGCGGGCCCCGCTAAGGAATACGGAAAAAGCATCATCTTAATCGAGTCATTCGAGACATCCTTAAATTTACACGTGGCGGTAAGACGATTAAATTGGCGGATATGGTTGTGGGGATTGTCCTTCTCATCACCACGGAATTTGTTGTTTTGGATCATCGACAACAAACCCGTTTTCACCTCAAAATTCTCCGCAAGGATTGCGGGAATCACAATAGCTTCTCCATAACCCTCGGTGGGTGCTTGAAGTAACTCCATCATAGTTCGATTCGCCATGGTTGGTTCTTCTCGTACAATGGGTTCGTCAATAGGAGACTCCTCACTAGAATGAGTTGGAGTGGGAGTTTTGTTCTTTCGTCTACGTGCACGTTTTGCTTGATTACGAGTGAGCATAAACGTCACGTACAACGTGGAGACGAGCAAAGAAGATTCTTTTTGGTATTTTGTGTTTTTCAATTTTTTTGTGGTTTTTGATTGTTTTAACTTTTTTTGGAAATTGGTGAAATGTATTAAGTAGACAAAAAGTACACAAATCTCCTCCTTAATCAAATCTCTTGATTAAAAAGGCCTCAAGGAATGAAAACGATCACGTGGAGTGAACGCCTTCGATGACTTTAGAACGATGGTGGAACACCAAATCGTTCAAGAGGGTTTAATCAATAGAAACCAAGAAAATATATATGATATGTAATAATACTTTGGGCGGCAAAACCCTCGATTCACTCTCAAAATCAAATACACCAAATCGTTCAAGACGTATTCCTTTAGGTTGTGAAATACAACCGCCTTATACCCACCTTATAGTTTGTATTTTCAAGATTAAGCTTCACGAAAGTATTTATCTATTTTTGCCTTTTTCTTTGGTTTGAGATTCGAATACAATGATCGAGTGATGAAATCCCGAATCAAGGTTGTGATTGCTCACGTATTTGGAGTACTTGTGAATTTATTGTTCTACGTATACAATATATTAATAATATTCACACAAAAACCGAAAAACGATAATACGTATTAGTA
The DNA here is from genome assembly GCA_025667525.1 of Glebionis coronaria. Classification (NCBI taxonomy): domain Eukaryota; kingdom Viridiplantae; phylum Streptophyta; class Magnoliopsida; order Asterales; family Asteraceae; genus Glebionis; species Glebionis coronaria. Next base: position 19,861 of record JANFOE010001160.1, read on the forward strand.
GAGTGCTACTAATACAAATACTATTTATGGCTAATATAAAAAACAAAAATGGTTCAATCAAAACACAACAAGCCTCCCCGGCAGCGGCGCCATTTTGATGTTCGTAGAAATACGTCTTTTAGGAAAAAGAGCGTATAATGGGCAAGTATTAAGTTGCACGTTTTAGGAAAAACGCGAAACCGAACAAATGCGGGTTCGTTCTCGAGGAGGTGTGTGGATTAATGTGCCAAAATATATAATCAAAAGTTTAGGGTAGTGACGTTTTTAGATGAGAAAAGAAGGAAAAACAAGACGGGTTACGCTAAAATTATCCTACGATGCGAAAAACGCGAAAACGTTAAACTCGACAAAAATCAAAACTATTCTAAAAATCACCAAATTTTAAACTTAAGTAAAGAAAAATATAATATAATTAAATTATTTTATATTAATTTTTAAAGTTTAAATAAAAACTCAAAAATAAATAAAATTTATAAAAAGTGAAAATGAAAATGTAAAGTTTTTTAAACCCTAAGTTAATTAATTAAAACCTAAAAATAATTTTTGAAAATTTTTAAACTAAATTAAACTATTTTTTAACTAATTTCTAAAAACCCGATGTTAAATTAATCGTAAAAAATAATCTAATAATGGAAAAAATAAAATTTTTAAACAGAAAAATCCTAATTACTAAGATAAACAAAGGAAAAATAAAAAGCAGTTGAAAATCTAAGGGAATAAGCTCAAAACAACTTAATATTAAGCTGACTATTTTGGAAAAGCCAAAACAAGGATTCCTTTAAGTAAATAAAACTCCCACCCTTGGTCAGTAAAAGACCCAAGGGCAGGATGGTAGTGTTGTTGGTGTGTGAGAGTGGGGGCGCAGGTTCGAGTCCTGGCCCCTACTTTTTATTCAAATTTTTTTTTTTTTTTTTTTTTTTCCTTTAAACCAAGTTGATGAGCAGTAACCAACAACACCAAATCATTAAACTACAATAATCAACACGTTTTCAAGCACAATTTCGACTCAATCCTCATAGACCTTGCTTTTTTTCACACTTTCTTGTTGCTTTCTTTGTTTTAACTGATGGGGATCTTTGGAGCCCGGGAAAGGGAGTGTTGCTGGGCGCAAACGGCAACCTCACAACCTGTTGGTTGTGAGGAGTCAAACACGACACACGAACACACACAGAAACAAGCAAACTCAATCAATACAACAATAAGCAATAATCAACCAGTGAGCAAATAGAATATATGGGCTGCGGGTTGCTGAGTCAGACAGTGGGTCTCCTTGCTAATCTAAGGTCTCCAAAAACCTGTATACCAGCTACAGATCAGTTACTCTACCCTAATTACTACTTAATCACCTAATTTCCAAGCTAAATAGCAACGAAAAGACACCCCAACCCCTACTGTTCAGCAGGCAGTGACATTGCGGGTATTGTTGCTATGATCAGTGAGCTAAAGGCTAATTCGAGTGATTATGGACCACCAAACAGCCACAAAACCTATCTACCGGATAAGCATAACCTAAATAATGCCCTAAGCTGAATTGTCACGAAGTTTCAAAGCTCAAAACACAATTAACACGACTCTATGGTATTACGGATCAGACAGTTACCAAAACTTTTGTAGAAAAAGGTACTCGTTGATTGCAATTGTGTTTTACTGTCTTCAACAGCTTATAAGGGCAACTAAAATCCACCAAACTTGAATCTTACTAGCACAAACCCTAACGCTACCCTATGAATCAACTACTTCCAAGATTTCAATTTCTGTAACACTTAGTCAAAAGCATTACACCCTAACATTGGAAATTTCAGGCAAAGGGTGGTGGTTTGCTGGTGCATGTTGCACTTAGGTTGGATTTCAGGCACTCAATTTTAGTCAAAACAATCACCAAACCACAAAACAACAATACCAGACCCTAGTGTGCTCTTGACATTATCATACTACAAATTCTTAGCAAGAGAACTTTAAAAACCACCCCATAGCAGCTTACTGATTAGATTAGGCAGGTTTTACCAAATTTTTCTTGCATGCAATTTGCTTAGGACCCTATTAAAACTGAAACTAGAGACTGAAAACACTACCAATCAACAAGTCAAGTATGTTAGGGTGGACTGTAAACCCAAAAGCTGTCACTTTTTTCAGTTTAAACCCAATTCCAAACACCCCCTTATTAACTGAGGACTAAATTTCACTTACTGATTCCTATCAAAACAATACCTCAACTTCTTAAACTAACACAATACTTCCTCTATCATCAATCTTACTCAACTAAATCCTCTAATACACCACAATAAGCAGTAAAACATATAAGCATTGAATATTTGACAGAAAAAGTAAAAAAAATGGAACCTCACCTGAATTGAGTCTAAGAGATTCCTCTCAGCCTAATCTTACTTCAAGGATGTTACAGCATCTTTTAGTTTAATCTACAAAGACCGTCAATTTATCTTGGACAACCGTCTACAGAATCACAACCAAAGAATCATCTACACCCTCCTATCTTGGAGTATGAAGCCTGAAACACATGAAGAGCAAACAGAGAAAGGTAATAAACAGAAAAAGGTAGCTTAGTGGCTTATTTGTCAAATAAGTCAAATAAGCTAGCTTTTACTTGGAAGAAAAATTTATAGAAAACGTTTTGCAAATGAATTAAGCGACCAAGAAAAAGTAACATTAAGCTAAAAGCTCACTGTATAAACTTGTTTCGTAAAAAAAAGCTTATACAACAGTCTTTACCTTAATGGTTCTCAAAAAAGACTTTATCAAATGTCTTTGAAAAAAAATCTTCTAAGATAAACTAGTAAATAAGAAAGTGCAATAAAACTAAAGATCAAGGAACTGTAATACAGAAAAGTAGTTGGAACCAAACTTTATAAATCAAAATTCTCTAAAAATTACATAGAAAGTTGAATTCAACAAAATTTTGAACGGGGACAATGCTTCTATCACGGCTCTATATATACAAGACAGACATGAAACATAACCCTAAACCTAATCCTTGTGATCTTCCCAAAATACCCATTGAGGAATCTTGAGTATATGCTCATTTGATGCCAGATTTTGAATTTGTCAAAGTGGTACCATGTGATAAATCTGCCTTGGTTCTTGGATTTTTGTGGTGTATAGCTGTTGTGAATTCATCTAAGTCCTTCATTCAACCATTGGGGACCAAGTACTTGATGGGAGTCGTTGGATGCTCTGGCGGGTTTTGTTGTCTTCTTGGCTCGATGCAGGGAATGGGTCCACAAGCATGTGGGGTGGGGTGAGGAGCAATTTATGGGTGAGGTTTGGTTATACTAATGATCAATCAAAGATCTGGAAAATCTTTAATCACAATTCATTGTTAATTAGGAATGGAAGATTAGGGTTTTTGTGGAAGAAAAAGAGGGGTTTTAATCCTTTTAAGAGGAGCAGTAGTTGTTACCCGCATACCTTAATAATAAATTAATCACGTTTAAAAAAAATGTAATTAATATATAATTAAACCCGGGTTGTGATTTATGGGCTGGTGGGTTTGGTTAAGTTTAATGGGTAAAATGGTTAGTAACTTAGGATGTTTGGCAGAATCAACCCCTCCATCTAACAGCAGCATAGAAGAAACTTTGCACCCATGGTCCTTTTGGCTTTTCATAGTTAGTCCTTGCCCATTTGCAAGTTAGTCCTTTGTTATAATTTGGACTTTAAGGATTATTCTTGTAACTTTATCCAATCTCCAAGGGCTTTCTTTGTAAATTCTTCATTCTTCAAGTATAATTCTTGTATAAATTGATTCTTGGAGGACCAAAGTTGACAAATCTCAAAAGATGAGGGACCAAACTTGACATTCTTCAAAACTTCAAGGGTAATTTTGTAAATTCCATACTTGGGCCCGGTTCTTTGTGCGGCTTCGTTTCCCGTGTTCGTTTTTGCTTCATTCTTGTAATCCTTTGGTGAATTCACGATATCCGTACCTGAAATACACAATGAACAAACACAGGCACATTTTTGGGTATTTTGATGATATATTAAGCGTTTTTAGCCCGATTTGGACGATGAGACTATGTATAATTATAGTCTCATCAAAGGCCATTGTAGAAAGTATTGATTTGATGAACTTCATCAAATCCATGGTTAGGGCATTTCCTCAATAACTCTCTAAACTCCTCCCAAGCATCACTAAAGGTTTGACTAGGTTTTTGTTGAAAGCCTATAATTAAGTTCCTCAAAGCCGTGGTCTTAGAAGGAGGAAAGAACTTGTTCAAAAACTTAGTAGTGAAACCATCCATGTGGTGATACTATCGGGTGGTTGTGTATCTAACCAATGCTTAGCCGGACCCTCTTGTGAAAATTACACCAATATCAACTTAATGGCATCATGGGGAACTCCATTGTACTTAATGGTCTTGCAAAGAGCAAGAAATATCTTAAGGTGATCATGAGGATTATCATTCTTGTTTCCATAAAAAGGTGTGTTTGAAACCAAGTTAATCATATCCGTTTTTAGCTCAAATGAATTTGCGGGAATATCGGGTATCTTGATAGCATCGGCATATCCGTGAAGATTGGATTGCAAACGTTCCATCAAAGAACGAGTATCAACTCCGGCCATGGCTTCTTGTTGTGGATGAATCAAAGCACAATTCTCGTGATCGGCTTGATGGACGGTGGTGTTCCTACTCTTTCTCTTTTTCTTCCTTTTCGGAGGAAGGGGTTGTACACCAATCGGTATTTGTGCACGCCCGCGAGTGAGCATGCAACTCAATACGTGGAATGAGAGAGAAGCTCTCGTGTGACTTTGAAGAGAAAAGGATTATCCCTTTCGAGTTTCAATATGAAATATCCACAAGAAAATAATAATATATGTATATACTACTTGGGTGCAAGACCCCCAATGAAGCCTTCCTTCTTAGAATACTCACAAGTGAACGGTGGGTTAGGTGGCGCGAAGCACTTAAGTACCTATTGACCCTTAGATGGCATTTTATAGCACATCGCCTTTCTATTCACTTAATTGTTTGTATTCTTCGAATTGTTGCTTATTGGAAGTATTTATCTATTATTGCTTTATTTTGTTTGATCGATACACCTGTCAAGGACCGGAACGCCCCTCAACACGGTGTATTGCCTTGGCAATACTTATGGAGAATATGTGAATTGGTTGTTCTTATACGTATACGTATTTACTTATAATAATATATGGAAAATATTTTTGTATTAATGAGTTTTTAAGAGAAAATACTATATGTACATAAAAACCGAGAGAATTCAATAATATATATTTTTGGGTGCAATCTCTTAGGAAAAATATTGCTTTTTGGATTTCTTAATTTGTTTGGTCAATTTTTTAGGAAAAGAATTGTTTTGTTAATTTTTTAATTTTTATGTATTTTTATGTATTTTTAGTTTTTAGGAAATCACGGTTACCCAAAAAAAAAAAATATATATATATATATTCTTGATTTTTTTATTGTTTTTGATTTATGATACGTAAAAATAACGTTCACGAGGTGAACGGATCTCAAAAGCCAATGAAAACCGTCAATCGATAGTCTCTCGTAAAGTCAAAGAACCGACAGCGGTAAGTATTCCCGCCTGTCACGCGGGTGACCCGGGTTCGTTCCCCGGCAGCGACGCCATTTGAAATGTGTATAGTTGAAGTTAGTTTTCTCAGTTCTTAACAAATTGAAAGTCCTAACAATATCGAGTTTATAATTGTTTTTGGTTGGTAAAAGTATTTGGATATTCTATTTCTAATTCAACAATAAAATAAAAATGGAAAAATATTAACTATGTAACCGTAAAACAAATTGTCAAATACCACATTTTTATTCAATTAAAATCACAAAATGTAAATTCTATAAAATGTAAGGACTGAAAATGTAAATTCTATGAAAATTAAATGCCAAAAATTCAAAGTCTAAAAGGCTAAGGACTAATTATGTAAAAACAGTTAACAAATTTGGACTAGGAATGAAATTTAACTAACTATGCAACTAATTTTAACTAACTTCCAAAATTAACCAACTAATTATTAACAACCTTGAAATTCCAGGGACTTAACCTAACAAATTCCAAAAGATTAGGAAAATTAAGCTAGAAATGCAACTGTTTTAACAACCAGGGACTAAAAAGCAATTTTCCAAATTCTTTTTAACAAAACAGGCTAGGACACTTCAATAAGCTCGTATAAGCTCATTTCTTGACCAATTAAGCTCAAACAAGTTTCAAAACATTTTAAATTCTATTTTAGCTAGGCTTGTAAAAGGAAATAAGCTGAAACTCACTAAAACTCTAATAAGCAATTTCAAATAAGCTATCTAATAAGCTACACGTGCACAACTTGATTTTATTGAAGAAACTTGTTAATCATCTCACAAAAAGAATGGGAAATCTTGTTTCAAAGAAAATGATCCATTAATAAGCTCAAAAAATGAAAATAAGCTAAAATGAGCTTATGTTGACTTTTGTTGACCAAAAATCCAAAAATCTGAAAACTTCAAATCTTAACAAGGAACACTTTTTGAAGTGATTTGTGAAAGAAAATAAGCAAGTTTCTGAAGTGGATAAGCTAGTATGAGAAAACAGTTAAGCTTTTTATCACAGGGAATTGCATTTGCTCAAAGGCTTAAACAAATGCTTATATCTAGCTTATTACTGGATACAGTATAATTTCCTATTAAAGGCTTAAACTACATACGTTAAGTGATAACTAGAAACTGGTTTTAAGGATTTTCATCAAGAAACAAAACTTTGGCAATGAATTGAAAATCAAGACTTTTCTGAAATCAAGTTTATCAAAGCTGACCCAAACTTTTTATTATGCCAATTGCCTTTTTGACTAAAGACTTGACCTGAAAACTTTGTAAACTAGTTTACCTTGACCTATTGACTAAATAAGAACTAGAATTAACCAACAACAATTACTTGAACACTAATGATTACTTACTCCCAAACACAAGTTTAAATGAACTTATGAAACTTTTGTAAAGGAAAATTGAGTTAAAAGCCACAATGATCAAAGACAGATATCAAACTAAGTGTAATGACTGAAATGTAATGCATAAGAACCAATTTCAAGTTATGAAACAGTTTAAAACTCTAAATGCACTATTAAGCTAATATGACTGATATTAAGCAACTAGGAATGAAAATTAAGCTAGTGATTAAGTTCTAGACTGCAAATAAGATACTCAAACCTCAACATCTACTAAGTAACAAACTTGATCATACATTTCAACAAGATTACACTAGGAATTTAGCATGCCTTCAACATTTGAGTGGAACAAAAATGCAGGGAAAAAAACCTTTTAGCTAAGGCCTCCTTTGGGGAGTAGAGTAGCGCTGAGCTATCTAGCTAGTGCTAAACCACCACCTTAGCACTAGGTACTACTAATCAACAATCAACAGCAGCTAATCAACCCTTAAACACCATTAATGGACTGGAATTCTTCAATGCTTGAAAATGGATGATCAGAACTAAGAACTCAGCTATAGGAAGAACTCAATAGCAACAATCTTCAACAAGGCTTCTAATGATCACTCATGATCATTAGAAACAAAGCAATAACAATGGAGAATGAACAGTAGGTAAGCAATGAAAGAATTGGAGGGAATTTTGAATTTTATTGATAATGAATGAAATGTGGTTACAAGGTTTGTTACAACTACCTAACAAACTCTCAAAAGGTTGTCAAGCTTTTGAGAGTTGTTAACTACAACTGCTAATAACACACTAGCTAACTATGCACAAATGAGAGCCTACATCCCTATTTATAGAATGAGAAAATGAAGTACTTGGGAAGAGTGACGTGTCCAATCCAATCATTTAGCTCCACGTGTCAAAATCCTGCTAATTGATATTTGCAGGTGAAGAACTCAATTGGGGATTTTTGATTGAGTTGTTATCAGCTTAATTGAGTTGTTGGGATGAATTCGTCTCTTGATTTTCAGTGACTTTGATGTTTATATCATCTTCTGAAATGCACTCTAGCTCAATCCCGTTTCTGGCAATTTTTGTTGATGAAGATGACACGTGGTAGACTGTGGTTGGTGGAGAAATATGCACATGGATCATTATCCAAGTTGATGAAATTAGATTGGACAATAGGGTAAGTAGTGGATCACACTGTTGTGATTGGTTTATTTAATGAAGGCGGCTGTGAGTGGACTTAGGTGGAAATCCGAGTCACTCTTTTCTTGGCTCCTCATTGGTTGAAGCCTTCTTCACACGGATCAAGCACAAATTACTTTCCAAAGTTGGTAGAACTGGTCCTTGTACTTGGCAGTTTGGTATTTTAAGCTAGAGTCTTCAATCCGTTGGCAATTTCAGTCCTTCCACTTTCATTTTTGAACATTCAAACCCTTTGACTTGGTTGACTTCATTATTGACCATGTTTGACTTTGATATTGACTTTGGCAAATATACACTTTTGGTCCTTCATCTTTGAAATGTTGTCAAGATAGGTCCTTTGTCTTCAAAGTCTTGTCACTCTTGATCCTTCTTTTTATTCTTTATCCAACTAAACATGATTTTCTTCTTGTTTGCTTGAAAATGCATCCTTCTTACCTGTTTGTACACAAACACAGAACATACCACATAATACTGCTTTTATAGGACAAATGTTAGGTATTTGCTATGTGTTTTAGGGTGATTTGTTGATTAATTGATATGAGTTTTTGCTCATATCACTGAGAGCTGGATAACTCATATTGAGAAGATCTTTGACGCAATGGGATCTGACCCTGTCTTTAAGGCAAGGTTAACTTGTTACAAGTTTGAAGGGAACATGCTTACATGGTGGAAGGCACTGAATTTGTCGAATGGAGGCGACGACTGGGTGACTGGATTGACTTGGGTAGAGTTTAAGGAGCTGGTGATGGGGCAGTTCTTCCCGAAAGCTGAGTAGGACAAGCTCAAGAGGGAGTATCATGGTATTAGGCAGAGAGCTGGGGAAAACAGCAATGAGTTCATGCAGAGGTTTCTTCGAGTTGCTAGATTCCTTGGCGCAGTAGCCGGGACTGTAGAGGAGCAAGCGTAACACTTTCGCTGGGCTCTTCGCACATTTGTCACCAATACTTTGGTATGTGCTACATTCAATACTGTGGCACAAGTAGTAGATGCAGCCTACAAATTGGAGATGCTACAGGAGAGGGATGAGTTTGGAGAGCAAGAAATACCCGACAAGAGGTATATTTCGTTATTAGTGGTGATCATTTCATTTCATTCAGTACTATCCAAATATTTAGCTTTCTCCATACAATTACATGTTTCAGGTAGAAGACTGGGGACGTGTCTCAACCGGCCACTCAGCAGCAAAGTCAGCACAAGGGTAACGGTCAGACACAAGACCGTTCTGCTTCGGATAGGCGTGGCGGTAATGCCAATTACCGTAACTACGCCAACAACTCCAACATCAACAGGTCCCTAAACTTACTCATTTCTTATGTTATATGCTTTATGATTCATAATTCTGACACTTCAGCATCTACTACCAGGAATAATGGCAACGGACGAGAGCAGGACCGCAGAGGTTCACAACCCAACTGTGCAGCTACATCTGGTATTACGTCTTACGAGTTTTTGCATTGTCCTATTTGTACCCATTAATCATGTCTCGTGTATACTTTTCTAAAACAGGCTTCCAGCCAGCTAGGGTACCTATTGGAGGGTATACTCACCCTATTTACACTACGTACAACCGCAGACACAGGAATGTGTCACCGTAATAGCGAGCTTTCTTCAAGTGCGGCCAGCCAGGCCATCGCATTAAGGACTGTCGTAAGGGTGAGATAGCGGGCACTTCTCGACATACCGACTCCAAGCCACCTCCTACTAATGGACGGGTGTACACGACTTCCCGTGATCAGGCCAACAAGTAAACAGGGACCATCACTGGAATCTTGTATATGTATGGTCAAGCTGCATGCGTATTATTTGACATGGGTGCTACTCATTCGGTCATGTCTACTGCCTATGCCAAGAGTGTTAGGATATCCCCTATGCCACTAAGGAATGTCTTAAACATTTCCACGCCCTTAAGAGACTCTATACGCATCACCTTTGGGTATAGAGATCTTGCCCTTAAGCTTGACGACAGAAATTCGTTCAGTTGACGCACTTCCATTGGACATGTGCGATTTTGACATGATATTAGGCATGGACTGGTTATCCAAACACCACGCCACCATAGACTGCCATCATTATCAGGTCATTTTTGGTGATGTAAACGCACCAGAGTACATTCACAACGATTTTATACCTGGAAGGTCTATATAAATAATTTCAACCTTACAAGCACGTGTATTATTGACACATGGTTGCAAGGGCTACTTAGCCACTGTTCATGATATGGAGGCTGAATCTCCATCTATCTAGAATCAGCCGATCGTGTCAGCATTTCCTGACGCGTTTTATGAAGAACTTCCAGGCATACCACCTACTCATGAGGTAGAGTTTAATATTGAGCTCATCCAAGGAGCTGAGCCAAGTTTCAAGGCTCCTTATCGCATGGCTCCAATTGGGCTTAAGGAGTTAAAGGAACAACTATAGGAACTTTTGGAACAGGGTTTCATCCGACCTAGTGCATCTTCATGGGGTGTACCGGTTCTATTCGTGAAGAAGAAGGACGACAGTATACGTCTTTGCATTGATTATCATGAGCTTAATAAGATCACCATCAGGAATCGATATCCTTTTCCATGCATTGATGATCTGTTTGACCAACTCCAAGGGGCCAAACATGTCTCCAAAATCGATCTAAGGTCGAGCTATCATCAGCTACGGGTTAAAGAGCAGGACATCGCCAAGACTGCTTTCCGTACGCGTTATGGACACTAAGAATTTGTAGTCATGCCATTTGGCCTTGCCAATGTTCCAGTAGTTTTCATGGACTTGATGAACCGTATCTTCCATGAGTTTCTGGACAAGTTCGTCATTGTCTTCATTGACGATATTCTGATTTTCTCTAAATCAAAGGAAGAACATGAAGACCATCTTCGTACAGTATTATAGATAATTCGCCAGAAGTAGTTGTATGCTAAATTATCCAAATGCGAATTCTGGTTGAGTAAAGTGGCGTTTCTAGGCCACATAGTATCCACAGAGGGAATAACCATGGATCCTACGAAGGTTGAGGCTATTACCAAGTTGCAAAGACCGACGTCAGAAACTAAAGTTCGCATCTTTCTAGGTTTAGATGGTTACTACCGTAGGTTTGTAGAGAACTTTTCCCGATGAGCACTGCCATTGACCAAACTAATGCGAAAAGGGGAGAAATTCGTCTGAACTGAAGAAAGAGAGAAGAGCTTTGAAGACCTAAAGCATAGGCTGGAATCTGCACCTATTCTAACTCTCCCATCTGGTACAAGTGGATTTCGAATCTATAGTGATGCTTCAGGGAAGGTACTTGGCGATGTTCTCATGCAACATAGGAAAGTGATTACTTACGCATCACGACAGCTTAAGTATTATGAGGAGAACTACCCTATGCATGACTTTGAACTTGCAGCAGTCATGTTTGCACTAAAGATATGGAGGCACTACTTGTATGGTGAATCATGTGATATCTTCACAGATCACAAGAGCCTAAAATACATCTTCACTCAGCGTGAACTGAACATGAGGCAGAGAAGGTGGTTAGAGCTGTTGAAGGATTATGACATTAATCTGTAGTATCATCCCTGCAAGGCAATGTAGTGGTAGATGCTCTTAGTAGAAAGTCGGGTATGATCAATGACATTAAGATAGAGGAAGAAATTATACGAGACTTGGAGCGACTAGATATTGAGATCATGGTACGTGGACAACAAGGCTACTGGGCTAATCTTAGAGTGGAGCCTTGATTTCTCTCTAGGGTCAAGGAAGCTTAGAAGGATGATGGTGAAATCTGGGCAATCATTCAGAACATAGAGCAGCAGACGGATTTTCGGTTAGATGACGACGTTATCTTATGGCAGGGCACTAGACTTTGTGTTCCTGATGATCTAACAGTTAGGGAAGCTTTTTGGCTGAAGCTCATATCTCCCCATTCTTCATTCATCCTGGTTCAACCAAGATGTACCACGACAAGCAATATTTCTGGTGGAGTGGTATGAAACAGGATGTTGCTACCTATGTCTCCAAATGTCTTACCTGCGAGCAGGTTAAGACCGAGCATCAACGATCTAGTGGTCTACTACAACCATTAGACATTCCAGAGTGGAAGTGGGACAAGATCACCATGGGTTTTGTCACCGGACTTCCGGAGACCAAGAGGAAGCATAATGCAATTTGGGTCATCGTTGATCGACATACCAAGTCGGCTCATTTCTTACCAATCCGGAAGGAGGATACAATTAGAAAATTGGCTGACACATATAAGAAGGATATCATGAGACTTCATGGTGGTCCATACAGTATCATCTCGGACATAGATCCTCGGTTTACTTCGCGATTTTGGAGGAGTCTACAGAAAGCTTGGGTTACCAAACTTAAGCATAGCATGACTTTTCATCCTCAAACAGACTGGCAATCGGAGCGAACCATTCAGACATTAGAAGACATGCTTCGAGCGTGTGCTTTAGAATGGACATGATGTTGGGATGACAACATCTGCTAGGTAGAATTTGCTTACAAAAATAGTTGGCACGCCAGCATCAAGTGTGCACCGTTTGAGATGTTGTATGGCAGGAAGTGTCGCGCCCCAATCTGCTGGGATCAGGTTGGTGAGCAAACACTTGCATTTCCGGAGATGCTAGTGTTGACCAGCGAGAAGGTCGCTGTAGCTAGGGCGAAACTACAAGAAGCTCGTGCACGTCAAAAGAGTTATGTCGACAAGCATCGTAGGAATTGCATTTCAACGTGGGAGATCATGTCTTTCTTAAGGTATCACCGGCACGTGGTGTTAGACGTTTTGAAATAAAAGGAAAACTCAGTCCTCGATTCATCTGACTGTTTGATGTCATCGGGCGAGTCGGTAAAGTATCGTACCCTTTAGCGTTACCTCCGCAACTTTCTCACGTTCATGACGTTTTCCATGTGTCCTTACTCAGAGGGTAAAAGTACCATCCCCTTCACATGGTTCAGTATCCACTTCAACAGATTCATGAAGATCTTACCTACATCGAGGAACCCGAACGAGTTCTTAATCAACAGGAACGAGTCATGAGGAAGAAGACGATTCCATTCGTCAAAATCCTTTGGATGGATCATATCGAGCGGTAAGCCACTTGGGAGACAGAGGAATCTATCCGGACTTCTTACCCTCCTTTCAAGTTTTGATTCGGGTATGTTCCTCTTTCAGTTTACATTATCTATAATTCGGGGATGAATTATTCTTTTTTGGGGGGAGAGTTGTAAAACCAGCATATAAATGCCATGAACAGACACTACGTAAATATACGAACCAATTAAAACTTTCCATTTATATCATGAATACGTGTCATGAATATTAAATTCAGAAACTACGTACGTGTTAGTGCACGATAATAACTAAGTACGTGATAATACACGATAATTATTAAGTATAATAATTATAATCACGAACATCTGATCACAAACATTTACGAACATGATAATTATTACGTATAATAATTATAACACGACTATTAGAACATGATATATGTAGGTAGTATATATAACACGAACATTTAAACACGAACCAGAGCGAATAATAAACACGAGCATACACGAATAATTTAGACATCAAAATTATATGGTTTTTGCCTTGTGGGCCATGGTAGCCGCGGACAAGGAAGACAAGAGGTGGCCCAAACCCATTTTGGTTTAACTAAGGAAAAACTAAACACAGGAAAATCATTCATAGAGTTTTAACAAAAAAATTAAAAACCCTAGCTCTTCCTCTCCCTCTTGCCGCCGGCTACACAAGAACACCAAGGGGTGTTTGGTTGATTTTGATCTTAGATTTTGGGTTAATCGTGTTCTTAGTTCTTTTCCAATCACGCATTCGGTATCACCATAACCTTCATCTTTTTATTTTATTTTAATTTTAATTATGTTCATGTGTTTAGAAAATAAAAACATAATTAAACTTGTTAGATTAATACAAGAAACATGGAAAAGGGTTTGGTTTTGGTGGGTTTTGTTCGGCCGATACACAAACCGAGAGCCACCAAGCTCTCGGTGGTCTTTTGAACACCAACATATAAGACCCTAGAGTCTCGGTGTGGTCTTGGTTGCTCGACCGCAAAGACAAGGGACCCCGACGCGATCTGGGGTGACGTTTGGTTTGGGTGTGGGTCTCGGTGCAGCAACAAGCACCACCGGCTTAAGCCGGTGGCTGCTTTGTTCGGTCATGGGAAATGCAGCCAAGCAGGGGGAACGATCGGCTAAAGCCGATGGTGATTTTACTCGGACAGTGTCAACCGGCTAGGCTGGGTAGCCACTGTCGGGGCTATTTTGGTTCGGTTTGTGTTTTGGTTTATATTAATATTCCGAAACGGGCACGAGATTAATTTTTACAAGTTATATTTTTACAAGATTAATTAAATTAATTAAACATGATTAATAATTAAATTAACTTAAACATGGACTTAGGTTATATTATTTTTAATAAATAATACATGTTTTAGCCTAAGTATTTTATTATTTATTTTAGAGTATAGTTATTAATTAATTATTAAAACATGGACTTCTAATTTATTAATAAAACATGACTTAGGTTTTAATTATTAAATATAATAATTCATGATTAACCTAAGCATTTTATTTAGAATAATTTAATTAAATCATGTTATTTAATTAAATCATATATCCTATAGTTTATTAATTAACCATGATATATTATCTATACTACTTTATAAAACATTTACATCCTTTCTAAATAAAGAAGTCTTAAAATTTTAAGCCTCAAATATTTCCTATTAAAGAAATTTTTAAAATCTGAAATTTATATAGTATAAATAAAAATTATTGCATACATAAATATCTTTCAATTTTGTAACATTCTACCAGCAAAAACAACAACATTAATACACACATTTAAGATTTTAAAGAATATTTAATGGTCATTTTTAAAACGTGTCTAACCCATCTAAAATGTAACAGTTAAGCATTTTGTAACAACTTAATCATAATAGCCTATTTATAAAGCCCATTTAATAACGTCTCCTCAAACCATATATAAGCTTAACCCGTAAGAAAATGTCATTCGCTCATTTCTTCTCTCTATGTTTTTCTTTTTTTTCTCTCCAAAAAACACACACGAACCCTTCTTTGCTGCCACTGAAACTGCCGACACCATAACCAACCATTCTGTTGGTTATTAGGGTGGACTGGGTAGTTTTAGTAGGTGGTTTTGTTGTTGGTTCGTTAAGTATGTTCTTTCCTTTTCGCTCGGATCCCGTTGAGCGTTAAGACATTTGGTAATGTTTTCGGTTGTTTTGTTTGGTTTATTAACAGGCGTGAAGGTATTACCGTGTAAGCGTTATCAGTTTGTTCGTCCCGAAATATAGTTATTGGGCGCCGCATTGCGCGGGTACCCTGCTATTAATTAATAAAACATGAACTACATTATTAATTAATAATCAGTTATAACCTATAGTATTTAATTAATAAACTATACTATTTACATGACTTATGACTTTTAACCAGTAAACATTAGCTTATATTATTAGCTTATTAATCCAGCTTATTTCTAAATATTGGAACTTTTTATTTTAGGAAACTTACTATTTTTAGAAACTTTCTATTTTTAGAAACTGATCTATTTTTGGAAACTTTCTATCTTTTGAAACTTTGTATTTTTGGAAACCTGCTATTTTTGAAAGTTACTTATTATTACACAACAAGTATAATAATACAAGAATACAAGATAATACTTAAACAGAATACATGAGATACATGATTAATACAGTATATCATTTAAAACAGTAAAATAAGACAAGAACATATTAAACAAGCTAGAACATGCTGTAACCAGTAACGTACTCAGTCATCAGACAAGTTATACATGTCCCTTATTTATGTAGAACTAGTGAGGTCGGAGTAGGACTATTCATCCTTTCATCTTTCCTCGTTCACTAGACACAAGGTACGGATTTTCCGTCCTTCAGTATGGACATTTTTTCCTTATTAGGATTCCCCGTTTTCAGCCAACTGTTTTCCAAAGTATATGTTTTGATTACTTATGTTAGTTTTAAATGCCTAAGCCATATACATGCATGACCAGTGTCAGCTAGTTATGGAGGTACCATAACCTTAACACTAGAGGCACCGGTGTTATGACTTCCCCACGGCGGAGTGATTGCTCATGGCGTCCCTTTTCAGTTTTAGCCTTATATTTATATTATCATGTGGGGCGTATGGGTGCATCCTAGTTACATGTTTTTTGGATTTTCATGGTGAGTGCGATGTGTGCCTTGCATCCTTCACAAGGAGTTGATCCCTCTTACCCAGACTAATTAATTATTGCAAATCCTACTAATTGCATGATGAGATCTCCCCTCTAAGTATTCATGCACGGTGGAACCTCATGACCTACATGGGCTATTGGCTAATTAATACAGTTTTCATATAAAAACATAAGTCTTTTCAAACTATAAAACCAGTTTTATAAACATGTCCAAGTTACTTAGGACATATACATTTCCGCTAGTATTAGTCTTAGTATGCTTATGTCATTTCATGCTATACTTGTATATCCGTTCACTGGGCGTTATGCTCAGCCGTTTTCTTTTCATGTTCCCAAACGGCAGGTACTCAGGGACGCTCGTAGACTTTGAGAGTATGTGCATACGGATGGAAGCTATTTAGCCTTCATTACTTTATGCATTTCCATACATTACGCTACTTTATTTCTTTGGACATTGTTTAGTCCTTTTCCATTTCAGTACTTATATTCATGTGTGTGAGCTTATACTTGGACTACCAATGTTTGTTTCTGGTATTTCCATTCATGGTCATTTAATGTTTTTCGACATTTATCATGCATGCTTTGATGACACGTCATATTACCTATGATATTCTATTTATCAAAATGAGGTGTTACACATGTCTTGATTGTATGCATTGTTATGTTAGATTTTGCTAGTGTGCGGTAACTTGGAGAAGCTCTTTCAGGTGAGTTCATAGTCTAATTTTCACTAGGTTTTTAAATGTTTTTCCAGTATGGGATAGAGATGACACTTGTAATGTTCTTTAAAATATTTTGATAATATGTTTTGAAATATGTGGACATAAATGTGTAATTATGTGATATGATTACATATGTGTTATGTTATATGTGTTCTATTATGTGTTTTGACACGTGTTTTGAGTAATTGTGTTCTGAGTACTTGTGCGTCGTCTTTTCGGAGACAAGATATCTCGACAGGGATATGGTTCATCTCCATACTGGGTGTGAGAAAGATCTGGATAGGTGTAGGTGCATTGTTCTTATTATGTGTTCTATTGTTATAATTGTGTTTTCTGTGTAGTGGTATGTAACATGATCATTACCCATTAGTCCATTGCTTTAACTTGTTTTCATCCACTTATTTATAGCGGTTGACAAGGTTTCTTAAGATGTTTTGATAGCTTAAACCTATGTTCTCACCAACTTTATGTTGACAAATTTTAGTGTCATTTCAGGTGAGGTAGTTGAGAAGGATGATGTTAGAAGTGGCTAGAGTCTAGAGGTTGCTAGGATTGTATTAGGAGGAATTTTGGTAATTTTGACATTTTTAAAGGACCAAACTTGTAACTTCTTGTAACTTGAAGTCCTTCATGATATGTTTGACTTTGAGGAGGATTATTTTTTTTTTGAACGGCGAAATTTTATTGACTAGCAAGGAGCTAGAATAGACAAAAAATTACAAAGAAATTAAGTGAGGGTTTTTAAGCCAAGCCTCCCACGAAAAAGCCCATTTACATCTATTTTTACACCAAAGAAAAGACAATGACATAATATCATCAACGATCGTCGATCGAGCAGGAGCCTTATCATAAAAAAGGAGACGATTTCGAAACACCCATATAAACCACCAAGCCACATAAAAAACACCTTCTTAAAGCTTTTTATTGTTAGGAGCAAGCCTAATAGAGGAGAACCATGCGTCCTAAGCAGAGAAAGAAGACCAAGTCTGCCAATCAAGGTCCCACCATCTACATATACGCTGCAGGACAGATTGAGCCAATTCAAACTGAAACAAAACATGATTCGTATCTTCCACGTGTAAACTAAAACTCGGACAAATGCTAGACTCCATATAAACCCCTCGTCGAATAAGATTCGCCCTGGTTGGGATACAATCACGCCGAGCTCTCCATCCAAAAATGTTAATTTTGCTTGGAACATACTTTACCCATTTAGTCGGCTCAAACCATGAAGGTAACATTAAATCATCGATACTATTCCGAATATCTTTCACTCTAAAGATTCCATCACCAGACATATTGCATATCCAACGATCATTAGAATTAGAAAGAATAACCGAACTAATATATGATTGAAGCTCATTTAACTGAACCTGTTCTATACCCCCACGCACAGATCTTCGAAAAGTAGAAGCCACCAGAGAACCTATTTTCCCAGAAATAGTGATGTTCTTATCCATCTCCAACGCAAATAAACGAGGAAATTTGTCACCTAAGGTTATATCACTTTTCCAGATATCTAACCAAAATCTTGAATTATTACCATTCCCAACGCGTTTAGAACTTAGAGATAAGAAGTCGAAACCTTTATCCTTAAGCGTCTGCATTTCCCTCAAAATCGAGCTCCAATTCGAAGCCAATTGAACTGAGTGGGAGCCAATGTTAGGCCCATATATCGCTTGCATAACTTGGAACCACAAGGAGTCGTCTTGTGATACAAATCTCCATATCCATTTAAGAAGTAATGCCCGGTTAAGAGCAAAATAACTCGAAACGCCTAAACCACCGTTTTTCTTAGAAGCTAGAACTTTATCCCAACCGATCCAAGTAACTTTCTTATCTGCTGTGTCCGCTCCAATAAAAAAACTATTACGGATAGACTCCATTTCCTTTAGCACACCTTTAGGAGCTTTAAAAATAGACATACAGTAAAGTGGGGATGCACCAAGGACTGATTTCATAATAGTAAGTATGCCACCTATAGAGAGGGTTTTCGTCTTCTATTTGGAAAGGTGAGATCTTAACTTCGACACCACATCTGTCCAAAACTTATGTCGAGTCGTATTTCCACCTATCATAACCCCAAGATACGTAAATTGGTTGTCCATAATCGAACAACCAATCGAAGCAGCCGCAGCCTTAATGTCAAGTCTAGAAACACCCACACCTAGAAGTTGACTCTTATGAATGTTAATTTGCAAACCCGAAGCAAGATAAAAGCACTTAAGAACGTTTATAATTCCCCATAAATTATCACTTGACCACTCACCAACAATCAAAGCATCATCCGCGTATAATAAATGAGATAAAGTGATCGAATATTAAGCCGAATACCTTTAAATATCCCAGCTTCAACCACTCTACTAAAAGACAAATGTAACGATTCCATCACAAGAATGAAAAGTAGAGGATCAAGCGGATCACCTTGTTTAAGCCCGCATTGGAACTGAAATTCTCTAGAAGGGCTGCCATTAACCAATACCGAAGCGTTAGCAAAACAGCAGAGTCCTCGAATCCATTGACACCATCTCATGCCGAACCCAAAAGCCTCTAAAACGTCAATAAGATAATCCCAACGAACCGAATCATAAGCCTTCGCAAAGTCAACTTTAAATAACATCACTTTTTTATTCTTCCGTCTGCACCAATGGATAACTTCATTAATAATAAAAGGACCGTCCAAAATCTGTCTTTCAGAAATAAAGGCAGATTGTGTATTAGAGACAATGTTCGAAATTACCATCTTCAACCGATTGGCCAAATCTTTCGTCACTACTTTGTACACACATCCTATGAGGCTGATAGGGCGAAAATCGGTAACAAGTTTAGCGTCCATTATCTTAGGAATAAGAGCTATAAATGAGGAATTGCAACCTTTAGCAAACGCCCCGTTATTGAAAAAGTGTTCAACTGCTTCACAAAAATCAACGCTAATAAAACCCCAATATTTTGAGGAGGATTAATATTGACATTTTAGTTTTGTTATGGGACTAAAATTGCCAATTCTTCAAAGTGGAGGGCCCTTTTTGCAATATTGACAAACTTTAGGGGCCAATCTTGTAATTATGAGGATACAAAGGTATAAAGTGTCAATTCCTTAATATTGGAGGACCCTCCTTGCATAATCTTCAAATCTTCAAGGGTTTGTCTTGGAAAATTCTTCATTAGGGCATGGTTCATTGTGCGACTTCGTTTCCCGTGTTCGTTTTTGTATGATTCTTGTGATCTTTTGTCATTTTCTCAATATCCGTACCTAAAATACACAAGCAACAAACACAAGCATATATTTGGCCAATTTCATGATATTTTATGCATTTTAAGCCCTTTTTGGACGATGAGACGATGTATAAAAGCAGTCTCATCATTCCCCCATACTAAACCATTGTCCTACCCTCACGCAATGCTAGAATAAAGTATCGTAGCATCTCCAAAATTCATTTTTATTCACATATATTGAATGATAAACTAGCTACACTACTACTACTTGCGTTTTAGACATAATGTATGATTTTCATCGCAAAATGGGACGTTTAGGTTCATAGAATAAGAACACGTGAATGCTTCGTTAGAAATAATTTCGTCTTCCTCAATTTTCACTCCAATTCCATGCCAAGCGTGCAACGAGATCATTGTCATTATAAGTCAGTAATGCTAACACTACTCATATGCCCTAATCGCGTACTTATCCTCCCATTTTCCTAAGTTGCATCTCTTATATTTTATTTTGTCTTGATTGTTTCACGAGGATACATTGTTTGACTTATGCGATAATAGAGATTTAGGTCTAAAAATAGAATCCTAACGGTGTAACCAAGACCATTAGATTAATAACCCCCTCCTAATAGACAACGATGTCAAAAAATTAAGTCAACAAGAAGGATCAATAAACACGGTTTTATAACGGTTTTGAACATGAGACTTATTACCAAGACTTTTATAGGCCCCCTAACGGAAGGGCCTTATTATCATAGGTTTACCTCCATATTTTATTCAACTTCGCCATGAAGCTTTTATTATGACTTTGGTCTTGCCTTGGCTTTTATTAACCACCTCATCGGTGGTTTTATTAGCCAAATACGTATATCCTCACGCTAAGGCGAATTTTGGATCTTTAAAGCTTCAAAGATTAAGGCTTGATTCACTTTCAATTTTGCATAGATTTTTGGGCCTTGTGAGCTTCAAATTGTTTGCTTGATTTAGGTGAGCATTTGAAATCTTATTATTGGGTGAAGTTTTCGATTATTCGGGTGCCAATACTTCAAATCCGTGACGCTGGTGATACCTTAATGTCTTCCCAATTTAATTACACGGAAGCTACTAGAAAAGACTAGAAACCCAACAATCAAGACTAAACCGCCAAGTCAATATTTATTAAGCAAAAAATATTTACAAGCAAAGGGAGAATAATCAAACAACGAGAACACATGAGTTTTTGAAAGAACACGAGAACTCTACGTTTAGCATAGTAACTTATAATTAACTCTATCATTTCTCGTCCTCATTTAAGAGACTTATCCTAATGTGAAGTTAAGGAATCAAAGCTAAGTGCTCAACACACACGGTCGAGTCAAATATTAATCTTATTCTCGCCATCGGAAAATATACATTCGTGTCTTCAAACACTTATAAAACATGAGAAAATTTTAAAATTTGGCCATTTTTAGCCTTATTTTGCAACAAAACGATAAACAAAAAGATAAACTTTGGAAAGCGTGAAGGTTTGGCAAGGCAAATACGATTCACCCCCATACTAAAGTTAAACATTGTCCTCAATGTTTCGAGTCTATGGGTGCAAACACCCCCATACTAGAGACGTAGTCGAATGCCTAATCTAGCATGGAAAGGGTGTAACCATTAAATTTAAAGCCATTTATGAAGTGTGTTATAAACCTAAGGTTAGAACATCAAAGGATATATCATGGATATTGAGAAAGTCTTCAAAGAAAACGATCGAGTGCTCCCATAAATCGAACACGAGAGGCTCCAATCGAGAAGATCATGATCATCTAAAATCCACATATCACAAACAACCACGGAACAAAGGTTGGAAGGGCACAAATCCCCACATGTTACTACATTAGAAAGCGATAATATGTACATAGGATAAGCATGGGACTCCCCCACGAGGCACCTCGTTTTTTATTACCGAGTCATGAGCTCGACTCGATCCCCTCAAAACTAATTATCATTGGGGAAGATGATTTGGTCGAGGTAGTTCAAGGATGGAACTTCCCCGCCAAAGTAGTGCTTCAACCTATGTCCATTCACCTTTAAATTGGGTCCATCATATTGAGCTAGCTCAATGGTCCCATATGGAAAAACTTGAGTCACGGTGAATGGACCGGACCAACGGTATTTCAACTTACCAGAAAAGATTTTCAAACGAGAGTTAAAAAGCAAAACTTGATCCCCAATGTTAAAAATCCGGTTTTTAATTTTTGAATCATGAAACTTTTTAGTCTTTTCTTTATAAATGAATGAATTTTCATAAGCAATATCCCTTAATTCATCCAATTCATTTAATTTCATTTTCTGGTGTTTTCTCGCGGTCTCCATATCATCATTACAATGCTTTAGGGCCCAATAATCCTTGTGTTCCAATTCAATTGGCAAGTGACATTTTTTCCCATACACAAGCTTATAAGTAGTTCACCCAATGGGTGTCTTATGAGCGGTCCTAAAGGCCCATAAAGCATCGTCCAACTTATCCGACCAAGATTGTCGGTTTTCCCCAGTAGATCTCTCCAAGATCCTCTTCAAAGCTCGGTTTGAAACCTCGACTTGACCACTCGTTTGTGGGTGATAAGTCGTAGAAAGGCGATGTGTAACCCCATATTTCCTTAGGACCCTTTCGAATTGGTCGTTACAAAAATGGGTAACACGATCGCTTATGATCGCACGAGGGGTTCCAAACCGAGAAAACAAGCTTTTCAAAAACTTGACTACCACACGAGCATCATTGGTGGGCAAAGCATTAGCTTCCACCCACTTAGATAGGTAGTCAACGGCGACAAGGATGTACTTATTACCACGAGATGATGGGAACGACCCCATAAAGTCAATGCCCTAAACGTCAAAGATCTCACACACTTGGATGATATTTTGTGGCATTTCATCTTTTTGTGAGGCTTTTCCTTGTCGTTGGCATGAGTCACACGACTTCACAAGCTCATGTGCATCTCGGTAAATAGTATCCTAAAAGAAACCGGCATTAAAGACCTTCTTAGCCATGAGATTAGCACCGTGGTGACCCCCGTGGGTCCCTCGTGACAAGCTCTAAGGATGTTAGAAGCTTCGGTAACAAAGACACAACGTCGAATAATTTGATCCGCACAAGTTCGGAACAAGTAAGGGTCGTTCCAAAAATAGAACTTGGCGTCACGAAAGAATTTTCGTTTTTCTTGAGTCGTCATACCCTTGATGATGAAGTTGCCCGCATGGTAATTTGCGATGTCCGCAAACCATAGGGTGGAAGAATCAAGCTTAGAAGTCACTAAACCAAGTGTCTCGAGAGGAAATGTTTCGGTGATTTCCTTGGGCTCGTAAACACTTTGGTGAGGATCTTCCAAACGAGAAAGATGATCGGTCGCTAGATTCTCGGCTCCTTTTTTGTCAACAATTTTGTGATCAAATTCTTGAAGGAGGAGAATCCAACGAAGTAATCTTGGCTTTGCATCTTGTTTAGCCATTAGATACTTGATAGCCGAATGATCCGTATACACTATGCATTTCGTCAAGACGAGATAAGGTCGGAATTTCTCAAATGCATACACCACGGCAAGGAACTCCTTTTCCGTTGTAGTGTATTTTAGTTGAGCCTTGGTCATCGTCTTGCTAGCATAGTGAATAGGCAAGAAGTGCTTTTCATGACGTTGCCCCAATACTGCCTCAATAGAGTAGTCATTAGCATCACACATGAGCTCAAAGGGGAGGTTCTAATTGGGAGCAACAAGAATGGGAGCTTCGGTAAGTTTCCTCTTAAGGATTTCAAAGGCTCGTACACAATCTTCGTCAAAGATAAAATGTGCATCTTTTTCAAGGAGATGTGTAATAGGTCGAGAGATCTTTGAAAAATCCTTGATGAATCGACGATAAAAGCCCGCGTGGCCTAGGAAACTCCTAACTCCCTTAACGGTTTTGGGATGAGGTAACTTGGCGATGACGTCTACCTTAGCTTGATCTACCTCAATCCCCGCTTTCGAAACCTTGTGCCCTAAGACGATTCTACTTTTAACCATAAAATGACATTTTTCCCAATTAAGCACAAGGTTGGTTTCCTCACAATGCTTCAACATTCTCTCAAGATTCGACAATCACGAAGTGAACGAACAACCAAACACGAAAAAGTCATCTATGAAGACTTCCATCGTCTTCTTGATCATATCATGAAAAATATCCATCTTGCTCCTTTGAAAGGTTCCCGGTGCATTACAAAGTCCGAATGGCATTCTACGATAGGCAAACGTTACATATGGACACGTAAACGTAGTTTTTTCTTGATCACAAGGATCGATTGGGATTTGGAAGTAACCGGAAAAACAATCTAAAAAGCAATAAAAATCGTTTCCCGCAAGACGCTCCAACATTTGGTCCATGAAGGGCAAGGGAAAATGGTCTTTTCGAGTGGCTTCATTCAACTTACGATAGTCAATGCACACTCTCCATCCGGTCACGAGTCTAGTGGGAATTAACTCGTTGGCATCGTTTGGCACAACAGTCATTCCTCCCTTTTTAGGGACACAATGAATAGGACTCACATAAGGGATATCGGAAATAGGGTAAATCATTCCCGCGTCGAGGAGTTTTAGGACTTCCTTTTTGATGACGTCGTGAATTTTGGGCTTCACCCTCCTTTGACATTGTATTGCGGGCTTGTAATCCTCCTCCATTAAGATTTTGTGGGTACAAAATTTGGGATAGATCCCCTTAATGTCGGATAACTTCCACGCAATTGCCCCTTTGTGATCCTTTAGAACATCGAAAAGTGCGATTTTTTCATCATCCGAAAGTTCTTTCTCAATAATAACCGGTAACTTGTCGCCCTCCTCCAAAAATACATATTCGAGATGAGGAGGTAAATATTTCAACTCGAGGATAGGTGGTTCCTCAATTGAAGATTTGGGCTCGATACTCATAACCTCCTCGGGTGGAGGGAATGGGAAATCGTTAAGAAAATCCTTGATAATCGAGAAGTCCTCATCATTGTCGAGGTCTTCGTCACAAGTACGTGGAACATCGAATTCTTCCAACGTAAAACCACCACCTTCAAATGGAGTGAAGGTTGGTGTAGAGTTATCAAGAATGGGATCTAACATAGTGGGATTGCCACTATTTTCATCATCACCAAAACCTAGAACTTCTTGTGAAAATTCCTCGCAAACAACGTCGATCATATCAACGAGGTTTATGGTTGCAATAGAATAAACATGAGAAATTTGAGAATTTTGAGTTGCGTTTATAACAAGTTCCTCGTCGTTGAAACGTAAGGTGATCTTTCTAGCATGAACATCAATCAGAGCCATAGACGTATTTAAAAACGAACGACCTAAAATGAGAGGAACTTGAGGATCCGTGGGAATATTGACAAAGATAAAGTCTACCGGATAATAAAACTTTCCCACTTTCACAAAAACGTCTTCCGCCAATCCACATGCGGGAATCATGGAATGGTCGGCCAACTCAATAGACATTAGTGAAGGAGTAAGATTAGGAAGATTGAGCGACTTGAAGATTGCAAGTGGCATCAAGTTAATACTAGCACCAAGATCGGCCAAGACATAGCATTCTTCCATATCTTGGATTACACAAGGGATCAAGAATTTACTGGGATCACCGACGTTTTGAGGTATGGGATAAGATAAACCGATGAACAACTAGACAATTGTTGCAATTTCTCCTTGTTGTTCAACATACTCTTAAAGTTAGCGGCAAATTGAGGCATCATGACCAAAGCATCGGCGAAACTCACATTAAAGTGCAAATCACGAAACATTTTCATAAAAAGCTCAAATTGGTAATTGTCGCACTCTTGACGTTTCTCCTTTCTAAGTCTCGATGGATAGGGCAAGGGTGGTGTGGGTTGAGGCATAGGCATAGCCTTTGGAAACTCGGGTTCCAAATGTGGTAATGGGTCAACCGTAGGTGTGGCATGAGCGATACTTCGTGGGATTTAGACATGCTCCTTTTCGACCACCACCTAGGGTTCTTCCTCAATTGCATCCTCCGTAGGAGCAATTGGTTGAGGAGTCGGTTCCTTAAGTGTCTTACCACTACGTGTGGTAATCACTTTCATCTCTCCCTTAGGGTTCGATATGGTGTTACTAGGAAGACTACTCGAAGACGGTTTACACATAATTGCCTCAAACATAGATGAAATTTTGTCCTCAAACATGGATTGCCTCTTCTCGGCCTTAATCATTTCTTGCTTAATTTCATGTTTCCCTTGTTCCAATTTTTGTTGGTTTTGTTGTAACCTAGTTACATTTCCTTCTATTTTGTTTGTATGTATTTTAAGCTCATTTTCTAACTCATTTTTCAACTCCTTCTTCAAGTCGTTCTTAAACTCGGATCTTAGGCTAATGATTTCTCTTTGAATGTTATCAAACCTAGCATTGTTTCCATTAGCGTATTCAACAAATTCATTTGGAAGATCTTTCAAAGTTTGCAAACCTTTGATGTTGTTTTGAAAATCACTTTGATTTTTGTTTGAAACTTGATTATTAGCCCCTTGATTCCCATAGTTTCCTTTGTAATTGTTTTTGAAACCAACTTGATTGTTTTGATAGTTGTTGTTAGCATTTTGATTTGAAGCAAAACCCGGTGGAGTCAATTGATTAGAGCGGGTAACTTGACCGTTTTGGTTATAAGTTCCCGTGGCCGCGTAGGCACTCGAAGTGTTACCACCGTTGGTAATGCACTCGGAGAAATCATGACCTCCACCACAATATATAAATGAAGCCTCAACCGCTTTAGCCATAGCGGGAGCACTTTTTTCTCTAACTTTGAATTCAATCAAAAGTCCTTTAAGATTATCAAAGATTTTGTTTTCCAAGTTCGCCTCAATTTGGCAAGCATCGATGGTATTAGACAAAGAAGTTGAAGCCGAAGACGAAGCCTTACGAACAATCGACGTGCTACGAGGACTATACACCTTAGATATATTCTCAATTATCACCAAAGCTTCCTCAACCATTTTACACAAAAAATTACCACCCGCGGCGGCATTTAGATAATCCCTTTCATGATCATTAAGTCCATTGTAAAACGTGTCAATCTGATGCAAGTCGGAAAAACCGTGATGAGGACTGATATGAGCTTAAACTCATATCCTTTTATCAACAAATAACCCTAAAACATGAAGCAAAATACCCATTTATCTTGTAAAAAGCAGTGTTATGTGGTATGTTTGTGTTTGTGTGATCTTATGTAGGTAAAAGGATACAATTTCAAGCAAACAAGGAAAAACCAAGCTCAAATGGATGAAAAAGACAAAAGAGGATCAAAAGTGACAAGACTTTGAAGTTCAAGGACCTATCTTGACAATTTGTGAAAGTTGAAGGACTTAAAGTGCAAATTATGGAAAGTCAAGATTTAAGTCAAATCTGGTCAAACTATCAAGTCAACTCAGTCAAAGGGCAATTTTGTACAAGTTATCAAAGTTAAAGGACCAAAAATGACAAAGGAATGAAGATTCTGGCCTTAAATAGCAATCTGCCAAGTTCAAGGGCTTATTTTGCCAAGTTTGGAAAGTTTTGCAAAGTTAAATCCAAGTGAAAGGCTATTAACCAATCAGAAACAAGGAAAGAGTTCACACGGATCAAACAATTAATGTCCACTCACAGCCGTCACAATTAATGCTATATCACAACAGTGCAATCCGCAACTCTCTCTCTCTACCAATAAAAAGGCGCCACGTGTCCTTCTCCTTCAACAAAAATATTTACCAGGAACGGGATTTTGATAGAAAGCGTTTCATGAAAAGATCAAAACACCAAAGTTGCTCAATTTTGGAAGACGAATCCAATGGTGTTATCCAATTAACGAATAATCCATTCAATCAAAAATCCCCAAATCAGTTCATCACCTTCAAAGAGGATTTGCAGAATTCCTCCACGTGTCAAGCTATGATTGGCCCAAACACGTCACAACTCCAACAGAATCTCCCTTTCATGCCTATAAATACCCAGCTAGTACTTCATTTGTGATGGTAGCTTAATTTTGTAAACACATAGTTCTTAAATTTCCCTTTTCCCTTTTTCCCTCCTTTTCACCTAACTACTCAAGAGTCTGACAAACTCTTGAGTTAGTTAGTTAGTTAGAAGCTTGTAACTACCTTTTGTAACTGAATTCTTCAATAAAATTTCAAATTCAAGTTTCCCGCCAAATTTTGTTCTTCAATTCCTGCTACTTTCCTGCTGTTGTGTGATTCCATTGATGCTGTTAGATGTTTGTTATGATCAACCAAAGATCATAACTGACATTGTTGATGTTTTATTGCTGTTTGATCAAAATTCTAGCATTTCCATTGTTCTTGAAGAATTCATGGCAGAATGATGATTTGTAGCTGTTTTGATTGTTGATTTGAGTTGATTGCTAGTGATAGGTGGTGGTATCACTAGGGCAAGAGAGCTCAGCGCTCCTCTTCTTCCCAAAGGACCTCTACAATAGGTTTCTTAGCTTCTGATTTTTGTTCCTCTAAATCAGTACTTGCATGCTAAATTTTCTAGTTAAACTTGATGGCTGCATGTTTTACTTGTTAAATAGTTGATGTTTGATTGATCCTAGTGATTTGTAGCTTGATCTTGTGCTATTGTGTTCAGTTTTGTAGTTTCTGCATATTTTCAGTAACATTTTAGTCCAATAGCTACTTTCAGTTCTAGTCTTGGTTATTGCTTGTTATTAGCTTGAATACATTTCATTTTGTTCATTAAAACAAGTCTGCTATAGCTCTTTAATCAGTTTAAACCATTACTCCATTAGTCTTTGAAAAAGTTTGATCAAAACCTTTTAAGGAGTGTTTGGGAGTAGTTGTAAATCAGTTTTCAAGTATTAGAATTTGGTGTTTAAGAGTTTGTTTCTAGTCAATAAGTGGTAAGTAGTAGTTCTTGGTCATTTGCAAGTCATAGAAAAGGTCAAACAGGCAATTGGTTAACAAAATAGTTTGGGTCATACTAGTTAACAGCTTTGGTTTAGAAACTTGTCAATTTCAATTGCCTTGTTCTCCTTCAATACTTAATGAAATTTGCTCAAATCTGTTTCTAGTCATAGTTTACATCATAAAGATTCAGTCTCTTAAAGGAAAATATACAGTTTCAAGTAATAAGCTAGAAAACAGCTTTTTAGCTCAAGCCTGAGCATTTTCCATTCTCTGAGATAAATAGCTTACTGTTTTACTAGTTCTCATAATCCTCTTCATAAAACTTGTAATTTTCTTTCACATTTCCATTTAGAAAGTATTGAATATGAAGTTTTGAGATTTTGAGCTTTTTCATAAAAGTGGTCAACGTTTGGTCAACATAAGCTCATTTTAGCTTATTTCAGATATCTGGCTTATTACTGGATGAAATTTGTTCTAATTTGATTTCCCCTTCTTTAAATCAAGTGCTTAATCAGTTTTGATAATAAAATCAAGTTGTGGATGTTTGGATTAAGCTGTAGCTTATTTTGTGCTTATTGATAAGCTCTCAATTGCTTATTTTGGACTTTTAGCTAAAATCCTTGAATACACGTAGCTATAATTGGATTTTAATAGTTTTGCAACTTGTTTCAGCTTATTTGGTTGAGAAATAAGCTCAAACGAGCTTAATCTTTCTTTGTGCCCGTTTTTAGTTGAATCTTTAGTTTTATTGCATTTTAGTCCCTAGAATTTTAATCAGTTTCAATACTTGGCTAATCTTGCTAGATTTTAGGGTTTGCTTAAAGTTAGTCCCTAGACTTTGTTAGTTTGTTAAATTTCAGTTTTAAAGTTTGTTAGTTTGTTAAAATTTGGTTAGTTTGTTAAAGTTTTTACAAGTTTAGTCCTTTTAGTTAACTGTTTTGCATTTATAGTCCTTATAACTTTTAGAATTTACATTTCAAGCATTTACATTTTATAGAAATTACATTTTCAGTCCTTATAGTTTTAAATTTTGCATTTTTATATTTTGCTTGAATAAAATTTGGAATTTGCAATTTGTTTTACGTATAAGTAGGTTTATATTTTTCATTTTTACTTAGTGTTGTTTGAATTAGCAATAGATTACCAAGCAAGCTTGAACAACCAAAAACAATTATAAATTTGATATTGATTGGACTTTCTATTAGTTAAGAACTGAGAAAACGAACTTGCATTATACACATTTCAAGGACACTCATGTAACATATCCTTAAACCTATTCCAAGCCGTTGAAAAACTCTCATTAAATTCTTGTGAAAATTTTGAAATCTCGTTTTTCAAATGAGTAGTCTTAGAGGGCGGGAAAAATTGGTTCACAAATTTTTAAACGAGATCCTTCCACGTCAATATAGAATTGGGTGGCTCTTTCTCTAACAAAATTTTAGCGGGCCCCGCTAAGGAATACGGAAAAAGCATCATCTTAATCGAGTCATTAGCAACATCCTTAAATTTTCAAGTGGCGGTAAGACGATTGAATTGGCGGATTTGGTTGTGCGGATTGTCCTTTTCATCACCACGAAATTTGTTGTTTTGGATCATCGACAACAAACCCGTTTTCACTTCAAAATTCTCCGCAAGGATAGCGGCAATTACAATAGCCTCTCCATAACCCTCGGTGGGTGCTTGAAGTAACTCCATCATAGTTCGATTCTCCATGGTTGGTTCTTCTCTTATGATAGGTTCGTCAATAGGAGACTCCTCACTAGAAAGATTAGGAGTAGATGTTGACTCCTTTCGGTGTCTTTGTTTACGTGCACGTCTTGCTTGGTTGCGGGTTTGCATAAACATCACGTACAACGAGGGGATGAGCAAAGAAGATTATTTTTGGTGTTTTGTATTTTTCCATTTTTTTTGTGTTTTTTGATTGTTTTTACTTTTTTTTGGATTTTTGTGATTGTATTAAGTAGACCAAAATCTACAAATCTCCTCCTTAATCAAATCTCTTGATTAAACAAGCCTCAAGGAATGAAAACGATCACGTGAAGTGAACGCCTTCGATGACTTTAGAACGTTGGTGGAACACCAAAACGTTCAAAAGGGTTTAATCAAATGAAACCAAGAAAGTATATATGATACTTAATAATACTTTGGGCGGCAAAACCCTCGATTAGCTTTCAATCTCTAAATACTAACAAGCAAGCGGGGAAACGAGGCGGCGCGAAGCACTTAAGAGCATTTTTCCTTAGGGTATATTTTATAATACCCGCCTTATACCCACCTTATAATTTGTATTTTTCAAAGTCGAGCTTCACGAAAGTATTTATCTATTTTTGCCTTTTTCTTTCTTGTTTGAGATTCGAATACAATGATTGGGTAATGACCTCCCATGTCAAGGTTGTGTTTTCACACTTTTGGAGTACTTGTGAATTTATTGTTCTACGTATACAATATATTAATAATATTCACACAAAAAACGAAAAACCGATAATACGTATTAGTAGAGTGCTACAAATACAAATACTAATTATGGTTAGTATATAAAAACAACAATTGCCAAATCAAAACACAACACGCCTCCCCGGCAGCGGCACCAAAATTGATGTAGTGGTTTTCACACCTCTTTTGGAAAAGAGAGCGTAATTAGGGCAAGTATTAAGTGTCGGTTTAGGAAAACCAAGCACTAATGACCAATGTGGTTCAAGTTCGTTTCCCAAGGAGGCAACTGCGTTGTGTTAAGAGATGATTAATGATGTGATTATGATTTATGAGAAAATAAAACAGAAATGAGATAAGAAGAGAATGACGGTTACGATGACGAATTAAACTAAGACGAAATGTCGTACACGTAAAACCGTAAAAAGTGACAAAATTAAAAATTTACCCTCAAAATTCCTATAAAATTGCAATAAATCCTAAATAATGTAATTAGAGTTTACAAAAAATCAAAAATCACTCAAACCTTTTATTTAATTAAATAATAATTTTTTAATGCTAATTAAAGCCCAAAAAATAAATTTAATTGACAAAAATCCCAAAATGAGATCTTTTCAATTTTAAACCTCTAAAATGACTTAACTAAATTTAAAACTATTTTTGAAAATTTTAAAATTAATTAAAACTATTTAAAAACAATTAATAACTCTTAAAACTTAAAATAAATATAAAAATTAATCTAAGGACAATAAAACTATTCTAAAGATTGTAAAATTCCTAACTTAATGTACTTAACCTAAGAAAAATATAAAAACTTGAAAAATATAAATTTTAATTTTTAATAATAAAATAATAATAAAATAATATTAAAAATCCAAAATTTATAAAAAAATTTAAAAAGTTGCAAACTAGCTTATTTTAACCTAATAAACACAGAAATGAATTTGAAATTACCTAAATACCCCCAATGGGCCTAGAATGGGCCAAAAGTCCAAACAATTAGCTTAATGGGCTTAATAAGGCCCAATAAGAAAAATGTTGTCCAAATAAGCCCAAAAACTCCTATCTGACTCAAAATTTGATTTTAAACACAAAACTCTGAAGGCCCAAAAGCTGAAAATAAGTATAAGCTAGCTTATTTCAAAGCAGCTTATTCTTAATGGGCTTTTTGTCCCATTAAGCTATAAGCTGATGCCATAAGCTCAAATTAGACACACAAGCTTCTTTTTAGTTACTTAAGAGTTCTGTAAAAATAAATTTGAAATAAGCACAAGGAATAAGCCTGAAAAAGCAATAAGCTATCTTCACAAAACGACAAAATAGTCGTTTTCGAGTTCTAGGCCACCCCAAGAGCTGATTCAAGTTTCAAAAGCTTTTAAATGACTTAACTAAGCTTAATCAACAAAACGTTTTTTCAATAAGTTCACTCAATAAGCTGGAATAAGCAGATAAGCACTTAATTAAAAGTCAACTTTATGAGTTTTCTAGCAAAAAGTCAAAGTCAAGGTCTGATAAGCTCCAATTCAAACAAATGGGTCAAATGAGGAAGATTGATCACAAAAAGTAAGTTGTTGCAGGTCTGGATAAGCCAATATGGCTTATTAATAAGTTGAATGCAAAATTACACTAGCAAGGGCTAGTTTTGGTGTCTGAGCAGTGGAAACTTTTTCCACTGCTTGACTTTCTTGACTATTTATCTTTAGTGACTTTTTTGTGGATTAAAGTTTCACAAAGGCACCCAAATGATCAGTTAATCATAAGGAGTCAATAACAAAAACACAATCACAATCAGCCAATTAGTACAGTTAATTCAAAACATCATCAGATCTAGCCCAAACATGAACAAATAAGCAGTTATGGTTCAATAAGCACTTATAGCACAATTCAGCCAGCCAAATTTCACCAAATGCATACACAAGCTATAATAAACAAAAATGAACAAGTTTAAACAGGTTTCATGCAATGATTCAAAGACTAGATCAAGATTCAAGCACAATAAGTTACTGATGAACACTAATACAAGCGGATTTTTACTTTGCTGATGTACTTGACCAACAAGCGAAATTCAAACACTCAGATCTCTAAGATATGTTATGATAACTTTGATTTAACAGCTTATATCCCTAAAAACATGCATATACTCTAAGTATTACCAAAATTTTAGGTAAAAAATAGTCAAAATCAATAAGTTATAGCACAATCTTTGATTCAAGGTTTTAAACCCAATAACTTGCAGGTTTTAGCTCTCAACCAAGTAGATAACAGATAACAAGCATAAACAACAACTTTCAAAAACTCAATAGCAACTTATGATCCTAAACAGATAATCCCAAACACCCCTTATCTTTTTCAAATCAATTTAAAGCAAGTATAAGTGTATTTCAAGACCAACCAAGCCCAATCAAACACATTAACAAGTATAATATGCAGTATTGAACAAGATTAGACCACAAATTAAGCAAGAACACAAGTAGCACACAAAATCACCAAAAATCAAGATTTTAAGCAGATTTTGGGTAGAATAGTGCAAACCTCATGGATGTACATCCACACCCACGAATTTTGGCTTATGTGCTAGCAAGAACAAGCACAAGCTTCCACACAAACTCCTGCTAATATTCAACAAGGTTAGAAGCAAAATATCAAAATCAGAAAAGTGGAAAAACTTGATTAATGCAACCTTAGTTCCCCACACTTGATTATCCCCAAGTTATAAGCTTCACAACACCTTGATATCACAATATCAGGATGCTATGATCAGCTTTATAGCCCAAGAATTCCAAGGTTTGAACAAGACTTAGCAAAATATCAAGATTGAAGGAAAATGTGCAAACTTTTGCACACTCCTTTGAAAACAGGTTTTAAGATTAAAGATTAGTAAACAAAGAACAATAACAAGCAGATATAATGATTGGCACTTGAGTTTTCTTCACAATTTCAAACACATTTCATTAAACTAAATATATGATTTTACAGAAAAGTGAACAAGGAATATTAAAGAGCAAAGGCTAAGTGACTGAGTCCTATGCCTTATATAGGCGTATAATGATGTCTAGAAAACATAAAAATGAAACCCTAATGCTTGGTGAAGTCCCAGAAATGCCCTTGATGGTTTTGGCATTTTTAAGATCATGTGACTTATTTTTGAATTGTTGTGGAGATGGAAAGGTGAAAATTGCATCCAATGGCCTTGGTTAAGCTTAACTTCCAAGCAATGATATGGGGACGTTGGATGACTGGCCAAGTTTTGCCAGCTTCTTATTTTTTGCAGCAGGGGAATCTTGTGTGGGACTGATGGGTGATGTGGCAATCCATTTTAGAGTTGGGTTATGATTAAGAGGTCATTAATCACTAATCTGGAGCAGTTGATGGCTTAATTGTAAGTATTTAACAAAAACCCAATTTGTGTTATGAACATGAAGAACATGTGTTTTATCCGGTTTTGTGTTTAAATGGGGTGTTTAGCGCCACATTTAACTAATTAAATAATTAGTTAGTTAAGCTGGTGAGTTGGATGGTGATGTGGCACAAAGCTGAGTGGTGATTGGTTGTTTTGGTTGAGTGGGGCACTTGTCACCATGACAATGGCCTAGGTGTCTTAGGTTGTCTGCCAGATTTAGCCCCCAATCTTTCACACTTCTTTCACTTTGTAAATAAACCGCCCAAAATATGATTTCCTTTGTTATGGAAGTTTTGGTTTTCACACTTTTGCCCCAAAAAGTTTTGTAAAGTGATTTCAGGGGTATTTCTTGCCATTTCTTGATTCTTGAAGGACTGATTTGGAATTTTCTTCATAGATAATGGTCTTGACTTGTCTTGTTGACCTCTTGGAGGACTGAATTTGACAAATCATGATTAATGAGGGACCATTTTTGCCATTTCTTCAAAGTCAAGGGTCCTTTTGGTAATTTTGACATTTTTAAAGCACCAAACTTGTAATTTCTTCTAACTTGAAGTCCTTCATGGTATGTTTGACTTTGAAGAGGATTAATATTGACATTTTAGTTTTGTTGAGGGACTAAAATTGCCAATTCTTCAAAGTGGAGGGCCCTTTTTTACAATATTGACAAACTTTTGGGACCAATCTTGTAATTATGAGGATACAAAGGTATAAAGTGTCAATTATTCAATATTGGAGGACCCTCCTTGCATAATCTTCAAATCTTCAAGGGTTTGTCTTGGAAAATTCTTCATTAGGGCTTGGTTTACTGTGCGGCTTCGTTTCCCGTGTTCGTTTTTGTATGATTCTTGTGATATTTTGTCATTTTCTCAATATCCGTACATAAAATACACAAGCAACAAACACAAGCATATATTTGGCCAATTTCATGATATTTTATGCATTTAAATCTCCTTTTGGACGATGAGACTATGTATAAAAGCAGTCTCATCACTCAACATATGAGAAAAGGCCTGATATTAAAAGTATAAAATGGGCTAATAAAATGTATTGAGCTTCTTGGGCCTCAACATGTAAACAAGTTAAACTAAGTGTAACTAGTCTAAAAAATTTACCACCACATAACACTAAAATGTTGAATAAAGATATAAAATCCCACATGATCATCATCATACTTATAAAATCATCATTTATATATACATAGCCATTATTTTAATAAAGTCATTGGACAAAAGTCTAAGACGAGTATTATTTATATAGGTTTCTGTGATCGAAGCACGCCCGTCACAGATAACCCGCCTTTCATAATTAACGTGAGTTCATAGCCTCTCACTCTTTTAAATGTTTTATAAAATGATTTGTAAACCTGCGAGGGAGATAACATGCTAGTTTTTGATAAAAATAGAACACAAGTAGTCCCGATGGTATGGTTATTGATATGAACCAGAATTATGCTATGACCCAATGAATGAGATGAAAAGGATTATTATAGTTAGGTTATGTCACTTAAAGTCCCATTAGCATGAATTGTGAACTACCGGGATTTGGTAGACGCTTATGCGTATAACAGTACTATTTGGGGAAGATTACCCCAGTTCGCGTCATGAAGGTTGATCCCCATCGTACCGCCTTGAGTGGTAAGCGAATTTATGTATGAGAAGATTTACATAGCGTGATATTTGTGATGACACGCTAACTTAGAATGGAAAATTATTTGTCGGGTTCGCGGCCCGTTGTTTGAGATAGTAAGGTAACAATGTCATGCGACTAATAATGATCCAAAAATATAATCCAAATAATGATAATAATGTTACCTATAACGGTAATATTGAGACTACGGTCTCATGGACGGTTTAAGATGTATGACTTGATTTATATATATTACCTGACTAGCAATACGAGGACTCACTTCTGATATTATACTTGTGTTCTGCTTTCGATGACTATTTTATATAATGGATTTTATTAAACTCTATGAATTCACTCGGCATTCGCTGATATGATTTTCGCATGTTTTATCTCAGGTGCTTGAAGGTAACTTGGATGGAGATCGACTCTGATGGCCCACATAATAAAAATTATTCATTTGATCTATGTTTTGTAAACTTTATGACTGTATATTTTGGGGACCTGCTGTAAACTTACAACTTCTATTTCGAATGAATGTATGTTTAACCTTGTACATCCTTTTTTATGTGTTCTCTATGATTGGAGTTATTTTACTATCCCGTAACACTCTATTGACTCTTCCGCTGACCCGATATGAAATTTGAGAGTGTTATAGTTTGGTACCAGAGCTCTCGTTATAG
The DNA here is from genome assembly GCA_025667525.1 of Glebionis coronaria. NCBI lineage: Eukaryota > Viridiplantae > Streptophyta > Magnoliopsida > Asterales > Asteraceae > Glebionis > Glebionis coronaria. The sequence continues at coordinate 57,138 of JANFOE010001160.1, forward strand.
AGAACGAAAGATTTTTTAAAAACCATGGTTTTGCACAAAATATTTCAAAATATTTTAACTATAAACATTTTTTTAAAATGTTTGAAAAATCTTTTGACAATAGCGGTGCCAAAGATCTCCGACGTTACCAACAAGCCTTATTGAGAAGATATATATTTTGATATATATAATTTAATTTATATATATGTATATATATCGTGAATTCGGTATGTAACTGTTTAATAATTATTTTATGCTAATACGAGATATATTATAAATGCAGATTGTCATGGTTGACCCTAATATTCCTGTAGAGAACCATGCTATTCCCGAACCTAATGTAGATAATAACCATTATTTAGACTTAGTGGATTATAATGTAGATGAGGATATGGATGATGAAGAGGAGGAAACATTTGAGGATCCCGAGCCCGAGATAAGACTATGAGATCAGATTGCCCCTCAGGTTGACGTTGTAGAGAATGATAATGATAATGATAATGTTGGTATTGAGAATGATGATGAGATTGGGATAGATAATGTAGGTAATGAGGATGACGATGAGGATGTCGAGGAGGAGATAGGTATAGATGATGAGGTTTATGATGATGATCAGGCTGAGCTTATTTTCCTTTATGATGTAGCGGAGGGTGAGCCCTTACCCCCTCCAGTTGATTGGTCTGATTCTGAGTTTGAGCTACTTAGAGATAAATTTTCTGAATCGTCTGAATCTGATTCTGAATCAGAGGATGATGAGGATGATGATGCACCTAATGGTACTGATGGGATTGCTACTCGTAGGCATGTGATAGGAGAGTCGTCTAGGGTTCGAGAGGCTACTCATATTGATGGACTTCCACCTTGGGCCTTGAGTCGTGATTTAGATGCTTCTCGTGTTCGATGTAGTATGGCAGAGGTTGAATTAGGTGTTGTTCAGACTTAGGTTGCTTATTTGGAGTCGAAGACTAAGGTAGGTGAGAAAGAGCGGGAGTTGCTTAATTTTAATTTGACTGATGTGGAGCGTGGTTTGAATGAGGCGTTTAGAAGGTTATCTGTGTTGGAAAGTGGTGAGTATGCTGAAATGAAGAAAAAGGTGAATACTATGGAGATTCAGTTGAGTGTAGCTCGTGCGATGCGTGAGAAGGTTGAGAAAGAGTTGAATATATCTGTTGTTTGGAACAGTAGGTTTTATATTGAGATGGTTAAGAAATGAGTGATTCGTAAGCGCCTAGCTGAAGATGTGTCTTGTGATCGTCCGAAGAAGATACCGAAGATGATGGTTGATGGACCATCTAGCAGTTATCAGTAGACCAGTCTATCTTTAGTAGTTATCTTTGTATCTTTTGTATCTTTTGTAACTTTCAGTGAACCGACTTATTAGTTAGTAGATCTGGCACGAATTTTGGCCTGTATAGTGCTAGAAACTTTGATGTGGAATGTAAATTAAGACAATGTGGTTGTTTCTAATCCAATGAAATATGTATCTTGTCTTGAATTTCATATCGTGCCTTATTTGTATCTTGATTATGAATTCAATCCATCTTACATAAATCCCTTGTTGGGTAAATGCTTAATATACTTTGAAATTGTGAAATTATAGAACCATGCCGCCCAAGAAAGTTGTGACTGAGGATGATGTACGTAGGATCATTGCGGAGCAAGTTGCCGCATCTATGACTGAATTTATGGCAAATGCTAGAAATGGAGCTGGCAGTAGTGGAGCTGGCGGTAGTGGAGCTGGCGGTAGTGGAGTTGGCGGTAGTGGAATTGGTGGTACTAATGTGAATGTGAATGTTAATAATGTGAATGCTAATGCTGGAGGAAATGTAGGAGGAATTGGACCTAATGCACCTGAAGTCGGTGGTTATACTTATGTGACGTTCATGAAGTGTGAACCTCTACCTTTTAATGGAACTAAAGGAGCTGTTGGATTAAGGCAGTTGATTGAGAAGATTGAGTCGGTGTTTCGGATTAGTAAGTGTAAGGAGGAAGATAAAGTGACTTTTTCTATGGCTACTCTTAAAGGTCGTGCGTTGACTTGGTGGAATGCGAGAATTGCTTTCATAGGTATTGATGTTGCTGATGCTACTCCTTGGGCTGTAATTAAAAAGTGGATGACTCTGGAGTTCTGTCCCCGTAGTGTGATCATTAGGTTGGAACAAGAGTTGATTCACCTTAGAATGAAAGGTGTGGACATTGATAGCTACACAAACCGATTCCATGAGTTGGCTTTGTTGTGTCCTCGATTGGTGGAACCCGAAGAGATCCGAATTGAACAATACATTGATGTGTTGACCAAGAACATCCGAGGGGACATGAAATCATCAAAACCATTGACCATTGATGATGTTGTTCAAATGGCTTACCAACACATTGGGAAAATAATTCAGGATAGGGAAGATGAAGCACATGCTGGTGAGAAAAGAAAGGGTGATGGTGATCGTGGAGGTCGAGGTGATTGTAGGCAGAATTTCAATCGCCGTCAAAACCATAGAAAGGGGAATGCAAATGCTCTTACCAACAACACACAGCGCAATGATGAAAAGTGTCCTAAGTGTGGTAATAAGAGGCATGCTGGCGGCTGCTGGAAGTGCCGAAATTTCGGAAGCTTGGACACAAAGTGGAAAAGTGTAAGAGGGGAATTATTTGCTTCAACTGTAATGAAGAAGGTCATAAGAAATCAGATTGCCCTAAGTTGAAAGCGATTGGACCTGGAAGAAACCCCCAGGGTGGTGCTTATCAACTTGGAACGGTTGAGGTTAAGAAAAAGGATCAAAATGTCGTTATTGGTATGTTTTTACTCAACAATCATTGTGTTGTTGCTTTATTTGATTCGGGTGCTGATAGGAGCTTTGTATCCACTAAATTTAGTGCCCTTATTGACCTTGAACCGGTTGAGATAAATAACAGTTACGAAGTGGAATTGGCTGATGGTAAATTAGTGAAAAATAATAAGCTGTTAAAAGGATACTCTCTAAATCTCTTAAACTATTCCTTTCTGATTGATTTGATGTTGATAGAACTAGGTAGTTTTGATATTATTATTGGTATGGATTGGTTATCGTTGAATAATGCTACTATTTTATGTGGAGAAAAGAAGGTTAAGATTCCTCTTAGGAATAGGACGTTAGTAATTGATGGTAATCGAGGTGAATCCCGTTTGAAAATCGTTTCATGTATTAAAGTCCAAAAGTACATCAGGAACGCTTGCGAGCTATTCTTAGCTCAAGTGACCGGGAATGAGTCTAAGGAGAAACGATTGGAATATGTAACTATTATCTGTGGATTTTCCAGAGGTATTTCCTAATGATTTACCCGGACTTCCGCCGATAAGGCAAGTCGAGTTTCGAATCGATTTAATTCCTGGTGCTGCACCGGTGGCACGTGCGCCTTACCGATTAGCACCTTCTGAATTAAAGGAATTATCCGAACAACTTACGGAGTTGTCTGATAAAGGTTTTATTCGACCTAGCTCGTCGCCTTGGGGAGATCCATTCTTGTTCGTTAAGAAGAAGGATGGATCTTTCCATATATGCATTGATTATCGGGAACTGAATAAGTTGACGTTTAAAAATCGATATCCTTTACCAAGATTGATGATTTGTTTGATCAACTACAAGGATCTAGTGTGTATTCTAAGATAGATTTGCGGTCTGGATATCACCAACTTCGCGTCCGTGAAGAAGATATTCCAATAACTGCATTTAGAACTCATTATGGACACTATGAATTTCAAGTGATGCCATTTGGGTTAACAAGCGCACCTGCGGTCTTCATGGATCTAATGAGTCGAGTGTGCAAACCCTACTTGGACAAATTTGTAATCGTGTTTATTGACGATATTCTAATCTATTCTAAGAATAAAGAGGAACATGGAGAACACTTACGGATTATCTTGAGTTTGTTAAAGGATGAAAAGTTGTATGCTAAGTTTTCGAAATGTGATTTTTGGTTGGATTCTGTGCAATTTCTTGGTCATGTGATTAACAAAGATGGAATTTATGTTGATCCTGCAAAGGTTGAAGCCATTAAGAATTGGTCTACACCGACAACGCCAACGGAGGTGCGAAAATTTTTAGGATTGGCTGGCTATTATAGGTGATTCATTAAAGAATTTTCTTTAGTAGCTAAACTCCTGACCAAGCTAACTCAGAAAAATAAACCTTTCGTTTGGGGAAGTGAAGAAGATGGAACATTTCAGATATTGAAGCAAAAATTATGTAGTGCGCCAATTCTATCATTACCCGACGGAAGTGAAGATTTTGTAGTATTTTGTGATGCATCTCTTAGAGGTTATGGAGTTGTCTTGATGCAGCGAGAAAGGTGATAGATTATGCTTCTAGGCAATTAAGGAAGAATGAGGAGAATTATACTACTCATGATCTTGAGTTAGGAGCTGTAGTCTTTGCTCATAGGTTGTGGAGACATTATCTGTATGGCACCAAGTGTACGGTATTCACCAATCATAAAAGCCTACAGTATATTCTCGATCAAAAGGAATTAAACATGAGACAACGAAGATGGATAGAACTGTTAAGTGATTATGATAGTGATATAAAATATCACCCGGGAAAATGGAATGTTGTTGATGATGCATTAAGTAGAAAAGATAGAGAGCCTATCAGGGTACGTTCTCTAGTCTTGACTGTGCATAATAATTTCCCTGGGCAAATTAGAAATGCGCAAATAAAAGCCTGTATGAAAGAAAATTTTGTTAATGAAGGGTTTCAAGGAGAAGGAGATCCTTTAGAGGTTAGAGCTGATGGAGTAAAATGCTTAAGAGGTCGTATGTGGATACCTAAGTTTGGAGGCTTAAGAGATTTAATTATGTTGGAATCCCAAAAATCTAAATATTCTATTCGTCCTGGATCTGATAAAATGTATCATGATTTGAAGAAGTTGTACTGGTGGCAGAATATGAAAGCTGATATTGCTATGTATGTTCTTCAATGTTTGACTTGTGCAAGAGTCAAAGCTGAACATCAAAAGCCGTCAGGACTACTTCAACAACCAAAGATTCCTGAATGGAAGTGGGAGTGAATTACGATGGAATTTATCACCAAGCTTCCTAGAACATCATCTGGAAATAACTCGATTTGGGTCATTGTCGACAAACTGATGAAATCAGCATATTTCGTTCCGGTTAAAGAGCAGTTATCACTGGAGAAGCTGACTCGTATTTATCTTGAGAATGTTGTATGCAAGCATGGAGTGCATGTACCGATCATTTCAGATCGAGATCCTAAATTCGCATCGAATTTTTGGAAATCTCTCCAAAGATCTTTGGGAACGAATCTCGACATGAGCACTGCTTATCACCCCCAGACTAATGGGCAGAGTGAAAGAACGATACAAACACTGGAAGATATGTTGAGAGCTTGTGTGATAGATTTTGGTAAGAATTGGGATAAACATTTGCCTTTAGCAGAGTTTTCGTATAACAATAGTGTGACAACCCTAGATTTTGGATTTGTCACTTTTGACTGTTTGATGTTGATTATGTGTTTAGTGTGTGTTTATGTGCTATATGTTTATATTTGAGCATTTGATTTGATGTTAGACATCGTACATGTAGTGTGTGGTACGTTATACGATGATACGATGGGAATAGTTCGTGCTCATTTCTTCACTTAGATGTAATTATGATAGAATATTGTGGATTTGCTATTATCTAATCCGGTGGTCTAAGGGCGGTGGAAGATGGAAGCCATTGTTGAGAGAGAGATAAGAGAGGTTGTGTGTGAAATGAATAAAAGATGTATTAAACAAGAAATGAACACAAGCAACACCCCTCCTTAGAATCTAGGAGGGGTATATATAGTCACACACCAAACACTTAACTATACATTGTACCTAGTCTAGTCTAAGCGTGTGTGACTATGATAACTAATGGGAATTCTTAAATGTCGTCACATAAAGTGAATTTCCAACAATCTTCCCCCATGGGACGACGTGTAGAAATCCTTACAATATTTTTCCTAACAAGTACATAATGATTAAGAACAAGAGCTTTCATGAAGAGTCCAATGCTGATGATGTCTTCTGAGGCCTATGACTTCAAAACGACTCATCTTTAACTTGTAGTAGAAATACTGTAACGGCACGAGCTAAGTAATCCATATACTTTTGGTTAAGGAGAAGCTTTTGAATTAACTTCCCCCTAATTCATGCCACATAAACTTGATGTAGAAGCTTTTAAATAGCTTCCCCCTAAACCGACAATCCTCGTAAGCAACTTCAAAGCTTTCAATAAAGCTTAGAACGATTAAGCGCACAGCAGAATCTAACAAGCAAATCCCATCATATAACATGATAACGTTGCTAAGAGGGATTGAAAGTTTGGGGCACACCAAGTAGATCAACAACTTCTCTTCTCATGCTTGAATAATTCTTCGGAATTTTTCTTCCCCCTGAGAGTTCAAGTTATGCATACTAGAAAGAATCAAGACATTTATTCCCCCACATAGTTGAAGAAAGTAAATCAATCCCAAGTATGAAGCTCAAATACTGAAGTAGACACTTTATCCCATTCATGAAGTTGACATCGTAACACCAGAGTCAATTAAGTCCCGGAAATGCACATATCTTCTTCCGGAGATGCACCAGAGTCAATTAAGTCCCGGGAATGCATATCTCTCCATATAGGATAATGATGATGAATAATTACAACAACCAAACAATAAACATCGAATCAGTAGTGTACCTTTTAGATAATGATAACGCCACGAGTTAAAACACTAATTTTCTCTGCGGCTATGACAAATGTCATACCGGAATGTCTTCAAATCAAAAGAAGGTATGAAGTTCATCACGTGTACTCGATGTGCGTTCAATGTGTCTTCTTCTTCCCCCTTGATTGTTTCGAAACTCGGAACCATCAATAAATCTTACGCACATGAACCTGAAATCTCGTGAGAATCATAAATAAGCAGAATTATATATTTTTGTGAGAATCAGCTGTTGATCGAAAATCTCTACTCATAAACTCTCCACGGCCATCTTTACCAACCCACTTGAAAGCAATTTGAAGTGACCACTAATAGAATGAACCGGATACATCAAACGTGAAACTGAATAAGAATCCTTCGATCTTGTGACTTAAGCTTGCACTATTGTTGAATGAAGAACGGTGGAGAAATCTCTAAGTAATCAATGCATCACTGAAGAAGTCGATAAGCACAACACCTCTTGAAATTATCCACGTCGACTAAGCGCGTGACACTGAGTACAACAATGTAACCCCTTGAAGTGATAGTTATCCGAGTCATCAACCAACCACCCCGAACCCGGAAACCAGATAAACAAGTCTTCATTCTAATATTAAGCACGAGCAAGTTATCTTTGAAAGATAAAATAAGTTCACTGATGAGACTGCTTTTATACATGGTCTCATCGTCCAAATCGGGCTTAAAATGCATAAAATATCGTCAAATATACCAAATATATGCTCGTGTTTGTTACTTGTGTATTTTTAGGTACGGATATTGAGGAAATGGAAAAAGATCACAAGAATCATTCAAAAACGAACACGGGAAACGAAGCCGCATAATGAACCGGGCCCAAGTTTGGAATTTTACAAAAATGCCCTTGAAGAATTGAAGATTGGCAACTTTGGTCCCTCAACTTTTGAAGATTTACACTTTATACCCCTCAAATATTCAACACTATGAATAGGGTCCCTAAAGTTTGAAGACTATACAAGAACAGCCCTTGAAGAATGCCAAAATTGCATTTGAAGTCCTTGTTAGAAGTATGGAATGTTTATGTGCCAAAAATGCAAACTTTCCAAAATTATTTACAAAGGAATGGAATGTATGTTGCTGTTTATACAAAGTGAGAAGAAGAAGAAACATGGGGGATCAAAACTGCCAACTAACCAAACCCCCACACCCACTCAGACTTTGCCACGTCACAAAACCCACCCAAATACCCATTACCCATACCCTACCCGTCCATAACCCACAACCCACCCAAGTTTAAATAATAAACTCAGTCAACTGGTCAAACCTTCCTTAATTTCCCTCTAAACACAATTTAAAAAAAAAACGTTTTTCCTAAACAGATCAAACTCTCCCCTAATCCCCAAGAACCCTAATCCCTAAAAACCTTAAATCAAAGGGGTTTTTATTAATTGTTTCCAGAACCTTAATTAAGGTCACTCTCATCCCATCCCAACCAAAACCCCCCTCACTAGACAACCCCATGTGTCTTGTGGACCTCCCCTGCAACGTCTTATTCACCCCAAAACCCTAGAAGAGACAAGATGAACGCTTAAGATGCAACTCCTTGACCCCCAAGGACAAATGGACGCTCCAAGATCACTTTGCAAGCTGGCCATCACTCTCATATCACATGGAGCGCATTTGACTGATTTTGAAGACAAAGACCAAGGGCTTATTAGGAATTCAAGCTGCTAGGGTTTAGTAGTTCTTGATAGTTCTTTAGTTGTATAAATAGAGACGCATGTGTCTCTATTTCCTCTTGTTCCAGTTTTTAGCAATCAACTCTTGTAATCCCTTTTTTACAAATTTATAAAGTTTGGTATTTTTTTATATAAATTGTAATTCCTTTTATTGAATTTAAAAAGTTAGTGTGTGTTTGATTGCTTGACTGAGTTCCATCTTAATTGTGCAAAACACTTGTGTTTTGAAGTATTTCAGAAAGTTTCTGAAATTGGTGAATTTGTGGTGTAAGTTTTGTTTCAAGTTTGGATTTCCAGGGTTAAAAGTTATTTGGTTTGAGTGTTTTGAAAGGAAGTTTGTTTGAGAAGATTTTAAAAGGTTTCAAAAAGGTTTCAAAAGAAAGAAAAAATCAGTATATTGGTTATATTATTCTTTTTCCATTTTATCTTAGCAGATTCTAAGGTTGCTAGTTTGTTCAAGGTGTCTGCATAGGCCCGAGCCTATAAGGAGGTGGTTTTTCAACCACTAGGGACCTGGATGTAGGTCCCTTGAGGTAAAAACCTTTTCTCATTTTTCATTTTTTAGTTAATTTTGGTGTTTATGTGCTTATTGCATGAAAGGTGCTTTTTGTTTGTTTAAGCTGTTAAATATTGCTCATGATAGGAATGTATGCATGCTAGTATAGATAAAAATCAGTTTGAGTGTGTTTTGAAAGGATTTGGTTTGTAAAAGATTGGTTTTCAATATTAAAGGGGTGTTTGGATTTGTGTTTTATGCAAATTTTGTGAGAAGTTTGAGTGTTGAAAACCTGTTTAATACACTTATTAGGGTAGAATAGGTTGCTTGGTAGTTTATTTTTCAGTTGTGTGGGATTTTGAACCAATTTGCATGATAAAACTAAAAAAAAGATAGCATTAATCTGCCAGTCATCTTTTCTGCTTGTTTTTGGTGAAGTTTGTGCACCAAGATTGATAATTTTTTAGTTCTTAGGACATTTGAGGGTTTTGCATTTGCTTATATGAGTGTTATCAACTTATTTGCAAGATCTAGTGGCTTGAAATCAATTGGTGTGTCATTTGAATCAGTAAAATACCTCAGACCTAAGTAAGCTTAAACAGTAAACTCAATCTGCTTATTCTTGTTTGATTTTGTGAGTTAGTACTTGATTGTTTGTGTGATTATTGACTCCTTATACTCCAAAGAGTATAAGGGTGCCCCCTTTGTCAAACAATTCACCACAAGAAGCAAGAATCAAGCTCCTCTTGGTTTAACTTCACAAGTGAAGAACACTCATTTGTGTTCATCAGAAACCAAGTGCTACCTGGGCACGTTTTTTTTGATCCAATTGGCTTAATCTTGATTATATTGGAATTGTGTTTGTGTTTTTGTGCTTATAAGAGTAACTGGACTGTATTTTTAAAAGCTAAAAATAAAAAAAAATAAATTGCCAAAAAGGACGTGGCCAGGACTCGAACCTGCGCCACTCCTCTCACAACACAACACACTCACCACTGCGCCCTAGGGTCTTTGACTGCTAGGGTTGAATTCCATAAATACTTAAGGTGTGTTTGTGTTGGCTTATCTAAATTAAGCCGTAGCTTATTTTGGCTTTTTCAGCTTATTTATTAAGCTTAATTGCACTAGATCATTTTTCCTAGGTTAGTAGTATAGCTTAGGACTTTTCTGGCTAAAAATTCGATTTTTCCTTTTCTTTATTTATTTTTTATCATTATTTATTTACCCGTTTTTGTTTTAGTAATTTAAAAATAGTAAAAAGTATTTTAAAAATCCAAAAAAATAGTTTTTAGGTTTTATTTAAGTAATTTGAGGTTTACATTTCAAAAAGTTTTCAAAAAGTCTTATTTTTTAGGGTTTTTTAACAACTTTAAAATTTAATATAAAATTAATAAAAAGGTTTTAGGAACTTTAATTTGCATTTTTGTCTTAGTTATAATATTCTAGATTTTTGGTAATTTTTTAGAATTAATTTATAAACTTTTTATTTTTTAGAATATTTTAATATTATTTTATTACTAAAAATAGAAAGTTTGTTTTTTCTATTTTTTCATTTTTCCTAGGTTAAGGACACATAATTAGGAATTTTGTCACTTTCCAAATATTTTTTGGCTTTTCATTTATTTTCTAGAATTAATTTAAGTTTTAATATATTTTAATAGTTTTTAAGAGTTTAAAAATAGTTTAATTTCGTTTTAAAATTTTTAAAAATAATTTTTAGCTTAATTAGGTCATTTTTGAGGTTTACAAACTTTAAAATCTTGTTCGGGGCTTTTTAATAATTAATTGTGATTTTTAGGGCTTTAATTAGCATTAAAAAGTCATTATTTAATTAATTAAAAGGTTTTAGCAAGTTTGGATTTTTTGTAAACTCATCATATATTATTGTGGATTTTTAGTAATTTTTAGGAATTTTTAGGTTAAAATTTTAATTTTTGTAGTTTTACGGTTTTACGTTTACGCCTTTTTCGTCGTAGTTTAATCCATTTTCGTAAACGTCTTTTCTTTCCTTTCTCATTTCTAATTTCTTTTCTTCTTGTTAATAATCATAAAATCATTAATCAATATCAATTCATTACACAACACACGTGCCTCCTTGGGAAACGAACTTGTTTGGTCATTAGTGCTCGGTTTTCCTAAACCGACACTTAATACTACCACTACTTTGTCATCCTTTTCCTAAAGGGTACAAAAACATTACACAAATTTTGGCGCCGCTGCCGGGGAGGCGTGTTGTGTTTTGATTGAACAATTGTTTTTTTATATTAGCCATAATAGTATTTGTATTAGTAGCACTCTACTAATACGTATTATTGTTTTTCGGTTTTTGAGTGAATATTATTAATATATTGTATATGTAGAACAATAAATTCACAAGTACTCCAAATACGTGAGAAATCACAACCTTGACTTGGGAGGTCATTACCCAATCATTGTATTTGAATCTCAAACCAAAGAAAAAGGCAAAAATAGATAAATACTTTCGTGAAGATTAATCTTGATAATACAAACTATAAGGTGGGTATAAGGCGGTTGTATTTCACGACCTAAAGGAAAAAGGCTCTTAAGTGCTTCGCGCCGCCTCGTTTCCTCCGCTTGCTTGTGCGTATTTGATTTTGAGAGTGAATCGAGGGTTTTGCCGCCCAAAGTATTATTACATATCATATATATTTTCTTGGTTTCTATTTGATTAAACCCTCTTGAACGATTTGGTGTTCCACCATCTTTCTAAAGTCATCGAAGGCGTTCACTTCACGTGATCGTTTTCATTCCTTAAGGCTTCTTTAATCAAGAGATTTGATTAAGAAGGATATTTGTAGATTTTTGTCTACTTAATACATTTCACCAATTTCCAAAAAGTTAATACAATCAAAAACCAAAAAAAAATTGAAAAATACAAAATACCAAAAAGAATATTCTTTGCTCGTCTCCTCGTTGTACGTGACGTTTATGCAAACTCGCTCTAAAGCAAGACGTGCTCGTAAACGAAGAAACAAATCGACCACTCCTTCTAGTGAGGAGTCTCCTATTGACGAACCCATTGTAGTAAAAGAAGCAACCATGGCTAATCGAACTATGATGGAGTTACTTCAAGCACCCACCGAGGGTTATGGAGAAGCTATTGTGATCCCCGCAATCCTTGCGGAGAATTTTGAGGTGAAAACGGGTTTGTTGTCGATGATCCAAAACAACAAATTCCGTGGTGATGAGAAGGACAATCCCCACAACCATATCCGCCAATTTAATCGTCTTACCGCCACGTGCAAATTTAAGGATGTCTCGAATGACTCGATTAAGATGATGCTTTTTCCGTATTCCTTAGCGGGGCCCGCTAAAATTTGGTTAGAGAAAGAGCCACCCAATTCTATATTGACGTGGAAGGATCTCGTTTCAAAGTTTGTGAACCAATTTTTTCCGCCCTCTAAGACTACGCATTTGAAAATGAGATTTCTAAATTTTCACAAGAATCAAATGAAAGTTTTTCTACGGCTTGGAATAGGTTTAAGGAGATGTTACATGAATGTCCTCATCACGGTTTTTCCGACTTACACCAAATAGACACGTTTTACAATGGACTTAACGATCATGAAAGAGATTATTTGAATGCCGCCGCGGGTGGTAATTTTTTGTGTAAAACGGTTGAAGAAGCTTTGGTCATAATTGATAATAGGTCTAAGGTTTATAGCCCTCGTAACACACCGAGTGTTGCCAAAATGGGCTCATCATCGTCTCGTTCCATTAATGCCTTACAAGATGAAGCAAATGAAGAAAATCGGTTTTTTGATAGGTCTTCGACTCTTATGTCCCATTGGAAAGCTCAAGAAGCTTCGAATTCCGCTTCGGTTAAAGCGGTTTCTAAGAGTTGTTTGTCGTGTGGGGGAGCTCATGATCTTTCCGAGTGCATTACCGCGGATGGTAACACTTCAAATGCTTTTGTAGCCACGGGAACTTATAACCAAATCGGTCAAGGTTCTCGCCAAAATCAAGCTCCACCAAATCAAAATGCTAATAACTATCGCAACAACAACCAAGGTGGAAATTACCAAGGAAATCAAAGAAATTATAACAAGGGTAATTTTCAAAGTGGAAATGGGCAAATTTCAAACCAAAACCGTGATTTTCAAAACAATGCCCAAGGTTTTCAAAATGATCACACCAAAAATCTTCAAGGAGAATTTTTGAATTATGCAAAGGCTAATGATGCTAAGTTTGACAACATGCAACGTGAAATGGTTAGCTTAAGGTCCGAGTTGAAAAACGAGCTTAAAAACGAACTTGCTAATGAACTTAAAACTCATGCTAATAAAATGGAAGGAAATGTCACACGACTCCAACAAAATCAACAAAAAATGGAGCAAGGTCAACATGAGATTAAGCAAGAATTGTTGAAAGCGGATGCTAGGCAATCTAAATTTGAAGACCGAATGGCTAAAATGTTTGAAGCTATCATGTGTAAGCCCTCTTCTTCGGGTGGTCTTCCTAGTGATACCATCGTGAACCCGAAAGGAGAATTGAAGGTTATTACTACTCGTAGTGGTAAAACTTTCAAAGAACCCATTTCTCGTTCAAGTACTTCTATGGAGAAGGAAAAAGAGAAAGAACCCGAGGTTGTGGTAAAAAAGGAGCAAATTACAAGCCCACGAAGTACCGCTCAAACCACACCTACGGTTGAACCCACACCAATCATGGAACCCGAGATTCCAAGGACAATGCCTATGCCTACTTTGCCCCAACCCACACCACCTTTACCCTACCCTACAAGACGAGATAAGGAAAAGGCACAAGAACGAAATAATTATCAATTTGAACTCTTTATGAAAATGTTTCGTGACTTGCATTTCAATATAAGTTTTGCCGACGCCTTAGTCATGATGCCTCGATTTGCCGCGAACTTCAAAAGTATGTTGAATAACAAAGAGAAATTGCAAAAATCGTCTAGTTGTTCTTCGGTTTTTCTAAGCCGCATACCTCAAAAAGTCGGTGATCCTGGAAAGTTTTTAATCCCATGTGCTATCCAAGACATGGAAGAATGCTACGCCTTGGCCGATCTTGGTGCTAGTATTAATTTGATGCCTCTTGAGATTTTTAAATCGCTCAATCTTCCAAATCTCACTCCTTCAAGAATGTCAATCGAAATGGCCGATCATTCTATGATTCTAGCTTGTGGAGTTGCCGAGGACGTCTTTGTGAAAGTTGGAAAGGTCTACTATCATGTAGACTTTATTGTTGTTGACATTCCCATCGATCCTAAAGTTCCGTTAATTTTAGGTCGATCTTTTTTGGATACCTCGAGAGCACTTATCGATGTGCATGCAAGAAAAATCACTCTTCATTTCAATGAGGAAGAACTCGTCATTAATGCAACCCAAAACTCCACTCTTTCTCATGTGTATTCTATCACATCTTTGTACAATGTCAATCCCATCAAAAGCATTTGCAAAAAAATTTCCAATAGAGTTTTAGGAGTTGTTGAGAAAAATGAAGTTCCGTCCCCTCCGCCGGTGGAGGTTAAGAGTGTTAAGCCTACAATTCCAATCTCGAGTGATTCTTCGGATGATGAATACGTTGATCCCGATGGGGAGGTTTTCTTCGTCGATAAACGTTTTGAGAACTTACCACCACCTTTGCCAAAAAGATTTCAAAATGTGACAATTTTTAGTGTGACTAACATTGCTTTAGAAACACCAAATATTTTTGACATAATCAAATCGGGTTTTCACAAGGAGAGTGTAAAAGATGAAAAAGGAAAAGATTTTAACTTGGATTTAAAAGATTTTTCTACAATGCTAACTCCGTCATCACCACGTTTATTGAGTACTACAAGCTCGTCTTCTCCTTTTGACGATGCTTTGTGTGGACTTAGTGTGGGGGAATCCCCTTATGTTCCCTTCCCTTTCTCCACCGAGGACGAGATATTTGATCCTGGAATTGCTTATAAAGGGAAATCTCGGTCTTCCACCGATGCAATAAATGGAAAATCTTTTCATTTGATTGGTGCGAGTCTACCTCGAGTAGCTCATGTTTTTAGAGACTTACCCATTGTCCCACCCTTCTATTTCTTCTCTCCTATTTTCTTGAAACTCTTTGAGTTTTTGTTGACCATTGATGAAGTGGCGTTGATTTGTTTTTCCAATGAAAACGAGAACGCCATCTTCGATCCCGGTATTTTGCACCATCAAAGGACTTAGTCCTTTATACCGGTTGTTTTTTGGGCCTTGTTTATCATGTAAGCCCCACCAAAAATTGACCATACCATGATTATCCCTAAATGATCACATTTATGAGGATTCGAGTCGAGCTTTTGACTCAGTTATCAAAAACAAGGTGCCTCGTGGGAGAGACCCATGCTTATCCATGTAGATATTATTGCTTTCTAATTAGTTTAATGTGAGGGGATTTGTGCCCTTCCAACCTTTGTTCCGTGGTTGTTTGTGCATTGTGGTTTTTAGATCATGATCTTCACGATTGGAGCCTCTCGTGTTCGTTTTATGGGAGCACTCGATCGTTTGCTTTGGAGACATTTCTCAATATCCAAATGATATATCCTTTTAATGTTCTAACCTTAGGTTTTTAGCACACTTCATAAACGGATTTAAATTTATTGGTTACACCCTTTCCATGCTAGATTAGGCATTCGACTACGTCTCTAGTATGGGGGTGTTCGCACCCCTAGACTCGAAACATTGAGGACAATGTTTAACTTTAGTATGGGGGGTGAATAGATACTTGCCTTGCCAAACCTTCACGCTTTCCAAAGTTCATCCTTTTGTTTATCGTTTTTGTTGCAAAATAAGGCTAAAAATGGCCAAATTTTAAAATATTTCTCATGTTTTATAAGTGTTTGAAGACACGAATGTAGATTTTCCGATGGCGAGAATAAGAGTAATTTTTGACTCGACCGTGCGTGTTGAGCACTTAGCTTTGATTCCTTAACTACACATTAGGCTAAGTCTCTTAAATGAGGACGAGAAATGATAGAGTTAATTATAAGTTACTATGCTAAACGTAGAGTACTCGTATTCTTTCAAAAACTCATGTGTTCTCGTTATTTGCTTATTCTCCCTTCGCTTGTAAATATTTTTTGCTTAATAAATATTGACTTAGCGGTTTAGTTAGGATTGTTGGGTTTCTAGTCTTTTCTAGTAGCTTCCGTGTAATTAAATTGGGAAGACATTAAGGTATCGCCAGCGTCACGGTTTTGAAGTATTGGCACCCCAATAATCGAAAGCTTCACCTAATAATAAGATTTCAAGTTCTCACCTAAATCTAGCAAACAATTTGAAGCCCCACAAGGCCTAAAATCTATGCAAAATTGAAAGTGAATCAAGCCTTAATCTTCGAAGCTTTAAAGATCCAAAATTCGCTTTAGCGTGAGGATATACGTCTTTGGCTAATAAAACCACCGATGAGGCTGATAATAAAAGGCAAGGCAAGACCGAAGTCATAATAAAAGCTTCATGGCGAAGTTGAATAAAAGATGGAGGTAAACCAAAGATAATAAGGTCCTTCCGTTAGGGGGCGTATAAAAGTCTTGGTAATAAGTCTCATGTTCAAAACCGTTATAAAACCGTGTTTATCGATTCTTCTTGTCAACTTAATTTTTTGACATCGTTGTCTATTAGGAGGGGTTATTGATTTGATGGTCTTAGTTACACCGTTAGGACTCTATTTTTAGACCTAAATCTCTATTATCGCATAAGTCAATGATGTATCCTCGTGATCATTAAGACATAATAAAATATAAGAGATACAACTTAGGAATAATAGGAGAATAAGTACGTGATTAGGGCATATGAGTAGTGTTAGCATTACTAACTTATAATGACAATGATCTCGTTGCACGCTTGGCATGGAATTGAAGTGAAAATGAGGACGATGAAATTATTTCTAACGAAGCATTCACGTGTTCTTGTTCTATGAACCTAAACGTCCTATTTTGCGATGAAAATCATACATTATGTCTAAAAACGCAAGTAGTAGTAGTAGTGTAGCTAGTTTATCATTCCAATAAAGTGAATAAAAAATTGAATTTTGGAGATGATTTGATACTTTATTCTAGCATTGCGTGAGGGCACGGCAATGGTTTAGTATGGGGGAGTGATGAGACTGCTTTTATATATGGTCTCATCGTCCAAATCGGGCTTAAAATGCATAAAATATCGTCAAATATACCAAATATATGCTCGTGTTTGTTACTTGTGTATTTTTAGGTATGAATATTGAGGAAATGGCAAAAGATCACAAGAATAATTCAAAAACGAACACGGGAAACGAAGCCGCACAATGAACCGGGCCCAAGTTTGGAATTTTACAAAAATGCCCTTGAAGAATTGAAGATTGGAAACTTTGGTCCCTCAACTTTTGAAGATTTACACTTTATACCCCTCAAATATTCAACACTATGAATAGGGTCCCTAAAGTTTGAAGACTATACAAGAACAGCCCTTGAAGAATGCCAAAATTGCATTTGAAGTCCTTGTTAGAAGTATGGAAAGTTTATGTGCCAAAAATGCAAACTTACCAAAATTATTTACAAAGGAATGGAAAGTATGTTGCTGTTTATACAAAGTGAGAAGAAGAAGAAACATGGGGGGTCAAAACTGCCAACTAACCAAACCCCCATACCCACTCAGACTTTGCCACGTCACAAAACCCACCCAAATACCCATTACACATACCCTACCCGTCCATAACCCACAACCCACCCAAGTTTAAATAATAAACTCAGTCAACTGGTCAAACCTTCCTTAATTTCCCTCTAAACACCATTTAAAAAAAACGTTTTTCCTAAACAGATCAAACTCTCCCCTAATCCCCAAGAACCCTAATCCCTAAAAACCTTAAATCAAAGGGTTTTTTATTAATTGTTTCCAGAACCTTAATTAAGGTCACTCTCATCCCATCCCAACCAAAACCCCCCTCACTAGACAACCCCATGTGTCTTGTGGACCTCCCCTGCAACGTCTTATTCACCCCAAAACCCTAGAAGAGACAAGATGAACGCTTAGGATGCAACTCCTTGACCCCCAAGGACAAATGCACGCTCCAAGATCACTTTACAAGCTGGCCATCACTCTCATATCACATGGAGCGCATTTGACTGATTTTGAAGACCAAGGGCTTTTTAGGAATTCAAGCTGCTAGGGTTTAGTAGTTCTAGATAGTTCTTTAGTTGTATAAATAGAGACGCATGTGTCTCTATTTCCTCTTGTTCCAGTTTTTAGCAATCAACTCTTGTAATCCCTTTTTTACAAATTTATAAAGTTTGGTATTTTTTTATATAAATTGTAATTCCTTTTATTGATTTTAAAAAGTTGGTGTGTGTTTGTTGCTTGACTGAGTTCCATCTTAATTGTGCAAAACACTTGTGTTTTGAAGTATTTCAGAAAGTTTCTGAAATTGGTGAATTTGTGGTGTAAGTTTTGTTTCAAGTTTGGATTTCCAGGGTTAAAAGTTATTTGGTTTGAGTGTTTTGAAAGGAAGTTTGTTTGAGAAGATTTTAAAAGGTTTCAAAAAGGTTTCAAAAGAAAGAAAAAATTAGTATATTGTTTATATTGTTCTTTTTCCATTTTCTCTTAGCAGATTCTAAGGTTGCTAGTTTGTTCAAGGTGTCTGCATAGGCCCGGGTCTATAAGGAGGTGGTTTTTCAACCACTAGGGACCTGGATGTAGGTCCCTTGAGGTAAAAACCTTTTCTCATTTTTCATTTTTCAGTTAATTTTGGTGTTTATGTGCTTATTGCATGAAAGGTGCTTTTTGTTTGTTTAAGCTGTTAAATATAGCTCATGATAGGAATGTATGCATGATAGAATAAATAAAAATCAGTTTGAGTGTGTTTTGAAAGGATTTGGTTTGTAAAAGATTGGTTTTCAATATTAAAGGGGTGTTTGGATTTGTGTTTTATGCAAATTTTGTGAGAAGTTTGAGTGTTGAAAACCTGTTTAATACACTTATTAGGGTAGAATAGGTTGCTTGGTAGTTTATTTTTCAGTTGTGTGGGATTTTGAACCAATTTGCATGATAAAACTAAAAAAAAGATAGCATTAATCTGCCAGTCATCTTTTCTGCTTGTTTTTGGTGAAGTTTGTGCACCAAGATTGATAATTTGTTAGTTCTTAGGACATTTGAGGGTTTTGCATTTGCTTATATGAGTGTTATCAACTTATTTGCAAGATCTTGTGGCTTGAAATCAATTGGTGTGTCATTTGAATCAGTAAAATACCTCAGACCTAAGTAAGCTTAAACAGTAAACTCAATCTGCTTATTCTTGTTTGATTTTGTGAGTTAGTACTTGATTGTTTGTGTGATTATTGACTCCTTATACTCCAAAGAGTATAAGGGTGCCCCCTTTGTCCAACAATTCACCACAAGAAGCAAGAATCAAGCTCCTCTTGGTTTAACTTCACAAGTGAAGAACACTCATTTGTGTTCATCAGAAACCAAGTGCTACTTGGGCACATTTTTTTGATCTAATTGGCTTAATCTTGATTATATTGGAATTGTGTTTGTGTTTTTGTGCTTATAAGAGTAACTGGACTGTGTTTTTAAAAGCTAAAAAGAAAAAAAATAAATTGCCAAAAAGGACGTGGCCAGGACTCGAACCTGCGCCACTCTTCTCACAACACAACACACTCACCACTGCGCCCTAGGGTCTTTGACTGCTAGGGTTGCATTCCATAAATACTTAAGGTGTGTTTGTGTTGGCTTATCTAAATTAAGCCGTAGCTTATTTTGGCTTTTTCAGCTTATTATTAAGCTTAATTGCACTAGATCATTTTTCCTAGGTTAGTAGTATAGCTTAGGACTTTTCTGGCTATAAATTCGATTTTTCCTTTTCTTTATTTATTTTTTATCATTATTTATTTACTCGTTTTTATTTTAGTAATTTAAAAATAGTAAAAAGTATTTTAAAAATCCAAAAAAATAGTTTTTAGGTTTTATTTAAGTAATTTGAGGTTTACATTTAAAAAAGTTTTTAAAAAGTCTTAATTTTAATTTTATTTGATTTTAGGGTTTTTTAACAACCTTAAAATTTAATATAAAATTAATAAAAAGGTTTTAGGAACTTTAATTTGCATTTTTGTCTTAGTTATAATATTCTAGATTTTTGGTAGTTTTTTAGAATTAATTTATAAACTTTTTATTTTTTAGAATATTTTAATATTATTTTATTACTAAAAATAGAAAGTTTGTTTTTTCTATTTTTTCATTTTTCCTAGGTTAAGGACACATAATTAGGAATTTTGTCACTTTCCAAATATTTTTTTGGCTTTTCATTGATTTTCTAGAATTAATTTAAGTTTTAATAGATTTTAATAGTTTTTAAGAGTTTAAAAATAGTTTAATTTGGTTTTAAAATTTTTAAAAATAGTTTTTAGCTTAATTAGGTCATTTTTGAGGTTTACAAACTTTAAAATCTTGTTTGGTGCTTTTTAATAATTAATTGTGATTTTTAGGGCTTTAATTAGCATTAAAAAGTCATTATTTAATTAATTAAAAGGTTTTAGCAAGTTTGGATTTTTTTGTAAACTCATCATATATTATTGTGGATTTTTAGTAATTTTTAGGAATTTTTAGGTTAAAATTTTAATTTTTGTAGTTTTACGGTTTTACGTTTACGCCTTTTTCGTCGTAGTTTAATCCATTTTCGTAACCGTCTTTTCTTTCCTTTCTCCTTTCTAATTTCTTTTCTTCTTGTTAATAATCATAAAATCATCAATCAATATCAATTCATTACACAACACACGTGCCTCCTTGGGAAACGAACTTGTTTGGTCATTAGTGCTCTGTTTTCCTAAACCGACACTTAATACTACCACTACTTTGTCATCCTTTTCCTAAAGGGTACAAAAACATTACATCATTCACGCCTTCGAAAAATCCGTCTTCAACTTCCCATAATTAATACCCGGTCAAACAAATCTGTAGCCAATAAAAAATCGCCAAATTTTCCTTGGTCTCATCAAATAATTCTTGTCATTTTGTCGCGTTACTTTTTGTCACTTTTAAAAATAGTTAATCAAAAAATTTAACATTTATCATATGAAATGATAAATAAAATTTTTTGATATAACAATTTTTTCAACAATTACCAAATATCACTTTAGGCCCGATTTGGCCAATGAGCAGCCCATTGCATTGTTAAATAATCGTGTGTCCATGGCCTAATTTCCAAACAGAATACCCGGTCCATCATTCTTGGGATATAACTCTCACAACCCTAATTTCACTCATAGTTATATTCGCCCCATCTCTCACACCTCCATCACTCATCTAACTCCCACCAAACTTCTCACAGCCACACAAAAAATCTGCATCTCTGTTAAACAATCTCAACACCTCCGTCCCTCACCAAAATCTAATCTACAAACATCCGCCCCTCCAAATCTTAATCTCCATGCAGTTCATCATTTTATTAAATCTTCCTCACTTACCGAATCAAAAATCAAATCTCATCCCAAACTTATAACAAATCTGCTCCTATCTCATATCAAACAAACATCACGAATCAAATCTCACTTGATACGAACTATAGAAGATGAGTGTCTTCAAGATCTTTTTAATATTAGGTCTCGGGTATGATATGTGTTTGCATGTCGTTTTTGTGGTCTTATAAAACGAAATGAAGAGTTGATTGAAACATAAATGTTATCAATCTTTCTTAAATTTCGAAAATTAATTACAGATTTATGATGATGATGTTTTGGTTTCGTATAGATCTTTGATGATCTTTGAAACGAAAACACAAATTGAGATCAATTGCTTTTCTGTTTGAGTCTAGATTTGAAGGGATTAGGAGACGAATGAATAGGTAGATTGTTGTTGGATTTGGTTTTGTGGTGATAAAAGGTGGGAGTGTTAGACTCAGTGAGTTAACTGAGTCAACTCGGTAATGACCGAGTTAACTCGGTTGTGTTGGTTTACATGGTCTTGGTTATTTTTACACTTGTCTAGGTCACGAGTTTTTGGTCTCGAGTTGGATAGGTCATGTGAGCTTCAATATGTTGAGTCTTGGTAATATATACCCGTCGGAATATATACCCGTCGGAATATGTATCCGTTGGAATATGTACCCGTCGGAATATGTACTCGTCGGAATGTTTTTAAGTCTCCATCGGAATCAAACAAACACCCCATCGGAATAGCCATCCGAATAGCCATCGTAATAACCATTCGAATAGCCATCAGAATAAGCATAATCGGAATCTCCATCGGAATCCCCATCGGAAAACCCATCGGAAAAGGGTTTTGACCCATTTTCATGGTTTTCCGAAAAAAGTGGATCTGTTAACTGGATCTTATCTATCTGCATAAAACTAAGAACGAAACCCGGGAACAATGGAAATACCATATTAGAACTAACTTTGACCATGAAAGAATATGGAACATGGACTATCTTGTGACAATGAAGTTGATAAAAACAGTGACTAAAAAATTTTGACCATCGTGACAAAAAGAAATCAATAGATCGAGACATAAAAAGTTAGACCACCAAATCAGAAACAAAAATAGGAACACGATCCAAGGATGGAACCGAGGCTCTGATACCAATTGTGGATTTGCTATTATCTAATCCGGTGGTCTAGGTGGGTGGTGGAGGATGGAAGCCATTGTTGAGAGAGAGAGAAAAGAGAGGTTGTGTGTGAAATGAATAAAAGATGTATTAAACAAGAAATGAACACAAGCAACACCCCTCCTTGGAAGCCTAGGAGGGGTATATATAGTCACACACCAAACACTTAACTATACATTGTACCTAGTCTAGTCTAAGCATGTGTGATAGGTGTGTAAACACCCATCCTTTTACCACTTAATTCTGGCTAAAACGAGACCAAAACACGTATTTAATATCATTTGTTTGGAATTATGCGTGGTTTTTGTGTTTATTGTGTTTTCAGAGCTAACCGGATGAATATTAAAGAAAACATGGGATTGCACGGGTTTTATCAAGGAAAAAGACTCAAGACGAAGCCTATTGTCTAAGAGATGCAAAAGATTTGAAGTCAATGGGCTTATTTGAAGATTTATCAAAGAAAAGGGCCAAAGATGGAAGATTTACATATGTCGAAGAAACTCAAGTCTATTTAAAGAAGAAATTAAAAGACGAGTTGGATTTAATCGTCGACAAATCCCGAATCAGAATAGAAAACGTCAACTTTTCTGAAAAGACGAGAAGACAAGAAGAAAGGGAGATAACCCACTCACCAACCACCACTAGGACTATAAAAGTATTTTTCCTTCACACTTTTAGGGAGTTAGCTTTTATTTTTCTCCTTCCCAGTGTTTTGCTTCGTTTCATCACCAACACCATTAGGGTGTTTGGTGATTTTTCATTTTTCTTGAATCTTGTAAGTGTTTGATCATTACTATTGTTAACTTTTACATTAATATTTCAATTCCAATCTTTCTATTCATCTTGTTCATCTACTTTTCTATTCAAAGTTTTCAAGTTCTTGTTTGATTAATTTTAAGCTTTTTAAAGTTGTTGATTTAGTGTTTTTATTGTTGGGATTTGTTACTTATGGTATTTAAATGATTATTGGTTAATTTGGTAAACCCTTTTCGCTTATTTGGTTTGATTTGATTTAAAAACGTTTTTCCAAGTCCTGTTACTGTTCTTCAGTTCTGAACATTCCGAATTGAGCCTTCATTCCGAATAGACCATCTGTATTCCCCCTTATTCGGAATATTTGATATTCCGAATTGCCTTGCCTTTCATCCCTTACTCGGAATATAGAAATATTCCGAATTGCCATTTCATTCTTTCCTTATTCGGAATGTTTGGACTTTCCGAATTGAGCAATTATTCCGTGTAGGGCTTTATTCCGAATTGCTTGATTTATTCCGCATAAGCCCAGTTATTCCGAATAGTCAGTTTTTTTCCGCATAAGCTTGTTTTCCGAATAGAACGTTTTTCCGAGTAGACGTAATATTCCGTATAGATTAGATATTCCGAATAGGACTTCTTTTCCGCATAGGCCATTTTTCCGAATTGAACATTTATTCCGAATAGGGTATTGCCAGCTAGGGTATTTTTCCAGTTACTGTTTAATTTAAATTTTCAATTCAAGTTTTACTTTTTAATTGTTTTAAGCTTAAATCTTTCTTTACTTTATTCATTTCCCTGTTTAGTAGATTAGAAAAACCAAACCCACTTTTTGTCACCAAGAACAAATCATTCCACTTTAAACCGCGATCAATTCGAGAGGATTCCGAGAATTATTTTGAACCTAATGAAAATGCTAGTATCAAATGGCGCCGCTGCCGGCTCTTCTCGTTAAGATCAAAAGTTTTTTGTGAGAACTTGGATTTTGGGATCCGTTCACCGTGAACGTTACTTTTTCATAAAAAATTTCAAAAACACTAAAAAAAATATAAAATTTTCAAAAATCCTAAAAAGTAAAAAACATAAAAAACAAAAAAATATTTTGCTTTGTTTTTCTATTGTTAGTTCTTTTGCAGGTGTATGCGCACTCGATCCACGTCTTATCAAGAGCCCGAGCCTCTCGATCACTTAGACATGGCCGGTGTACCACCTTCAAACAACAATAATAACAACAACAACCCACCTTTCAACAACATGAACAATAACAACAACAATGAGCCCATTCCGTATAATCGCCCGATGATTGAATTACTGCAAGCTCATGTAGATGGCAACACGGACCCAATTGTCATACCTCCAATTGCCGCCAACAACTTTGAGCTAAAATCAGGCTTTATCCCGATGGTCTCCGCTCAACCATTCTTGGGACGAACCATTGATGATCCACACGACCACATCAAGAGATTCTTGCAACTCACCAACACGGTCAAATTCAATGGTGTTCTACAAGAGGTTATTAGATTACAACTTTTTCCCTTTTCTTTAGAGGGACAAGCCCGACATTGGCTTGCTAAGGAACCGCCACAGAGTATTCTCTCATGGACGGATTTGGAAACTAAGTTCATCAATTACTTTTTCCCACCTTCTCGTACTACCGCATTGCGGAATGAAATCATAAATTTTGAACAAAAGTACGATGAGTCGTTCAGTGAATCTTGGGATCGTTTCAAAGATCTTTTAAGAAAATGCCCACAACATGGTTTTACCAAAGTACATCAAATTAATACTTTTTACAATGGTTCAAGCATGAGTGACCAAGATTCACTGAACAGTGCCTCGGGGGGTAATCTATTGGCTAAGACTTCCAATGCTGCTTGGGACATCATTGAGAATAAATCTCATGTGCAAACCAAGAGTGTTCGGACCAATGTCGCTAGTGCTAGCACTAGTGACAGCGACAAGCGATTGGACAAAATCACTACGCTTCTTGAATCGCTTGTCACCCACACCGTCAGCAACAACAACAGCAACAACGCTAAAAACGCCCAAGTTAACGCTGTCAGCCAACCTTGTGAGATATGCGGTGGTCCTCACTCTTACACCACTTGTACTGCCACCCAAGACTACCCTGCTGAGAATGTGAATGCAGCATATGGCACCTATCCTCAACCTGCTTATCAAGCTAGACCTCAAGGTGACCGTAATTTGCTTAGCTACCGCTCCAACAATTATCTTTCACCATCCGGTTTTCCTCCTACCAACCCAAACCAACAACAAAATCTCAATCGCTCTCCTCAACAACAACAACAACCTCGTACACCATACGTCCCACCTCACAAGAAGCCACAACCACCTCAACGAAACAACCAAGTATACCAACAACCTGCTTACCAACCACCCGCATACAATGCTCCTCCCAACCAACCCACCGCTCTTCACCAAGAAGTGGAAACTTATATGAGGACTAACGATGTGATAGTGGGAAATCTTCAGAGAGAAGTGCTCAACCTTAAAGCAGATTTGGTCAAGCAAGGGAACGATTTGAGAGCCGACATGAGAAATACGTTGGATAGCCAAACTAATGATTTGAAAAACATGATGGCTAGTTTCTTCCAAGGTAATCAACCCTCTTCATCGGGTACTCTTCCGAGTAACACCGTTGCGAACCCAAGAGGGGAGATGAAAGCAATCACCACTCGAAGTGGCAAAGGTACCAAGGAACCCGAGCTTCCTATACCTCCACCGGTGGTTGTGACTAAGGAGAACGAGTCACCTGCTACTATTCCTCATCCTTCTACTTCCCCAATTTCTCCGCATCCTTTACCTTCTACCCCCATTTCCCCACCACCCGTGGTTGTGAGTGATCCTATTCCCCTAAAGCCTTCTTCTTCATCCAATATACCTTATCCTTCAAGGTTGAGGAAAGAGAAGCAAAAGAGCAAGGATGATATTCAGGTTTCGAACTTCCTTAAAATGTTCAAACAATTGAATTTCAATATCTACTTCGCTGAGGCTCTCGCTCACATGCCTAAATATGCGAAAATGTTTAAGGATCTTCTGAGCGACAAGGAAAAGCTCCTCGATATTGCCAACACCCAACTTAATGAGAATTGCTCCGCAGTGCTCTTAAGGAAATTGCCAACCAAGCTTGGTGATCCGGGTCGTTTCTTAATTCCTTGCAATTTCCCAGGAGTAGAGAATTGCATGGCCCTAGCCGATCTAGGTGCCTGTATCAACTTAACGCCTTTAATTGTGTGGAAGCAATTATCTCTCCCAGAGCTAGTCCCCACCAAAATGACTTTGGAATTAGCTAAACGTACGGTTGCTTATCCAGTGGGGATAGCCGAAGACGTCATTGTAGGAGTCGACAAATTCACCTTCCCTGCTGATTTTGTTGTTGTTGACTACGACATGGACCCTCGTGTGCCATTGATCGTTGGTCGTCCATTCCTGAGGACCGGTCGCACTCTAATCGATGTTGAAGCCGGTGAGCTTATCATGAGAGTGGGTGACGATAAGATCATCTTCAACATGGGAAAGCTTTCTAAACAGCCTTATTCATACGAGAGTGTTAATTGTATTGACGTTCTTGATGAGGCTTGTGAAGAACACTTCAAAGATGCTTGTAAAAGTATTCCTACCTCTCTTCCCAATGTTGAGACCGTTTCCTCTATCGACTCATCACTATCTCTATTTGGAGAAAGTGATTTCCTTTGGAAAGATTTGGAAGCCACCATGGGAGATGTGAATTTAGACAATGAAGATTCTACTACCAATTGGGATGAAGATCTACGCCTCATTGAAAACCTTCTCAAAGAAGACAATCTTTCTCCTCTATCTCCGACGGTTACTGCTATTGATCCTCCTTCTCCTAAAGAGGTGACTAATGATGATCCATCGTTAGTTTCACCATCTATTGAGGATCCTCCCACTCTTGAGCATAAGGACCTACCTCCTCATCTTGAGTACGCTTTCCTTGAAGAAAACGAGAAGTCGCCCGTCATCATCGCTAAAGACCTAAAAGTAGAAGAAAAAGCCCGACTTGTCGCCGTGTTGAAGAAGCATAAAACAGCTATCGCTTGGAAAATCTCTGACATTCGTGGAATTGATCCTTACTTCTGCACACACAAAATTCTCATGGAGGACGACTTTAAGCCCACAATTCAAAGCCAACGAAGGGTGAATCCAAAAATCCATGAAGTCATCAAAACAGAGGTTATCAAACTTCTTGATGCGGGTATGATTTACCATATTTCGGATTCACCATGGGTTAGTCCAATCCATTGTGTGCCTAAGAAAGGCGGCATCACCGTTGTGCCCAATGCAAACAACAAGTTGATTCCTACCCGTCTCGTCACTGGGTGGAGAGTTTGTATAGACTACCGCAAACTCAATGATGCTACGAGAAAGGATCATTTCCCTCTACCTTTTATGGACCAAATGCTTGAACGTTTAGCGGGTAATGAATTTTACTGCTTTCTTGATGGTTTCTCGGGTTACTTCCAAATACCCATCGATCCCCAAGATCAAGAGAAGACAACATTCACTTGTGCCTATGGCACATTTGCTTACAAAAGAATGCCTTTTGGCTTATGTAATGCCCCCGGGACTTTCCAAAGGTGCATGTTGGCTATCTTCCATGACATGGTTGAACAAACCATGGAAGTCTTCATGGATGATTTCTCGGTCTTTGGGGATTCCTTCTCTTCTTGCCTTGCCAATTTGGAACGTATGCTTAAGCGGTGCGAAGACACTCGCCTTGTTCTGAATTGGGAAAAATGCCATTTTATGGTAAAAGAAGGCATTGTGCTAGGACACAAAATCTCTAAAGCCGGTCTTGAAGTCGACCGTGCTAAAGTTGATGTCATAGCCAAATTACCTCCACCTTCAACCGTAAAGGGTGTGAGAAGTTTTCTGGGTCATGCGGGCTTCTATCGTCGATTCATTCAGGATTTCTCTAAAATCGCTCGCCCGATGACCCACCTCTTGGAAAAAGATACTCCTTTTATCTTTTCCAAAGAGTGCCTTGAAGCATTCAACTTGCTTAAGGATAAGCTTACTAAGGCACCCGTCTTAGTTACCCCAAATTGGGAGCTGCCTTTCGAGTTGATGTGCGATGCTAGCGACTTTGCTATTGGTGTGGTTTTGGGCCAAAGAGTGAATAAACACTTCCAACCAATCCACTATGCTAGCAAGACAATGACGGGGGCACAATTGCATTATACGACAACCGAAAAAGAGCTTTTAGCTGTTGTCTATGCTTTTGAAAAGTTCTGCCCCTATCTTGTCCTTTCAACCACTATCGTATACACGGACCATTCCACGTTGATGTACTTGATGACAAAGCATGATTCTAAGCCAAGACTTCTTCGCTGGGTTTTACTCCTTCAAGAATTCAACATCGAAATTTGTGACAGGAAGGGAGCAGAAAACATGGCCGCGGATCATCTGAGTAGACTTGAGGATCCATATCAAGGGGATCATCCGAACAAAGAGATCAATGACTCTTTCCCCCTTGAGACCTTAATGTCTATAGATCTCAATCTCGATGGCACCCCGTGGTTTGTGGATATTGCAACCTACTTAGCGGGTGGTGTTCTCATCCAAGGGTTAACATCCCAACAAAAAAAGAAGTTTTTGAACGATGTTAAGACGGTGATTGACACCATACTTCGCCATGACTCTTGCAAATTGGTCGTTGCAAAAATGAGTCCCGCGGTCACTGATAATAGCACGAGGAACACCGAATCGAGCAAACAATTGTTTCAAGAATTTACAAACCACCCTCGCGTCGTTAGTGGGTAAAGCCTTGGCTTCAACCCATTTGGAAATGTAGTCAACAGCGACAAGGATGTATTTGTTGCCTTTAGAAGAAGGGAATGGCCCCATAAAGTCGATGCCCCATACATCAAAGATTTCACATTCTTGTATGAAATTTTGAGGCATCTCATCTTTATGTGTGATCTTGCCTTGTTTTTGGTAAGAATCACAATGTTTAACCATCTCGTGAGCATCACGGTAAATGGTGGTCCAATAGAATCCTGAATCAAACAATTTTTTTTCAGTGTAGTTGGGACCAAAGTGACCACCGGTGGGTCCTTTGTGGCAAGCCTGGAGAATGTCCAAAGCGGCCGGTCTGTCAACACATGGCGAAGTATGGTGTCAATCACCGTCTTTCCACCGCTTATCATCCTCAAACCAACGGCCAAGCCGAAATATCCAACCGTGGATTGAAGAGAATTTTGGAGCGAACGCGGGAGAGCATCGCGCCGCGTGGGCCGATAAGTTAGATGATGCTCTGTGGGCTTTCCGTACTGCTTACAAGACCCCGATCGGTTGTACGCCCTATCGTCTTGTGTACGGGAAAGCTTGCCACCTACCTATCGAGCTGGAACATAAGGCATACTGGGCCTTGAAGTGGGCTAACTTCGACATCAACAAAGCCGGTGATTTTCGCAAGATTCAACTCAACGAGCTACAAGAATTGAGGAATCAAGCTTACGAGAACTCATTGATCTACAAAGAGAAGACCAAGATGATCCACGATGCTAAAATCAAGAACCAAGAGTTCCACGTTGGTGATCAAGTCTTACTCTTTAACTCTCGGTTGAAGATCTTCTCAGGCAAGTTGAAGAGCCGCTGGTCTGGTCCATTCACCATCGCCAATGTTTTTCCCTATGGCACCTTTGAGCTTTCTCAGCCAAATGGGCCCAATTTCAAGGTGAATGGCCAGCGTCTGAAGTTGTACTTTGGTGAGGACACCTCTCAAGAGGTGATTCCATCCCTCACCACGTTCCCCATGAACTAATTTTGGGTCGAGTCAGGCTCGTGACTCGGTTATCAAAAACAAGCGCTCCTCGGGAGGCAGCCCGAGTATCTATCCTTTTATGTTTTAACCTCCTAAGTGTAGGGGGACCTCTATAGGTTCTTTCTCTTTGTGTGGTGATGTGATTACAGGGATTAGTGCACTCTTGGAATCTTTGAAGAACCGTGCTCCCGTGTTATCCGAAATCCGGTTCTATCTCTCAACTATCGTGATTCAATTTTCTTCATACTCACATTTGAAATTGATCACTTTAGTCGTCTCTTCCTTAACTTGAGTTAACCAACGTGCACAATGTCATAAGTGTAGGGGAGATTTTTCCCACATGCTTAAACATTGAGGACAATGTTTATCTTAAGTGTAGGGGGGACTTCTATCGAAGTTTTAAGTGGACTTTTCCATGAAAATGCCTTCATTTAACCGTAAAATCATATTTTTCAATATTTTTCAAATTTTTTATTAACTTTTTCCATTTAGTTGTAATTTTTAAATTTTTATCGTTGCTTTCATATGTATATATTCCACAATAAAGTGGTGTAGCTAGTTTAGAAGTCTTTGATCTATTAGGCCCGTTGTGATTATTTTGACTCAACCCGAATAGACTTGTCTAAGTTTATTCTAGCTAGTATCCTTAACCATGTAGACCTTAATTGGTTTATTAGGCTAAGCATCCACGAGTCTCATTACTCGAGATTTTAAATTGTGGAGAACGAGAAATGATAGAGTCAATTATAAGTCGGTATTCTTGCGCAAGCTCACTTGGTGTAATTATTTGCCTATTCTCCCATCACTTGCTAATAATTTATATGCAATAAGTAAGGTCGAACGATTTGAAAAGTTACTTAGCTTCTAGCCCAAGATCGTTTAAAAGTTGCTCGGTAATGATAAGAGTTCATAGCCAAGGCATAACTTATGAAGCGGGGCACGAAGATTGGCGAGTCCGAAAAGGCCCTAACAAGGCATGAGGATTCAATTTTATTGCTGAAGATCCAAAGTGATGTGAAAAGCATTATTCCCGAAATCGATATGAAGGATCAAGACTCACGACGAAAAGCAATCAACTCCCATAAAGATCATGGAGAAGTCTATCCGAAAAGACCCTAACAAGGTATGAGGATAAATAGATCCAAGTCCGAAAAGGAGGCGGGTCGTTGTATCTCAAAATCCCAATTAGAGATTGAAGAAATAATCATGAAGTCATGGTCAACAAAGTTGGAGTACCCCTCAAAAGTCTCCAAGTGAAGAAACTCTATTACGATGAGAAGACCATTATCTCAAGAACGTCTCTCAAGATATGAAGTATGAAGTACATGCCAAATATCGGCCCGAGAAAGGTCTCAAATCGTAAACCGAGTTATGCCAAGATATGAACTTTTTGATATCCCGAGAAGCAGTTTTAAGAGATTTTGTCCTTTATCTAACTATTGATCAAATCGTCTCACTTTGCTTTCAGCCTTAATAAACTATCGAAATAAGTCCAAAAATGCATCTTCATGATCATTCTAAGACCAAAAATAAAATATAAGAGATACACTTAGGAATAAGGGAGTTTAAGCATTTAATTAAGCCATGTGTGTAAGTGTTTGATTTGCTAACTTATAATAACAATGATCTCGTTTTTAAGCTTAGTTTGGGGAACATGAAACTTGAGGGTGATAAATCTTCGCAGCACCAAAGCCCTAATGTAAGTCGTGGATCTCTTTACAAGTTATTTCCATGTAGCTATTTTCAAGTGAAAATGGTTTTCTATCCTTTTGTTTACTTTAAAGTTTTAATTTCTCTTAGAACTTTAATTTTTGTTTAATAGTATGTTAATAAGGCAAAGGTTGATTGATTATGAGAAAAGTGTAAATTTGCTTTATCACTAAGCATTGCATGAGGGCATGGCAATGGTTAAGTGTAAGAGATTTGATAGGTGTGTAAACAACCATCCTTTTACCACTTAATTATGGCTAAAACGAGACCAAAACACGTATTTAATATCATTTGTTTGGAATTATGCGTGGTTTTTGTGTTTATTGTGTTTTCAGAGCTAACCGGATGAATATTAAAGAAAACATGGGATTGCACGGGTTTTATCAAGGAAAAAGACTCAAGACGAAGCCTATTGTCCAAGAGATGCAAAAGATTTGAAGTCAATGGGCCTATTTGAAGATTTATCGAAGAAAAGGGCCAAAGATGGAAGGTTTACATATGTCGAAGAAACTCAAGTCTATTTAACGAAGAAATTAAAAGACGAGTTGGATTTAATCGTCGACAAATCCCGAATCAGAATCGAAAACGTCAACTTTTCTGAAAAGACGAGAAGATAAGAAGAAAGGGAGATAACCCACTCACCAACCAACCACTAGGACTATAAAAGGATTTTTCCTTCACACTTTTAGGGAGTTAGCTTTTATTTTTCTCCTTCCCAGTGTTTTGCTTCGTTTCATCACCAACACCATTAGGGTGTTTGGTGATTTTTCATTTTTCTTGAATCTTGTAAGTGTTTGATCATTACTATTGTTAACTTTTACATTAATCTTTCAATTCTAATCTTTCTATTCATCTTGTTCATCTACTTTTCTATTCAAAGTTTTCAAGTTCTTGTTTGATTAATTTTAAGCTTTTTAAAGTTGTTGATTTAGTGTTCTTATTGTTGGGATTTGTTACTTATGGTATTTAAATGATTATTGATTAATTTGGTAAACCCTTTTCGCTTATTTGGTTTGATTTGATTTAAAAACGTTTTTCCAAGTCTTGTTACTGTTCTTCAGTTCTGAACTTTCCGAATTGAGCCTTCATTCCGAATAGACCATCTGTATTCCCCCTTATTCGGAATATTTAATATTCCGAATTGCCTTGCCTTTCATCCCTTACTCGGAGTATAGAAATATTCCGAATTGCCATTTCATTCTTTCCTTATTCGGAATGTTTGGACATTCCGAATTGAGCAATAATTCCGTGTAGGGATTTATTCCGAATTGCTTGATTTATTCCGCATAAGCCCAGTTATTCCGAATAGTCAGTTTTTTTCCGCATAAGCTTGTTTTCCGAATAGAACGTTTTTCCGAGTAGAGGTAATATTCCGTATAGATTAGATATTCCGAATAGGACTTCTTTTCCGCATATGCCATTTTTCCGAATTGAACATTTATTCCGAATAGGGTATTGTCAGCTAGGGTATTTTTCCAGTTACTGTTTAATTTAAATTTTCAATTCAAGTTTTACTTTTTAATTGTTTTAAGCTTAAATCTTTCTTTACTTTATTCATTTCCCTGTTTAGTAGATTAGAAAAACCAAACCCACTTTTTGTCACCAAGAACAAATCATTCCACTTTAAACCGCGATCAATTCGAGAGGATTCCGAGAATTATTTTGAACCTAATGAAAATGCTAGTATCAATGTGTGACTATAATAACTAATGGGAATTCTTAAATGTCGTCACATAAAGTGAATTTCCAACAAATATGGTGTTATTTTAGTATTTTATGTGTATGTATATGTATTATAGTAAATCGTATTTTTTCGATTTAGGGTTTAGCATTTTACGGTCTCGGATGAGGTATTTAGTCACGGGAATATTTTTCGGGATGGTTTTAAGTCATTTAGGACTTAAATATAAAGTTTATTTCAAATTCCAAGAGTTTTTATAAAACTGTATATTTTTGTGTCTTTTACGGTATACGCGTAAAACTGACTAGTTTTACGGTTTTAAGGTTTTGGAGGCTTTAGGAGCTGAAATAAATTAAGGTAATGTTAATTATACTTTAGTTAATAATAAAAGAAAAAAAATAATAAAAAAACGAAATTTTGGGGGTTTTGGTCGTTTATGTGACGCAAAGAAAGAAAAAAAAAGAAAGAAAACTAATTTTGGTAACTAGGCTTTTTGTATTGGGCTAGGATTTGTTTAACTAATCTATATAAGGATTTTAACTAAAAGCAAATCTCATAAAATCCCTGGAGACAAAATTCACATCGATCATCATAAGGGTTCTTAGGGTTTCATAAAAAATTTCTTGATTCAAGGTAATTGATCAATTTAACTTTAATTTAATTCATGTTTTATTAATAAATCATGTTTACAATGTTAATTAACCATCATTGAGATGATTAGGTTTTTATTAAATTTCTGGCAAAAAATAGTAATTACGATCTATTAATGATTTTAGGGTTCTTGTTTAATAATTTAGGTGTAATTAATGATGTTTAGAAGGTTAGTGCA
This sequence comes from Glebionis coronaria, assembly GCA_025667525.1. Lineage (NCBI taxonomy): Eukaryota > Viridiplantae > Streptophyta > Magnoliopsida > Asterales > Asteraceae > Glebionis > Glebionis coronaria. The sequence continues at coordinate 91,388 of JANFOE010001160.1, forward strand.
TAAAGGCGTAGAACAGTCTGATTTTTAGGTCTGTCTTGTGTCGACTGTTTCGGGCAGTAGGTATCATCTTTGGTCGAGTTTCTTTTTTTTAAAATTAAGTTCAGAGAGTCTACTTTTCAAAAATGTAAGGTTGGTCGAAAATGGAGTTGGGAAGGTCGTCAGACAATTTTTACAAAAACAGTGCGCTGTTAAGGAATAAATTTGGATTTCGGGAATTTGAGTCAAAACCTAACCAAACGAATGAGATAGCCAAAGATTTTTGATTTGGGAACTCTTTATACTATATATGAAAGTACTGGAGGTTTTCATGAAAAGTTATGGTGTGTAGGTCGGGCTTTTGGAGTCGAACAATTAGCATGTACATAAAATCAGTTTTGGTGAAAACGACTTTTGGCGTAGAGACTAAACGGAAGGGTTAAATGTGTAAGTTTGAAGTAAAATTGTTTTTTTGGAGTTTTTAGATCATATAAAAACATAACTCCAGTAGGGTAGGAGCCAAGTGTGGTGTTAAGTTCACTTCATGTGATCGTTTAGTGACTAGTCAACCGTACCGGAAAAAACTGGATTTTTACGTATAGAATAGCTTGTAGTGGAAGAACTAGATAGTGGGGATTGGGGAATTAGATTCATCTCCTTGGTTGTTACTTAACTTGGGTGTTAAGACCTGAGCTAAGGGTGTCGTGTATGATTTTATAGGTTTGCAGGAGTGATACCTTGTTGTGCTATCAGGTGAGTTCATAGTCCCATTTTGCTACGTTTTTAAATGTTTTTCTAGTATGGGATGGAGATGACACTTGCAATGATCTTTAACATGATTTAGTACTATGTTTTAAAATGTTTGGACATAAATGTGCTATTGTGTGACTTGTGTGCTTATGTGTTCTCATATGTTCTTTGATATGTGTTATGATATGTGAATCTTGATTGCGTTATGATTGGGATTGGTACATAGATGTATGGGCGTCTATGGGACCAATTGTGATGTGTGTGGAGCGTGGGGCACGTTCCGTCCTGAGTTCTTGGTTCTGAGTTCTTGGTTCGTGGGGCACGATCTGTCCTGAGTTCTTGGTTCGGGGGGCACGATCCGTCCTGAGTACTTGTGCATCGTCTCTTTGGAGGCAAGATATCTCGATGGGGATATAGTTCATCTTCCACATGTGGTGTGGGAAAGATCCAGATGGTGTGGTGTGTGTTCTTCTATGTGTGACGGGATACTTCTTGATTGTTATAGTGTGCTTTGTGAATTATAGATCTGATTGGTACTTGGATTGAGTTTTGTTGTGGATGCATGTAACATGATTATCACATTATGGTCCATTACTATAAATTGTTTTTCTTGAACTTATTTACAACGAATGTCAAGGTTTCTTATGATGTTCTAGATAACTTAAACCTATGTTCTCACCAACTTTATGTTGAAATATTTTAGTGTCATTTTCAGGTGAGGTAGTTGTGCTAGATGATGTTAGAGGTGGCTAGAGTATAGAGGATGCTAGGATTGCATTAGGAGGAATCCCTTTCCTCTTAGATTTTATTTTGTCTTTTGATTTAGTAAATTGTTTGATACCTGTATGTTTGATGTGTGTTATTTGAATGTCTTTGGTAAGAGGTAGGCCTGTTACCTACTTACCTAGACGCCTACATTATTTGAGATATTGTCATGACATTGTGTCACCTTTTTATGACATTTCTATTTCATTTAGTTAACTCTATAGACACGCTATTGTTGTGATGATATCCGTACGTCACGCCCCATATTCCGCCATGGTAGGGTGTGACAGAATGGTATCAGAGACAATGGTTATAGAGAATTAGGTTGCCTAGTCGCGTAGCCTAGTCTATAGCTTAAGGGTCCCTGCATATAGGCGTCATAGGGGTATGTGTGCATTGTATAATAATTGATGTGTTTGAATGTTATTTTCATAGTATTTGTTAGGTTATGAACTACTATGGTTCATACTTAGCTACATGTTATTTTCTTTTCGAGTTTTGAATAGTGCGGGTTGAACTATAGTCGTATACGCTAGTCATTGTTGGATTTCGTTTAATTACGTTTTCATGTTCTTTATACATTTTGAATTTAGTCTACGCTGGTTCAGATGGACTACGAGTTTATTTGTTTCATGCATTGGCTATGTTATTTTAATACATGTGATTTTGGACCTTATGTTATGTTGTGGATTATGTGCTTATATGAGTTGTAGGATCTATGTGCTTATTGAGTTGGTAGACCGATATGTTATGTGTAGTATTAATTCTTATAAGTGTCATCATAGGAGGGAGTGCATTGGTGAAAGGGGACTTGTATAAGTATGGTGGCCAACATAGTTACACAAGTACCACGGCATCAATGGATTCCTATGTATGGTTGCATGGAAGAGGGTTAATACATGCTTGTATAGTATATGTTGGATGGACTTAAGTGTATGTACGCGTATGCCTATATATGTATATATCCCTTCTACTTATCGGTTGTGTTCTTAGGATGGTTTTCTAGCTCTTTTCTCTTTGGGATGTTCAACTTCAGTAGTAGCGCATTTATCAAGTCCTCATTTCACGTGTTTGTTTGTATGGTACTTTTGGTGTAGAAGCTATTGAGAGGGTGGAGATTTATTTTGGAATAACGATATCTTTTGTTTTGAGTCTTACATGGTTAAAAAAAAAAAAAACTTGCAAGTAGTAAAATAAAAATAGTTGTTGCTAGTCGATAAAATGAGGGTAATGTGTCGAAAACGTGTTTGAAATAAGGTGGAATATAAATTCTTTAACATATAAGCATGGCTTATATATTTTTTTTTAAATATTTTGGTTTTGATCACCTAAAGTTATTGTTCTTTAGTTAAAATTTTGTTCTTATTTAGTTAAATATGTTAAAATCATGTACTTAATCATATGATGGGTGACAGTTTTTGATTTCTAGAATTAGAATAAATTAGGTTTTAAATTTGGTAATTAATGAGGGGTTTTAGGGTTTAAAAAAAATCGTTTTTTTGGTATAAATCGGAGTAGGCAGAAACTGTCGCTAAACTGTCAAAATATGTCGCTAACCGTCAGAAACTGTCGCTAATGCCTAGGCAGATTTTGAGTAAAATCGTTTTGGTTATAAATTATTCGTTTTTAAAGCTTTTTGGGTGATTCAAAAGCCTAAAATTATGTACTCGGAACATACTTTTCAAATATTCAGAAAGTTAAGTTCAGTAGCTTGGTCGAATTAATTGTACAAGTGTCGGGTTCAAGATTAATTTTCGAACAACATGGCTTAAACTTGTGTTTTGGGTATTTTGGGATAGTGGACACTTAGAGGGCTAACATATGGCTGCTTTGGGATAGGATTTAAGATGTTTCCATAATAAGGATTGTTACATTGATGAAGGATGTAGGTTCTAGAGTCAATGTTGACGTGCGATATTGTGTTGTGAGATTTAGACAATTGATCGTTCGTGAAGAGACTTTAGATTGATTTTCGTCAGATGATTACATAAATTACTAATGTGGTACCATGGTTTTAGAACAACTAATATACAATTACATTACAAAATCCATTCTGGGGTAAAATTTGGTGTTGCACAAGGTTTTAATAGTATGTCACCGGTCGTAATACATTTCAGTTGTCGTTGGGTGCTTGTTGTCATTGGTTCGTTTCCATGGTTCGTTGGGAGTCGATACATGTTTTATGTTGAGTATCTTTTGGAGTCTCATGGTTTTGGTTCATATTTTTAAATTCGTTCACGTAAACGTCCGTTAGTTGTCCATGGGTTTGATCCGTTATCCGAAGTTGGGGTCCTAAAATTTGTCGTGAGCTTATATTCATTGAGAGCGTTGTTGTAGTTATGATCTGGTTACGTTATTATGAGAGAGATAGCGAGTTGGCTGTGATATGAATTTATTGAGCTTATGGAGTAAATCTCGGGACGAGATTTCTATTAGGAGGGAGTGATGTGACAACCCTAGATTTTGGATTTGTCACTTTTTACTGTTTGAGGTTGATTATGTTTTTAGTGTGCGTTTATGTGCTATATGTTTATATTTGAGCATTTGATTTGATGTTAGACATCGTACATGTAGTGCGTGGTACGTTATACGATGATACGATGGGAATAGTTCGTGCTCATTTGCTCACTTGGATGTAATTATGATAGAATATGGTGTTATTTTAGTATTTTATGTGTACGTATATGTATTATAGTAAATCATATTTTTTCAATTTAGGGTTTTAGCATTTCGAGGTCTCGGGTGAGGTATTTAGTCACGGGAATATTTTTCGGGATGGTTTTAAGTCATTTAGGACTTAAATATAAATTTTATTTCAAATTCCAAGAGTTTTTATAAAACTGTATATTTTTGTGTCTTTTACGGTATACGCGTAAAACTGACTAGTTTTACGGTTTTAAGGTTTTGGAGGCTTTATGAGCTGAAATAAATTAAGGTAAATTAAGGTAATGTTAATTATACTTTAATTAATAATAAAAGGAAAAACACTAATAAAAAAACGAAATTTTGGGGGTTTTGGTCGTTTATGTGACGCAAAGAAAGAAAAGAAAAAGAAAGAAAACTAATTTTGGTAACTAGGCTTTTTGTATTGGGCTAGGATTTGTTTAACTAATCCATATAAGGATTTTAACTAAAATCAAATCTCATAAAATCCCTGGAGACAAAATTCACGTCGATCATCTTAAGGGTTCTTAGGGTTTCATAAAAAATTTCTTGATTCAAGGTAAGTGATCAATTTAACTTTAATTTAATTTATGTTTTTTAATTAATCATGTTTACAATGTTAATTAACCATCATTGAGATGATTAGAGTTTCATTAATTTTCTGGGAAAAAAAAGTAATTAAGATCTATTAATGATTTTAGGGTTCTTGTTTAATAATTTAGGGGTAATTAATGATGTTTAGAAGGCTAGTGCATAAAGGCTTAAAACAGTCTGATTTTTAGGGCTGTCTTGTGTCGACTGTTCCGAGCAGTAGGTAGCACCTTTGGTCGATTTTCTTTTTTTTAAAATTAATTTCAGAGAGTCTACTTTTCAAAAATGTAAGGTTGGTCGAAAATAGAGTTCGGGAAGATCGTCAATAAATTTTTACAAAAACAGTGCGCTGTTTAGGATTAAATTTGGATTTCGGGAATTTTAGTCAAAACCTAACCAAACGAATGAGATAGCCAAATATTTTTGATTTGGGAACTCTTTATAGTATATAATAAAGTACTGGAGGTTTTCAATAAAAGTTATGGTGTGTAGGTCGGGCTTTTGGTGTCGAACATTTAGCATGTACATAAAATCATTTTTGGTGAAAACGACTTTTAGTGTAGAGACTAAACGGAAGGGTTAAATGTGCAAGTTCGAAGTAAAATTGGTTTTTGGAGTTCTTAGATCATATAAAAAGATAACTCCAGTAGGGTAGGAGCCAAGTGTGGTGTTAAGTTCACTTCATGTGATCGTTTAGTGAGTAGTAAACCGTACCGGAGAAAAACTGGATTTTTACGTATAGAATAGCTTCTAGTGGAAGAACTAGATAGTGGGGATTGGGGAATTAGATTCATCTCCTTGGTTGTTACTTAACTTGGGTGTTAAGACCTGAGCAAAGGGTGTCGTGTATGATTTTATAGGTTTGCAGGAGTGCTACCTTGCTGTGCTATCAAGTGAGTTCATAGTCCCATTTTGCTACGTTTTTAAATGTCTTTCCAGTATGGGATGGAGATGACACTTGCAAAGATCTTTAACATGATTTAGTACTATGTTTTAAAATGTTTGGACATAAATGCGCTATTGTGTGACTTGCGTGCTTATGTGTTCTCATATGTGCTTTGATATGTGTTATGATATATGAATCTTGATAGCGTTATGATTGGGATTGTTACATAGATGTATGGCCGTCTATGGGACCAGTTGTGATGTATGTGGAGCGTGGGGCACGATCCGTCCTGAGTTCTTGGTTCTGAGTTCTTGGTTCGTGGGGCACGATCCGTCCTGAGTTCTTGGTTTGGGGGGTACGATCCGTCCTGAGTACTTGTGCATCGTCTCTTCGGAGGCAAGATATCTCGACAGGGATATAGTTCATCTTCCACATGTGGTGTGGGAAAGATCCGGATGGTGTGGTGTGTGTTCTTGTGTGTGTGACGGGATACTTCTTGATTGTTATAGCGTGCTTTGTGAATTTTAGATGTGATTGGTACTTGGATTGAGTTTTGTTGTGGATGCATGTAACATGATTATCACATTATGGTCCATTACTATAAATTGTTTTTCTTGAACTTATTTACAGCGAATGTCAAGGTTTCTTATGATGTTCTAGATAACTTAAACCTATGTTCTTACCAACTTTATGTTGACATATTTTAGTGTCATTTTCAGGTGAGGTAGTTGTGCAAGATGATGTTAGAGGTGGCTAGAGTATAGAGGATGCTAGGATTGCATTAGGAGGAATCCCTTTCCTCTTAGATTTTATTTTGACTTTTGATTTAGTAAATTGTTTGATAACTGTATGCTTGATGTATGTTATTTGAATGTGTTTGGTAAGAGGTAGGCCTGTTACCTACTTACCTAGACGCCTACATTATTTGAGATATTGTCATGACATTGTGTCACCTTTTTATGACATTTATATTTCATTTAGTTAACTCTATAGACACGCTATTGTTGTGATGATATCCATACGTCGCGCCTCATATTCCGCCATGGTCGGGGTGTGACAAATAGTTATCATGCTAGTATTAAGGCTGCACCGTTTGAAGCTTTGTATGGTAGGAAGTGTAGATTTCCTGTATGTTGGAGTGAAGTTGGGGATACCCAGTTCATAGGAAAGGAATTGATCCGGGAGACTACGGAGATGATATTTCAGATTAAGAATCGGCTGTTGACTGCCCGAAGTAGACCGAAAAGTTACGCAGATGTGCGGCAGAAACTGATGGAGTTTGAAGTGGGTAACCGAGCAATGTTGAAAGTATCAACATGGAAATGCGTCACAAGAATTGGAAAGCGAGGGAAATTGAATCCCCTCTATATTGGACCCTTTAAGATTCTATCTAGAGTAGGTTTGGTGGCTCAAATTAGAGTTACCCCAACAACTTCATGGTGTTCACAACACATTCCATGTATCTAATCTGAAGAAATGTTTAGCAGTGAGTGATGAGAAAATCTTGTTGGATAAGGTTCGAATAGATGATAAGTTGCATTTTATCTAAGAATCCGTAGAGTTTATGGACCGTGAGGTAAAGAAACTTAAACAAAGTAGGATACCGATCATCAAGATCCGGTGGAATTCCAAGCATGGACCAGAATTTACTTGGGAACGAGAGGATGAAATGTGGAAGAAATACCCACACCTCTTTGATTTCAATAAGAAACGGACATCAAAATGAAATGGATCACGAGGACGTTGATCCCTTTTAGGAGGAAATGCTGTGACAATCTAACATTTTCAGGTAGTAAATTATTTTCTCGGATATTATTTTGAAACTTATTTTTGTGTTGGTTGATGAACTCACAATTTATGGGTTGAGATTTGGGCTTACGTGCATAATTTAATGTCCTTTACGACTAAACCGGAAACCCTAGGATTACGTATTTATATTTTTGAACTCCGTTTTTGATTAGACAATTTTATTAGATTCGTTTTGTGTCATTGATTCATAATTTATAAAATTGTTTTTCGTAAAATGACCCGAGGGCACGCAAATCGAGGAAACTATAATCGAGGAGTACCCGTAAATTAATGGGGATGAGACAAGATAAATCTTTCCCCACCCCTACCATTGGACGGCCACAACTACACAACACATCAAAGATGTGTCAACTTTACATAATAAACTAGGACACTTGTCCTAGTTTACTTACCAAAACCATTTGTAACTTAAAACCACTAAATCTTAAACAAGCTACTCATTTCCACCTCATGCAAAAACACACAATCCTCTCAGTCTCTCCCTCCCTTGTCGTCCACTATACACCATAAACACCCCATTTGATCTAACTTCAACCACAAATCTTATGTGATTCTTGCATAAGATGATGTCCTCTTGAAGTCTTGTTGATTGGTGGTGATAATAACATCTACAAAGGAGTTTCCTTGGTGTCTTGGGGATGATTTTTCACAAGGTGTTCTTAAAGTTGGGTGATGTTGAAGTTGATTTTGGTTTACCACAAGATTTGTCATCAAAAACCAAGCCTTGATCATAACTTTCACTATCTTGGTTGGTAACAAGATCATTCTTTCCATTACCTTGTTATTTTGTAAATGTAATTTTGTATTTTCATTCTAAATGTATATGTATATGATGATATATGATGATCAAAGTATTATGTGGGGATCTTGTGTTGATAAATTTTGTTAAAAAGATTAAAAACTACATGTAAAGGTGTTAAAATCATGACTAAAATAGTATGTTGTATAAAACAGTAAAGAACCATATGATAACTTGTTAAAATGACTTGGATAATTTAATATACAGTAAGGTATAATACTTTTATATACGTGGGAGTTGGCCACTCAATAGAATCCATAAAATGAGTGAGATATGATCAAAACATTATTAAGGTTCAAATCTGTATAGTCTGTTTTGGACGAATTATTAAAGACATTTAGAAGATGAATGGGCAGTAGCTAAAAAGGAGTTAATTTTAGCACACATTATTTAGTTTGTGCTTCCCAAAAATGAGCTTCTATCTCCTTGTAAAACTCAAGATATGGTAAAAATGGTGAAAGTGAGTTTCATAATCAGATTTATAAAATAAAAGTATATATTATAAAATTAGCACTCAAATAAAACTAATATAAAAGAATATAAATAAGTATATACTTTGATAAGTAAATGTGACATTTTATAAAAATTTCAAATTGATATGTTTTATAAGTTATAAAACTATATACATAAGTTTTACGTCTTTTCGGCTAAAACCGAAAGATTAACGTTTTCGTCAATTAAAAATTAGACGGTCGGACCCGTCTAATGTAAACTTATTATAACTCATTTACTGATTTATAAGTACATTTGAAAAGTAAAAACCGATAAAACCCGAGCTTTATAACTTATGGACATTAACGGGCCAAAGTAGACTTATTTGACTATTAACCCAACTAATTTGGATAAACACTAATGGACTTACTCATTGGGCTTAACCCACTTGGGCCCAACATATGAGCAAAGGCCTGATATTAAAAGTATAAAATGGGCTAATAAAATGTATTGGGCTTATTGGGCCTTAACATGTAAACAAGTTAAACTAAGTGTAACTAGTCTAAAAATTTACCAACACATAACACAAAAATGTTGAATAAAGATATAAAATCCTACATGATCATCATCATACATATAAAATAATCATATATATATAAATAGCCATTATTTTTATAAAGTCATTGGACAAAGGTCTAAGACGAGTATTATTTATATAGGTTTCTGTGATCAAAGCACACCCTTCACCGATAACCCGCCTTTCATAATCAACGGGAGTTCATAGCCTCGCACTGTTTTAAATGTTTTATAAAATGATTTGTAAACCCGCGAGGGAGATAACATGCTAGTTTTTGATAAAAATAGGACACAAGTAGTCCCGATGTTATGACTTTTTGATATGGACCCGAATGATGATATGACCCAATGAATGAGATGAAAAGGATTATTATAGTTAGGTTATGTCACTTAAAGTCCCATTAGCATGAATTGTGAACTACCGGTATTGGTAGACGATTATGCATATAATAGTACTATTTGGGGAAGATCACCCCAGTTCACGTCATGACGGTTGATCCCCGTCGTACCGCCTTGAGTGGTAAACGATTTATGTATGAGAAGATTTACATAGCGTGATATTTGTGACGACACGCTAATTTAGATGGGCAAATTATTTGTCGGGTTCGCGGCCCGTTGTTTGAGATAGTAAGGTAACAATGTAATGCGGCTAATAATAATCCAAGAATATAATCCAAATAATGATAATAATGTTACCTGTAATGGTAATATTGAGACTACGGTCTCATGGACGGTTTAAGATGTATGACATGATTTATATATATTGCCTGACTAGCAATACGAGGGCTCACTTCTGATACTATACTTGTGTTCTGATTTCGATGACTATTTTATAAATAATGGATTTTATTAAACTCTATGAATTCACTCGGCATTCGCTGATATGATTTTCGCATGTTTTATCTCAGGTGCTTGAAGGTAACTTGGATGGAGATCGACTCTGATGGCCCACATAATAAAAATTATTCATTCGATCTATGTTTTGTATACTTTATGACTGTGTAATTTGGGGACTTGCTGTAAACTTAAAACTTTTATTTCGAATGAATGTATGTTAAACCTTGTACAACCGTTTTTATGCGTTGTCTATGATTAGAGTTATTGTGCTATCCCGTAACACTCTAAACTCTCCCGTTAACCCGATACGAAATTTGAGAGTGTTACAAATTATCTTTGTTAAGTCTTTTCTTCTGAATTTTCTTTTATTTTTGACCTTTTTGACTCATACACTTTTATCAGCTGATAAATCATATTTCACCCCCGACAAAGCATATTTTATCCTCTGACAAATATAGCTGTTGCCGCTGAAAAAAAATTTGACCGTTGAAAAACACTAGGTCCTACCTAGTTGTAAATTTTGTGATATTTTGAGCCGTAATTTTTGGGAGTGGTTATTTTCTTTAAATGTTATGAGATAAGTTTTAAAAATTTCAAATATTTTAATCATTACTTTCGAGAAATTTTCTCACTTACATCATTTTTCAACCAATCACATCCTTTCTATTTTCACTATATATTTGGCTCACCATATTATGAAACAGGGCAACTTGCTTATTTCTTTTTCTTTTATCTTTTCACTATTAACCTTTACCTTCACTTAAAGATTTTTTATTTTCATCCATGGTGCAAAAATTTAACACCAAAAATGATGTGTTGGAGTTCAAAGACCAACATAACAGGATTGCTTATTTGAAGTCAGACACTGCTAATCCTCAATACACCCAGATGAAGGAGTATTTGTTGGCTTCTCCTCTAAGTTATGCTTTAACTCATGCTCCTGTCATCCCTGTCACACACATCAAACAGTTTTGGAACACTGCAAGTTCCACAACAGTTGATAGAGTGACTAAAATTGAAGGCATCATCCATTAAAAACAATGGGTGGTTACTGAGGACTTGGTTCTCCAAGCCTTGCATCTTAATGATGTTGTTGGTGTGGTCACCCTTCCCAAGGAAGAGCTACATGAGGGACTTCGAGGCTTGGGATATAGACTACCCCAGAGGGAAACCTTAATAAATATGATAAAGGTAAATTCCCCCCAGCCTGGAAGTTTTTTATACATGTCCTTTTACAATGTTTTAGTCCCAAATGCTCCTCATTCAATGAAATCAACCAATCTATTGGGAGTGCTCTTGTATGTTTGGAAACTGGGAAACTTTTTAGTTTTTCTAAAATGATTTTCAAGGGCATGTTACAAAACAAGGGTAGCAAGATAACTCTTGCTTAACTTAGATTTTTGCTAATGATTTTTGATCATCAAGGTGACTGTGATAGGGATCATGAACACGATTATGAGATCCCTACATCAATGAAAAAGCTTTTCCTTACTCTGAACACTGAAACTTTTGCTCCTATTCCATTGACGCCACCTATGCTGGCTGTTATTCAAGAAGCCTTGCAACCACCTGCACCAGAACCTCAACCAGACCCCATTCTAGAATCCACACATGAAGAACAACCACCGTCAAATCATCAATAACCCCATATGGAACTAGACCTGCAGCCGCTTACATTTCTTTATCAGCCACTAACACTTCAGTCATAGCCCCCGACACCACCCAAGCAGACCCAGACACCTCATCAGAATCACCACCACCACAATTTCACCTAGCCAAGAGACAAAGAACCACTGGGGCGTTCTCCTTGGTGGTCCTCGCCATGAAGTGTAGAGAACCACCACCACTAGTGTGGTTGGTGATATGGGGGTGGCTGGACCTATTAACCCCATTATAGGTCAAGTAAACTCCATTGTAGATAAGTCCACCACCATGCCCCATGATTCCACCATTGGGATTCGGTTCCCACATGTGGATGAGGGCAGTATGCAACCCATGACTAACTTAGAATCAACGATACTCTACATGAGCTTGCAAAAGCAAAATGCAGAGTTTGTACAGAAATTGACAGCTCAAGACCTTGAACTCAATGTGTTGAAGGAGAGCATTGTTATATTGGATGTAAGGGGAGAGGATCCTTCCAAAGGAGAGGAAGAACAACCAACTAGACCCTTTATTTCCAGTGATAGAAGATGAAAAGAAGGGTCATTTGGTGAGACAGAGATTGTTGCTGCTTTAACAGATATAAAGAATCAAGAGGGAGGGTTTGATTCATCTAAGGTGTCTCTGGTGACACCTACACATCTGTCTTTTGTTGAATTAATGAAGCAACAAGAAAATGGTTTAACCGCTGACAAAGCCAAGGAAGCCGCAAACTCTTCATTGGCAGCCGCTGACAAATCAAAAGGTGTATCTCAACCACCTTTGTTTATTAGAGATGTTACACCATAGGTATCCTTATCTACTCTACCCGTTATAAATCCATTGGAGAAAGGAAAAGGTATATTGGTAGAGGTAGAAGTTCCCAAGAATGATGCACAGGTTACGTATGATGTTATGTTAGCCCAATAGTTGGGTGAACAGGAAAGAAGGAGGGCATTGGGAAAGGGAGATATTGAAGCATACATTGGTTCATAATCTATGAGTATTAGAATGGGAGGTGAGGATAGTAGTGATGAGAAAGAGAGTAGTGCTCATGGTTCTAATGAATGTTTGGAGAAAGAACCAGGGAAGTTGGAGTATGGAGAGGGTGAAGCAGCTTTAGAGAGGTTAAAGCAACTTATAATGCAAGTTGATTTTGAGATACCTGCCATTTGTGATATCTATTTCAGGTATGAGAGAGAGGTTTTGGAGAATGATGAGATCCCTTTGACTGAACAGATTTGGGGAATGGAGATTATGATGAGAGTCCAAAAGGATTGCAAGACCATTTTGGAAAACAGGGCAAACAAAGTATTGACTGAGAACAAGACTGCTAGAAGGGAGTTATATTATATGCTTCTAAGATGTCACCAGACTAGGTGGACATACACAAAGCTTAGGAACCTATTTTTTGAGCAGTTGGAGTGTTTGGCTTATCCAATTTTGGGATTATGTTTGTGAGGCTAACACATATAGGTTGCTTTTTGTTGAGAGACAGGAAGAAATTTAAGAGGAGTTGAAAATAAAGAAGGCATATATTACTCTTTGTCCTATGAAGAAGGGAATGAAGTTTCTGTTGGAAATACGTTTTTACGTATTTAGGAAGATTCGGTCACTCCGACAATATACTAAGTAGTAGCTCGTAGTCTAGACATCGTTATTTAACAAACAAGCCCAAGCCTAGCCTACAACATGTGTAGGCCGGCCCAAACATGTAAGCCAAAGCCCATTACAAGGCTTGGGTATATAAACCCTCTCCTTTGATGGAGAGGGTGTGTGGTTATTCATTTTTTCACATAGTAAACATTGGTTTTCTCTCTCTAGAATTATGTGTAATCCACCATCTCTCTATCTCTTTCTCTCTCTAAAACATAAGCAAGATTTACACTTTTACAAATGGTATCAAGAGCTTGGGATGAAATATAGGTTGGTTTTCGTGTTGTGTATGCTTTCCTAAGCATTTCGTAGGTTTTTGAGTTTTCTTTGCCGAATCATCAAATTTTTTCGTGTTTGTTTGTGTTCTAAATTCGAATACAGTCGTTAATCGTGTCGTAGTATCTTGGGTATCTTGGTTTTTGGCTAAAACTCAAGTTTTTTTGGATCGAAAGTTGCAAAATTTCTTGTTTCTCACCATTCCGAAATTCTTGCAAGGTTTCCATCGGAAAGTACAACATGAAGGTGGTTTGATCGCAATAACCTATTGGTTCCACTTTGCGATCATTGGATTTAAACACCTTATTCCGACGTGACATTCCGATCTAGCATTGCGATCAGGGATTCCGACGGCTTTAAGGATTCTTGTGTCGTCACTCTGTCCATTTTATTTTAGCTACATTCCGATCTGGACATTCCGATAGTGATATTCCGATCTGGACATTCCGATAGTGATATTCCGATCTGTACATTCCGATCTGGACATTAAGATAGTGAGACATTCCGATAGTGACATTCCGATAGTGACATTCCGATCTGGACTTTCCGATAGTGACTTTCCGATCTGGACATTCCGATCTGGACATTCATGTGTAATTTTGACTTGGAAATTTTGGTTTATCGAGAACATATTTTAGGGGATTTTAACATTGTTTCTCGACTTTAACACACCACAACACAAAAACACTTAACCTTATTTCATTGTTCGATCAACTTTGTAAATCTTAACTTATTGAAATGGAGTACACATCTCTTATGGATAAGTCCATCCTCTCTGGTACGGATAATCGTCCACCAATGTTGGAGAGGTCTATGTACAAGGATTGGACTTCCCGAATGGAACTTTACATGTTGAACAAAGGGAATGGACATCTCATTTGGGCATCGGTGCTCAATGGACCATTAGATTATGGTACAGTGACGGAGGGTACGACTACTCGTCCTCGCACAACGGGTGAGTTGACTGGAGATATGAAGATTCAAGAAAAATGTGATAAGTATGCTACAAATATCATTCTCCAAGCCCTTCCTCCAGATGTCTACAAACTCGTCAGCAAACATAAAGTTGCCAAATAGTTATGGGATAGAATTCGTGTTCTAATGCAAGGCACCTCGTTAACTAAACAAGAACGAGAGTGTAAGCTTTATGATACTTTTGATAAGTTTGCCTATGTGCCAGGGGAGACTCTCAATGATTACTATCTGAGATTTACCCTATTGTTGAATGAGGTTAATATCTATGGCATGGCAATTCCTACATTTCAATTGAACACCAAGTATTTGAACACTCTTCCTCCAGAATGGAAAAAATACGTGACGGATGTTAAATTGGATAAGGACTTGCATAACACCAATGTGGATCAACTTCAAGCCTTTCTTCAACAACACGAATGCCATGTGTTCGAGGCTCGGTTGTCTACACCTCAAGTTCATGATCCACTTGCAATGTATGCTTCTCAACAAAACGTGGCTTATACTTATCAACAACCATCATACTTGCAGCAGCCACCACCACACACCTATCAGCAACCACATCAACCATTTTATCAACCACCGATGATACCACAGCAAGCATTTCAACCAAGTGTTCATCAACAATCTTTTCCAAAGCAACCAAATATCAGATATCACCATCACAAGCCAACACTTCTCCAATGGGCTATACTCCTCAGCAAGGATATTTTCTAATAGAAGCACAACCAGCACAAGCTTTCTACTGTAATGAACTTCCGCCAATCCAAGCACCGTTCTTTACTCCAAATGATACGCCAGCTGATGTGCTAAACCATCTCACTGCCTACTTGTCAAAACATGTTGTAACTAGAGGATTTCCACCAACAAACAATCAGCTCCGCACCTCTTCAAATCCTCGACAACAAGCCACTGTTCAAGATGGTCAAGTGACAGTGCAACCTATTCAAGGAAGGAAAAATTCATATGGACCTCCTACAAGGACTGGGAACAATCAAGCTGTGAATTCTCAAGCTAGTGGAAATGTAAGTCCTATTGGTCCTAAAAAGGTTGTGACTTGCTATAATTGCCGAGGACAAGGTCATATGGCTAGGGAATGCACTCAGCCGAAAAGGAGGAGGGATGATGCATGGTTTCGTGAGAAGATGTATTTGGTTGATGCTCAGTCTAAGGGGAAGATTTTGGATTCAGAGGAGTTAGCATTTCTTGCAGACCCAGGGGCAGCAAATACTGAAGGCATTGCAGTCGTTTCCACTTCTAATGCAGCTTATCAAACAGATGATCTTGACGCATATGATTCAGATGGTGATGACATTCACTCAGCCCAAGCTGCTCTCGTTGCTAATCTCTCTCACTACGGTTCGGATGTCGTCAGTAAGGTAACCACCACAACCAATCTTGGTAATGATGATAACCAACATCATTTGGGCATGAAAATGACAACCTCGAACAGCATTCGGGAACTAGTAACTCAAATGATGTGGTACCCAATCCTACACATTTGAGTGAACCTCAACCAAATGCTACGACGGGTATGGAATCATATGCTCAACATGATTTGGTCATGGTGCCTAAATATATTATTGATCAAATGCATATGGCCCTCAGACAATCCGTAGATACAAATTCCACCCTCACTGCTGAGCTTGCGTTGTATAAACAAAAGGTCAAAGCTTTTAAAATGGTCACTCAAGCAGAGAGAATAACATGTTCTGAATTTGACCAATTTCGTTCTGAAAAGATTGAACACTTGAAAGAAACAGAATCATTAAAAGCTAATCTTTCCAATGAATTAAAAGAAAAAGAGTCGGTTGTCAATGATTTTAAGAAACTTAAAATGGATTTCGAAACTCTCGAGTCTAAAAAGTTTGAATCGGAAATTAATGCTACCAAACTTCTTAAATTCAAAGAACAACAGCTTTTAAAACAATACGCTTCCACAGAAAAGGTTCATCTTTTAACAAAATCATTTAAAGAACTCGAACTTAAGCGTCTTCAAGATTTACCACCTAATCCCGGTTATGCAAAATAAGCTCGGGAACATATTCTCGGTCTTTATGATATGACCATAATTGGCAAATCGAAAGAAGCACCTTTTGTTCGTAGTATTGAGGAGACACAGTCACTTGCGGATGAAACTCATTCTAAAAAGCTTTCAAAATTCCATATAATTGATTATGATCAACATAACAAAGATTAATTTTCGAAAAAGACAGGCATTCACTTACAAAAGGAATTAGCAGAATTGACAGTTCTTGTGCCTCAAAGTTTGTCAAATGAAAACCTTCCTAGTAGGTCTCCTACACTTGTCAAAACGGATTTAACAAAGTATTCCACCGGTAAGCAAGGCGAGCGTTAACTTAAATGTGGTTCACCAACACTTTGCCGATTTGACAAGGTCATTTTGGAACGTACGACGGCCTCGGCCATAACGGAAGGTGAATGGAAGTTTGAGCACACTAGAGCTGCGTTTCGAGACGAAATTGTTCCGTTTGTAAAGAATGTTAAAGCTTGTCTTAGTAATCTTGATCATGATTTGCTTTTGGAAATAGAAGAAGTTAGACGTGTTTTCAATGAAATGGAAGATGTTTATGAAAACATTTTACTTGAATTAGAACGGGTTTCACTCCAAAATGATCAGCTTCTGAAGCAAGTGATGTCTCATGATATAGTTTCTGTCTGTGTGAATAAAAGTGTTGATAATGATTCTATTGTGCATAATGTTGCATCTGTGGATACTGTGGTAGATAGTACTTGTCACGAATCTGACGCTGAATTTTTAAAGCTTCAAGACTCATATTCTTCGCTTTCAAAACGTTTTGATGAGATTCAAACACATTGTATTTCGCTTGAATGCAAGCAACAATTTATTCAAGAAATCTTTGAAACGTCATTCGAAGGTGTTAATATCGATAATGCAAACTTTGAAAAGAATTTTCGATTGAATTTACAATCAAAACAGCGTCAGCCAAGTGACAAAGTTGCTAAATCTTTGCTGATAGACATAGAGAAATCTAAGGAGCTTAACTGTGTGAACGTACTTGAGGCCGCTGAGAATTTTCAAATTAATCTAGATAATCGAGTTTCCAAGATTTTGTCCAAAGTTGATAACTTAAAACAGAAAAATACACGACTCTTCGATTCAGTAAAGCCCGCATGTGCTAATACCACTGCACATAATCAATTATTGATTGAACAATTGAATCGAAAGTCGGTGGAAGTATCTGATTTGAGGGAACAAATTTGTGATAAAAATCTAGTCTTGGCTGAATTAAAGGAAACACTTCGTACCCTAAAAGGTAAGAATGTTGTGGATAACGCAGCCACTGTCTCAGCATCGTCCTCTAGTGCAATCAAAAGGAACCTTATAGCCGTCACACCATTTAATAAGGGCCCTAGGACTAAACCATCTCAAACTTTGGTCACTAAAGATGAGGCGGATTCAAAATAAGCTTCTAATATTCCCGTGTTTCCTTCTATAGGAGTAAGCACCACTACTAAGGCTCAAAGATCTAAGCTTAAAAGAAACAATAAGAATGATAGGATCTTGCCCCCATCTAGTAGTCAAGTAAAGAAGAAATTAGAAGACCATCCTAGGAATGTTATTTCTGTTTTGAATAAAAAGAATCATGTAGCTAAACCTAAAGGCTCTGCGGTTGTGCAGCGTTCTAAGCCTACTGTGAATTCTAATTTGAAATGTTGGAATTGCAATGAATGTATGTTTTCTAGTCGTCATGATTCTTGCCTTATTGACCATGTGAATGAGATTTATGCCCGGAAAAATGGATTAGAATGGAAACCGACTGGGAAAGTGTTAACCCAAGTTGGTTGGATGTGACGCCCCACTGGTAGAACTTTCACTATAGTAGGAAATACGTGCCCTTTAACTAGGATCACTCCCACTGAAGTGAAGAAAGTGTGCCCTTTAACTAGGAGTACCAAGGCTACCAAAACACAAGCGTGTCCTTTAACTAGGAACACTGACACTACTGTAGGAACCAAGTGCCCTTTAAATAGGTCTACTCCCACTATAGTACCCGCGAATAATTCAAAACCTAAGAAAGTTGGAACAGTAAAACCTGTTAGTGCTAAGACTCACATTAGAAAACGCCGGAAATCTAAGGGTCACAAAATTGTTAGCAATTATGATAATATTTTATATGTATCTGCTAACACTTAGGAACCAATAGTTTCCAATGCATTGTCTACTATTGTTATTGGAAACAGGTGGTCCAAATTGTTCTCTGGTATTTGGACTCTGGTTGCTCCAAGCATATGACCGCAGATCGCTCTTAGCTCAGAAATTTTGTCAGCAAGTTTCTTGGTACGGTTCGATTTGGAAATGATCATATTGCAAAGATAATGGGTTATGGTGAATATCATATTGGGAATGTTATTATTTCAAGAGTGTATTATGTGGAAGGTCTCGATCACAACTTATTTTCTGTGGGACAATTTTGTGATGCAAACCTAGAAGTTGCTTTTCGAGAGCATACCTGCTTCGTTCGTAATTTGGAAGGGGTTGATTTATTGAAAGGTACTCGAGGGAATAATTTGTATACTTTGTCTCTACAAGACATGATGGTCGCTTCTCCCGTATGTCTTCTCTCCAAAGCATCGAAGACTAAGTCATGGTTATGGCATCGACGGTTATCTCATCTTAACTTTGACGCTATTAATCACTTGGCGAAAAACGAACTTGTTCGTGGTCTTCGTAAACTATCATTTCACAAGGATCATTTGTGTTCCGCGTGTACAATGGGGAAAAGCACTAAGAAATCATACAAACCCAAGATGGAAGACACCAACCAAGAGAAACATTATCTGTTGCATATGGATCTTTATGGACCTATGCGTGTATAAAGTCTTAGTGGCAAAAAGTACATCCTCGTCATTGTCGATGATTACTCTCGGTTTACATGGGTGAAATTTCTTAAAACAAAAAATGAGGCACCTAAATTCATCATCGGATTTCTCAAGATGATTCAAGTGCGTCTCAACACTACTGTCCGACCCATTCGTACAGATAATGGAACCGAATTTGTGAATCAAATTTTGCATGATTATTATGAAGAAGTTGGCATTTCTCATGAAACATCCGTTGCTAGCACTCCACAACAAAACAGTGTCGTTGAAAGGAGAAATCGCACGCTTATGGAAGCTGCTCGAACGATGTTAATTTACGCAATGGCTCCATTGTTTTTATGGGCAGAAGCAGTATCTACAGCAGTGTACACCCAAAACCGGTCACTAATTCATAAACGCCATGGTAAAACACCTTATGAGCTTGTCCATGGAAAAGTACCAGATTTATCATATCTTTATGTATTTGTTTCTCTTTGCTATCCAAATAATGATGGTGACAATTTGGGAAAACTTCAACCAAAGGCTGATATTGGTATTTTCATTTGTTACGCCCCCGCAAAGAAGGCATACCGAATCTACAACCGTAACTATCGCAAGATCCTCGAAACTATGAATGTTGATTTTGATGAGCTGACAGCAATGGCTTCTGAGCAAAGCAGCTCTGAACCCGCACTTCATGAAATGGGACCCAGTAACATTAGTTTTGGTCTTGTCCCAAACAACCCTACTTCATCATCATTTATACCACCTACTAGGAATGAATGGGATACGTTGTTTCAACCATTCTTTGATGAACTCTTTACTCCTCCAAGTATTGTTGCTCCAGAACCTGAGGTAATAGCTCTGGTAACCGAAGTTGTCGCTCCAGCAACCGTTGCACAATCAGATACGTCTGGACCTACAATTGGTCTAGATATACCATCAACAAGTAATTCTAAACCAACACCTGCTTCAACTACCTATGTCATGCCTATTGATGATGAAGAGGATGATGATGATCTCGATTTGGAATTCGCTCAAATGCGTGAACTTCCATTCTTTGGTGTACCAATTCCCGACCCTAATCAAGCCGGGTCGTCCACCTCAGAGGAAGCTGCAACTACGATTTACTCCAATCCACGGATTCGTGAACATGACAACAAGTGGACAAAGGATTATCCTATAGATACTATTATTGGTGACCCTAATCGTCCGGTATCCACACGAAGTCAGTTACAAGAAAGTGCAATGTTTTGTCACATTGATGCTTTTCTCACTGAAGTTGAACCTAATACATGGCAACAAGCTTTTACTCAATCCTGTTGGATAGAAGCTATGCAAGAAGAGCTTAATTAATTTATACGTCTTAAAGTATGGGAACTTGTCCCATTCCCGGATCAAGTGCAGTTACTCACTTTGAAATGGGTTTACAAGGTGAAACTCGATGAGTTAGGCAGAATATTGAAGAACAAAGCTCGACTAATAGCTCGTGGATACAAGCAATTATTAGGCATCGACTTTATGGAATCCTTTGCACCTGTTACCCGTTTGGAAGCTATTCGACTATTCCTCGCTTATGCAGCCCACATGAATATGATCGTCTATCAGATGGATGTGAAGACGGCATTTCTGAATGGTGAAGTCAAGGAAGAGGTAAATGTTCAACAACCGGATGGTTTTGTGAATCCTAAATTTCCTAATCATGTGTACAAGCTTAAGAAGGCTATCTATTGGTTGAAGCAAGCTCCTCGCGCATGGTATGATTTATTGTCACAATTCCTCATTACGCAAGGCTTCGCTAAAGGCAAGGTGGATCCCACGCTGTTCATTCAAAAACAAGGTAAAGATATGATTATGGTACTAATATATGTTGATGATATTATATTTGCAGCCTCGACCGAAACTTTATTCGACGAATTTGGGACACTCATGTCTTCCAAGTTTAAGATGTCAATGATGGGCAAGGTATCATTCTTCTTAGGTCTTCAGATATCTCAGAGTCCAAGAGGCATCTTTATCAATCAATCCAAGTATGCCCTTTAATCTCTTAAGAAATATAAGATGGAATCTTGCGACCCCGTGGATACTCCAATTGCGGAACGAACTAAGCTTGATGCAGATCCACATGGAGTTTCCGTTGATCCGACACTTTACCGTGGAATTATCGGTACTCTTCTGTATATCACAGCTAGTCGACCTGATCTTCAGTTTGCTATATGTATGTGTGCTCGGTATCAAACTCGACCTACTGAGTTACACTTGGCTAATGTGAAACGGATCTTTCGATATCTTAAAGGAACCATTAATCGGGGACTTTGGTATTCGAAGGACTCTTCGATTGCACTAATGACATATGCAGATGCGGATCACACGGGTTGTCAAGATACAAGGGGTAGCACGAGTGGAACTTTGCAACTACTAGGGGATCGACTAATCAGTTGGGCATCGAAAAGGCAGAAAAGCGCTGCAATTTCAAGTACGGAAGCAGAATACATAGCTATGTCCGGTTGCTGTGCTTAAATTCTTTGGATGAGATCACAATTAACCGACTATGGTCTAGGTTTCAACAAGATTCCGATGTACTGCGACAATAAAAGTGCAATTGCCTTATGCTGCAACAACGTTCAATTCTCCCGGTCGAAGCACATTAACATTCGCTACCACTTCATCAAGGAGCAAGTGGAAAATGGAGTAATCGAGCTTTACTTTGTCCGATCTGAATATCAATTGGCGGATATTTTCACGAAGGCTTTAGATCGCGCTCGAATTGAATTTTTGGCCGACAAGCTAGGAATGAGAACTTTCTCGCCTGAGACTCTTAAGGAACTGGAAGATGAAGCGAAAGAATAGTGATGGTAAACTATTCTCCGTATCCTTGGTGATCATCTGTATATATTGTTTATATTTTTATCCACAAAAGAAAAATACAAAAATAAAAAACCATATAAAAACCATAAAAATTGAAAAACTCATAAAAATCCAAAAATATTTTTACTTTATTTTTCAAAGGCATGTCTTTTGGTACGATAATATTTACGGCCTTAGAAATTTTGATTAATATTGACACGGAGCCATAAATAGAGTTCAAAAAAAAGTTGTAAATATTTCATAAAACATGCCCATATGGTTGTAGTTATTTCAGACTGCAACCTGTTTTTCACATTAAAGCCAAGTATTTCTTATGAAAGCTTTGGCTAACAAAGGGAATTAATTTTCTCGGGCAAGGTTTACTTTAAAACCTTGTAAGGGATCAAGTTTACTTTATAACTTGGTCTAACACAAATCAATGTACGTTTCAGTGCTTTCACTTGTCAAAACAAGAGAAGTCTTGTTTTTATGAAGCTATCATCTCTACAACCATAGCTATCTACATTTGGTATCTACATACTCGACGATGCGACTACTCAAACGGCGACTACAACTCTTTCAATAGAACATGGGTCAACAATTGAGGGGGAGCAATTGTCAAGCATTCAGAATCTTCGATGCCGAACGTGCCAAGCTCACTAACGGGTGTCAAGACAACAATTCAAATCGTACACGTGGTGTCAAGAGATAACTTCAAACGTGACGAGGTGACCAACATATGCTGACAAGAACCATTTGATCTTATCATATGATGTTCTCATCTATCAGGTCCAACCATGTCAATTATTTCTAATATGGTGAATATGTGATCATGTTACAAATCGGTATCATATCTCATACATTTGGAATCATGAAGATAAAATGGACTTGCATTTTTCTTCCCAAAACCTTCGTTAAAACTTCATTAAATCGATTGATATTAAAAACATCGATTGGGTTAATATTTTTAATATGGGGGAGAAAATGTGATTTAATATGGGAAATGATCCCAAATGGTTTGACTTAATGTGCTGGCTCATCCCGACATATGCGAAATGTTTTTGAATATCGTGGCATATGTTAAGGGGGAGCAAAACGGATTTGCATATCAAAATGGATTTTCATGGTGACATATACTTACCCAAAACCCATTTATTTCACGACGATGAAGATTGTGGTGACATAAGGATGGTAGGATAGGTTAAGTCCAATGATTCTTCCTAAACTGGAGGAATCTTCCAAAGGCCATTCCATAGCTAGAAATAGTAGTCCTTAGGAAACATGGAGAAAGATTGTGAACGTAGCCGAATGCCGACCAAGTACTTAAGTGAGCACTGGAACAATCAGAACAAGGTGCTAGTAATGACGTATTGGTAAGCATTGAAGGGGTTGAAGAATGAAAAAGAATTGTAAAGATAAAGGGTGTAAAGAAAGAAGCCCTCCTTACAACTTAGGAAGAAACTGGGTCAATACATATGCTATTAAGATCATTGTTTAGTGATTCTTGATATTGAAGACAGACATCATGGACCCAGTGATGCAATGCACAACCCATCCCAGCTAACTCAGATATCTCTCAAAAGGTATTTGTTTTAATCACACGGAGACAACACGTTATCTATCGATTTATTCACTCCGAATAAATTGGTATTGAAAAGGTGGCACTCCTCTCCAGCCTTCGATCACTAAAATCCAAAGTGCACGATCGAGTCTAGAGCCATTTGAGATCATCAAATATCTCATTAGGACACACTTTCAAATTTCCTTGCTTCTTCACACACTGTGTAAAGTAAGAAATATTTTAAGAGTCTTACGTAAAATCTTCATGATCTTGCCTGAACATCCGAGTAATACGAGAGTATTTACAATGAAGATGAAAATCCTTCTTGAGCGAATATCAAAAAGCTCATGGTAGGTGACTCGTGCGATTCTTTATGAATCAAACTTGTGATAACTGGAAAGCAACAGCGGTTTAATTCTTAGCTGAACTTAAACACGTTCCAGGCCTCTACGCAATATCTTAGTGATCTTGCCAGAAAGCTCAGAGTGATACCTCAGTGTTCACAGTGATGAGTGTAAATCCTTCTTGTGTTAACCTCAAACAGCACTTGGTAGGTAACTTGTAAGATTCCATACGAATCAAGCTCGTGACAACTGGAAAGCAACGATGGTGCGATTCTTTAATGAATCAAACTTGTTCTAGGAATCAGAATTGACGGCTTCAATCATGCGGATAATTTTATCCAAATGATTCACTCTTTACGTTCGCAGTCAGCTTTGGACGGTCGAGTAAAGAGAACGGGTTTACCCGCGAAATCTTGTCAAGGAGATTTTTAATTAAATCTACCTGCCACAAGTACGATATTTTATATCGTCCAACGGTCTTCACCAACCGGAGGTAAAATGCTACCGAATTAGAATGAAATGTTCAAAGACATTTCGTCCGTGTCTACTTATGTTACGGCATTTGAAGACGGTGGCGTTGCGGAATCCGAGAAGAAGTCGTCCCTGCATGCTTATACTTTATACACTTAATATCTCATCTAATTCAAGAAAGCCTAAAAGTTAAGTCTTCCGCTGTATTGAACTCTGAAGCTTTCAAGAATTACGAAGGTATAAGTATGTGGGACATGGTGTCACGAAGAGGCGAAGATCACAAGTGATGGATGCACGAGATCAAGGCAAGAGATTAATTCTCAAGATTGATATCAAAGATCACATCAACATGTTCACCAGAAAAGAAAAAGAAAAAGAAAGACGAAGACTACGAGCTCAAGACAAGCATAGTATGCTAGATTTATTTTATTATTGTAACTTGGGTAACACCCTTGTTTGGAGTGACCTCCCTTAGGGGGAGATTGTTGGAAATACGTTTTTACGTATTTAGGAAGATTCGGTCACTCCGACAATATACTAAGTAGTAGCTCGTAGTCTAGACATTGTTATTTAACAAACAAGCCCCAGCCTAGCCTACAACATGTGTAGGTCGGACCAAACATGTAAGCCCAAGCCCATTACAAGGCTTGGGTATATAAACCCTCTCCTTTGATGGAGAGGATGTGTGGTTATTCATTTTTTCACATAGTAAACATTGGTTTTCTCTCTCTAAAATTGTGTATAATCCACCATTTCTCTATCTATTTATCTCTCTATAACATAAGCAAGATTTACACTTTACAGTTTCAGTTCCCTGAGTTTAGCCCATTGGCCCAAAGATTTAACGAGGGTCCTTTGAAGAAGAAAATGGATCTTTCATGTTTGGAAGCTA
Source organism: Glebionis coronaria (assembly GCA_025667525.1). Lineage (NCBI taxonomy): Eukaryota > Viridiplantae > Streptophyta > Magnoliopsida > Asterales > Asteraceae > Glebionis > Glebionis coronaria. The sequence continues at coordinate 116,978 of JANFOE010001160.1, forward strand.
GTGATCTTGCTTCTGTGATTCCACTTGAGTTCAAGAATCCTATTGTTAAGTATGAGGAAGATCCTACAACATGTTTATAGGTGATCACAAGGTATGGGGACAAAGTTCATATGTTCACATCTTTTATATCCATGTTTAGTAGCATTGATAGAGAAGACTTAGAGAAACTATTGAGTCTGTTGAAGGAGAAGTATGAGGTTGAAGCACCTACTTCTCATAATCAAATAAAGATATGGACAACATTCAAAAGAATGTTTGACCATGATGAAGCAGATCCAATGTGGCTGGATTTGGATGATTTAATCTCTACACAACAATGTTTTTAGAATTCTTTCTTGTTGATAGGAAGTATCCTTGGTCTCTAGAAGTTTTGAAGAAGATGACGAGTACCAAGCTTAGAGTAGACTACACCAGGGATATAACAGTTGACTTAATGAGATTTCTCATTTCTCAATTCTCAGATTAGGTTTTATTTGTAAGAATCCTATTAATGTTTTGTTTTATTCAGAAACTTGATGATTATGGGTAATATCAAGTTTAGGGGAGGATTGTTGGGAATAAAATTAGTTAAGTCTGCACGCCGCTGACAAGAGATGTGTAGTCGCTAACAAAGTGTTATCAAGCCGCTGACAGCCTAGGCCTAGAAAAGAGAAATCTATCCGCTGACTAGTTTTACAAGTCAACGTGTTTTGATATGTTAGGAAGATATGCATGTATATTGTATTTTTTATGTTTATCTCAATATATCTTCCTAGAATAGTTGAGACGTTTACTTTGTGTACAAGTCTCTTTGTGCTTATAAAAGGAGGCCTTTATGTTAGGGTTTGATATAAGTTTTCATACTTTCATTGTACGCAATTAGTATTATCAATCAAAGTGAAAGTTTGTTATACATAATTTGTTTTTCTTTGTTGTTTGTTCTAAGTGTTAATTCTGCTTAACACTTAGATTATTGATTATACAAAGTTTCTCAACGTATTATACTAGATCTAAGTTTGGGATCAACAATAACGGTCTACAAAAGCGATTGAAAAGTATATGAAACATAAAATCTAAGGCCTCCTTTTATACACATAAGGAGCGTTGTACACAAAGCTATCGTATCAACTATTCTAGGAAGATATAATAAAATAAACATAACAAAATACAATATGCATGCATATCTTCCTCACTTAACAAAACGTGTTGACTTAAATAACCAATAATTCTTGACAGCGGCTTGATTCTTCTTGTATGCGCCTATGCTGTCAGCGGCTTGATAACACCTTGTCAGTGGCTTGATTCTTCTTTGTCAGCGGCTAGATGACTTAACTAAGTTTATTCCCAACAATCCTTCCCTAAACTTGATATTTACCTTTAACATCAGCTTTCCTTAATTAAAACAATATACACAGAGGATTCTTTCAAACAAAACCTATTCTTCTATTTGAGTGAGAAGAAATCGCATCAAGTCTACTCACACGACTGGTATAGTCAACCTTGAGCTCAGTGATCATCATCTTCTTCAAAACATCTTGTGACAATGAATATTTCTTGTCAACCATCCAGAACTCTACAAACTTTGTTGTGCGAAGATGATAAACTCTTACTGAAGAATACAAACGCCACTCCAAAGTGCTTAAATATTCTAAATCCATCCATAATTGGGATCAACTTCATCAAATTCAAACATCCTCTTGAATGTTGACCAACTCTTTATTCCATTTTGAGAAGTAGGGTCTTTAGTCTTATACCTCTCCTTCAATAGACTCCAAAGAGTCTCCAAGTCTTCTCAATCAATGCTGCAAAACAGGTACATAAGAGATGTAAACATGTGAACCTTGTCCCCATACCTTGTGATCACCCATAACCCTGTTGTTGAATCTTCCTCATACTTGATGATTGGGTTCCTAAAATCAAGAGGTATCACATCAACAATATCACCAACTTACAATGGAGAAAGTTCCAACTTTTTCTTCAAAGGACCTTCATTAAATTTTGGATCCAATGGATAAAAAACTCCTTTCTTGACATGCCTAGGAACAACTGATTCTTTCTTGATTCTCAGTTCTTCCTCTATCTCCTCTCTTCTTTCAGTAGACAACTGAAGATATGTGTTGTGTTCACTAACTTGTTACCAAATGGGTTAATCCATATACTCCAACTTGTCAAAAGATAATGCCCTCAACTTCTTGTATGTCCAACCAGTTTGATGACCTCTAAGCAGCAAATAGTATAACTCCCTTCTTGTATTCTTTGACATGGCGTTAACATTTGAAGCTTTATTAACTAGGATTACCTTGACATCATGTTGAATCCTAAGCAATAATTTCAAACCCCAGATTTTCATAGAAAGGGTAATACTTGTATCTCCTAAGTTCCTTTGTTCATACCTGTAAAACATGTTAGAAACTTCAGCCACATCAAAATCAAGTTGTAGCTTCAATTGCCTCAATCTTTCCTTGGCAACCTCATCCTCAACATACTCCAATCTTTCTGTTTCACCAAGATCCATATCACTAACAGTTGAACCATGACCACTACTTTCCTCCTCACTCTCATCAACTCTCCTTATTCCCTTAGACTATGAGCTAATCTGAGATTCTATATCCCCTTTCCTAAGTCCCTTATTTTCCGTTTCTTGGATCTGTTGAGCCAACATGGCATTAAATTTGACCTGCATCATCCTTAGGGACCTCTACTTCTACCATTATTCCTTTTACTTTATCCTTTGGATCTATAATAGGCAAAGAAGATGGGGATACTTGTGAAAAAACTTCTTAAACACCAAAGATGGTCGGGAGACATCTGTGGGTTTGTCAGCGACTACCATTGAAGTGTCTGCGTTTAGAATGGGCTTGTTAGCGGATGACCATGTTTCTTGTTGTTTCATCAACTCCACAAATGATAGTTGCGTAGGTGTCACCAGTGACACCTTTGATGAATCAAACCTCCCTTACCCTTGTTCGTTCATCCCTGTAAGAGTAGCAGCTATTTCTTTCTCACCAGACCCCCTCCTTTGAATTTTTATCATTGGTAATGAGGGGCGCTGTTGGTTCATCCTCCCCTTTGGAAGAATCATCTACAACAAACTTATGCCTAGAATCCAACTGTACAGTCCTCTCCCTCAAAGTATTGAGTTCAAGGTCCTAAGCTATCAATTTCTGTACAAACTCTGCATTTTTCTTTTGCAAGCTCATGTAGAATACCGTCATTTCCAAGTTAGTCAATGGTTGCACGCTGCCCTCATCCACACTACTCAGTCGCTAATGAGGAATCATGGGGCATAGTGGTGGACTTAGCTACAGTGGACCTTTCTTGACTTGGAATAGGGTCAATAGGTCCATCCACCCCTAGGTCACTAACCATACTTGTGGTGGTGGTTCTCTCTGCTTCACGACTAAGACCACCAAGGGAGAACACCCCAGTAGTTCTTTGTCTTTTAGCAAGGTGGAAATGTTGTGGTGGGATTTAGAAGAGGTGTTTGGGTCTATTTGAGTGGTGTCGGGGGCTATGATAGAAGTGTCAGCGGATGACATAGAGATGGCATCGGATTCAAGGTGTGGTGGTGGTGAAGGTGGTGGTTATTCATGTTGTGGTTCTGGTTAAGGGACTCGGTGTGGTTCTTGTTGAGTGTGGGTGTAATTGCTTCAATTACAACAAGCATATGAGGTTTCAAAGGAATAGGTGCATATGGTTCTATGTTAAAGGAAATAAAAAACTTTTTCTTTTGAGCAGTGATTTCATAAAAAGTTTCATGATCCCTGCCATAATCTCCTTTGAGATGAAAAACCATTTGTAAAAACCTTGGGTAAGCAAGAGTCATCTAGCTACCCTTGTTGTGTAACATGCCTTCAAAAATCATTTTTTAAAAATTATGAAGTTTTCCATTTGCCAAACAAACAAGAGCACTCCCGATTGAACGGTTGATTTCATAAAATGAAGAGCATTTGAGACTAAGACATTGAAGAAGGACATGTATTAAAAACTTCCAGGCTGGGGGAAATTGACCCTTAGAATATTTGTTTATTTTCCTTGTTGGGGAGGAGTCTATACCCAAAGCCTTGAAGGCCTTCAGGTAGCAACTCCTTTGGAAGAGTGACAACACCATCAACATCATTAAAATGCAAGGCTTGGCTAACCAAAGCCTTAGTGACCATCCATTGTTTCCCATGGATGATGCCCTCTATTCTAGTCACTCCATCAACTGTTGTGGAACTGATAGTGTTCCAAACCTGTTTGATGTGTGTGACAAGGATGATAGGAGCATGAGTTAAAGCATACCTTAATGGAGAGGCCAACAGATACTCTATCATCTGTATGTATTGAGGTTGTGTTCTATCAATAGTCAAATATTCAAGCATATTATGTTGATCCTTGAATTCCAACACAGCATCATCAGGTCTAATCTTTGGCTCCATTGATGAAAGTGAAAATATTTGATTGAAGGTAAAAGGTTAGAGTGTAAAATATGTATGTGAAACAAATAATGCAAGTTTCCCTGTACACAATATGGTGAGCCGAATATATAGTAGAAATAAGTGGGACATGATTGGTTGAATATAGAGGTAAGTGAGAAAAATTCTTAAATGTAATTATGAAAATCATTTAAAAATAAGACTTATCTCATACCAATTAAAGAAGATAACCACTCCCCAAAAACTACGGCTCAAAATATCGTAAAAGTAACAACTAGGTAGGACCCTAGTAGTTTTCAACGGTCAAAAATTTTCAGCAGCAACGTCTATATATGTCAGCGGATAAAACTACTTTGTCTGGGGCTAAAAATGTTCTTGGTTGTAGATAAAAGGTGTTTTGTTAGGAGGTCAAAAATAAAAAGAATAAAGAAAAATAAAAGACCTAACAAAGATAATTAATCCTAAGATAGTTATCTTATCATCAAAAATATAGAGTTATGCAAGCAATGTCCAATCACACACACTTGCTTTCACAAGATAAATATGAGTGTCCTCAAGTGTCCCTTGCTCACAAAATCCATAAGAATGAAGTTATCTCATATAATATCTTTGTAACACCTAGGTAAACCCAAAAATATGTCACCAAAGTCACCCAAACCAACCATCCTAATTCTAGGTCTAAATGTGTAACACCTCACTTTGATAAGTGGACTGTTACGCGTAATTATGACGTGTCATCAAAGCATGCAAGGTAATATGTAATAAACATACTTGACCATAGGAAAAACCGGAATCAAACATCTGTTCCCAAACATAAGCCAAAACATAATAAGGCAAATGAAATGAATGAAAGACTAAACAAGCATAAGTATAGGAAGGAAAAAGGAGAAGAAGTCTATAGCAGCTTCCATCCTATGCATGTCCTCCAAGATGCTCGAGTCTGTCCTAGAGTACCTGCCGTTTTGGGACATGGAAAGGAAAGTAACGACTAAGCATAACACTCAGTGCACGGATATACAAGCATGAAATGAACAATATAAACATGAATAACATATAGCAGCGGAAATGTATATGTCCTGGAAAACCTGGTTATATCTTAGTAAAACTGGTTTTATAGTTTGAAAAGCCTTATGTTTATCTTGTAAAAATTGTTTAACATATTTTACCATTAGCCAATATAGGTCATGAAATATCAACGTGCATGAATACTTGGAGGGGTGACCTCGTCATGCAGATTAGAGGGGCTGCCTCTAATTTAATATATTGGTTTTGGGTAGGAGGGATCAACTCCTTGTGAAGGATGCAACGTACACACCACATTCACACTAAGTAATCTGCTGAAAACATGTAACTAGGATGCACCCATAAGCCCCACCTGATAATAATAATATATGGCCAAAAGCTGAAAGGGACGCCACGAGCAATCACTCCTCCGTGGGGAAGTCATAACTCCAGTGCCTCTAGTGTTATGGTTATGGTACCTCCATAACTAGGTGAAACTGGTCATGCGTGTATATGGCTTTTGTTGTGAATAAATTATAGCCAGTCTACTTGAGCGCTGACAAGAGTTAATCAAGCGTTGACAGGAGTAAAACAAACACTGACAGATCAAGCGTTGACAAGAAGAAGTAAAGCGTTGATGCATTGAAGACAAGAACTAATGGAAGGATATACTCTACGCGTTTATTGTATTCTAGATTACTTCTAGTAAAGATAGGAACAACAATGTATTTTCTATATTTATCTTTACATAGAATAGTTGATACGTAGATTATTGTACAAGGCTTCTTATGTCTATAAAAGAAGACCTTTAGGTTAATGTTCAATATAAGTTTTCATACGTTAACACTTTCATTGTAAGCAAGTTTGATATTATTAATCAAAGTGAAAGTTTGTTTACATCTTGTGTGTTCTTGTTTAAGTGTTAATTCCGCATAACACTTAGATTATTATATACATATACAAAGGTTTATCTACGTGTATAACTTGATCTAATCTCGTATACATAAAGCTAAATCGATCTAAGTTTGGGATCAACAAGTGGTATCAGAGCTTGTTGAGGAACTTTTGATCTTAAAGAACACAAGAACCCTAAAATCACCAAAACCCTAATTTTCTCAAAACCCTAACAACATCATGTCAAATCCAAAAATAACCTCCTCCTCCTCACCTTTGCCAAACATCAAGATTCCCATGCTTGATGCAACCAACTTTGAATTGTGGAAATTCAACTTTGAGCAATATCTAGGGATGTATGACTACACACTCTGGGAGATTATTGAATATGGAAACACATTCAATAAAGCTCAAAATATTGCTAATGCCATTGCTGCAAGAACAGCTGTTGCTGGATGTTCAGAAGCAGATAAGAAAGAAAAGCCTGATGACGGTAGAGTTGTGTCTGCTGAAGACATAGGAAAGAAAAGGGTTGACATGAAAACCCTAAACATTCTGAAAGTCTCTTTGGGACAAGAGAACCAACATAAATACAGAGGCTATGAATCTGATAAGGACCTTTGGGAAGCTCTTGAAGTGGCTTATGGTGGTAATGAAGATACTAAGGAAGAGAAGAAGAAGCAACTCATGCATGATTATGCTGTCTTCAAGGCTCAATCTAATGAGAAGCTTAGCAGTGTGAGAAGCAGATTGCTTGACATTAAAAGGAAACTGTCCTTCATGGGGACACAACTTGGTGATGTTGAGATTAATGCCACTTTTCTTAAGAGTCTTGGTGAGGCATGGAAGATTGAGGCAAGATCTATACTTGCCAACAACACTTACAAAAGTTCTATTTTTGATGATATCTACAACAAACTGAGGTTGTTGGAAGATGAAACTATTTTGGAGCATGGAAGCAAGTCTACCAATAGTAACATGGCCTTCTTTTCTCATAGTGAAGGTCAATTCAATCAGAAGGACTCTTACATGCATCCAGTTACTGGATCATCATGTGTCAACGCTGGAACATGTCCTGTCAACGCCTCATACTCAGACGTTGACACATATAAAAGTGACTCACCAAGAGTTAAACCTGCTGGTTTGGATCAAGATACTGTATGTACTTATATTGCTTCTTTCCCCAATGGTTCAGTGATTACATATGAGGAACTTGAGCAGATAAGTGATGAGCACTTGGAAGAGATGGATATTAAGTGGAACATGGCTCTTGCTAGTATAAGAGCAAAAATGTGGAATAGAAGGTTTAAGAAGAAGATGACCTTCATTGCAAAGGACACAGTTGGGTTTGATAAATCCAAAGTTGAGTGCTACAACTTTCATCGTATGGGGCACTTCATGAGGGAATGCAGATCTCAAAGAAGATCTAATGCTGGCAAACCCTCAAGTCAAATTGTTAAAGATCAAGATCCTAAGGCCATGGTTGCAGTACAAGACGTTGATGGTATTGGATGCGACTGGAGCTATTTGGCTAAGAATGGGGAAGAGGATAAAGCTTTGGTTGCTGAGATAGAAGAAGAAGAGCATGTTCAATATGCTCTCATGGCACACTCCTCCTCTTCATCTGATAATGAGGTATACGATGATGCTTTTTGTAGTAAAGGTTGTAGGTTAAATACTGAGAGACTTAACAAAGAGGTGTTAAGATTATTAGATGATATGAGTACTGAGAGATGCAAACTGTCTAACTATCAACTAGCTCTCACTCAAACTGAGAAGACAGTTTCTGAATACAAGAAAATGGAATTTGATTTAAAAGATAAAATAAATATCTTAAAACATGAGTTGAATGCTAATAATGATATTAAGAGTATCATGGAAAGGGTTACTAGTGAGTTATAGACTAAGTTAGATGAAGCCATTAAAAACAAAGATAATGTTGGCCTTAAATTCAGAGATTTGATAGGGCCACACAAACCCTAGGAGAATGTGTTAATAAACAAAGGGATCCTAAGGACATGACTGGGATTGGGATGAAAGACTACTCTGTGGTTCCACCACCAGCTGGTGACTTCTATGGTGTCCAACATAAGGACCTATCTTGGACTGGTTTACCAGAACTCCAAGAGGAGGAATTCATTCCTCCACCAAGAGTTGTTACCCCAGTTGAAGAGTATCAACAGAAGTTGACTGACTTGAATGAATGGAAGAAAGCCAATCCTACCTTATTTGTTAAGGGTGGCTTATTATGTGAAAGTCCTAATGAGTCAACTCCCATTAAGGTTACAAACCCAATCACTGGTAAAGCTGTTGACCTTGGCTCAAACACTGTTAGAAAACCTAGCATTAAGTATGCAGAGATGTATAAGAATACTAGGTCACCTAAGAGCCAAGTTAGCAATGATGGAACAGGCTTCTTCTCTTCTAGACCTAGGGTTGTGTCTCGAAAAGCCTGTTACACTTGTGGTATCTTTTCACATCTAGCATATAAGTGTGTCAGCGCTTCCAAAGTCAACGTTGTTAGAAAGTCAAACGTTGTCAAACCCAAACCTTGTGTGCAGCAAAGTCTACAAGTTGTTAGACCTGTCCCATTCTTCACTAGAGGGTCTAACACTCATGGACAAACACCATTTCAAAAGACAAATACTTGGTCTAATAGGCAATGGGTTTCTGTAGCAAACCCTAGGTTCAACGCTGACAAAGGTAATTTCAGCGTTGACAAGACCAATTCCAACGCTGTCAAAAACGTGATCAGACCTAAATATTTGCAACCACAGGGTAAGGGGTCTAAAGCTTCTTCAAGCTTGACATGGAGACCAAAGAAAGGTCAAAACCCTAATGATAATAGGATTTCAATGACCTGCAACAGATTTAATTACATATCAAAGGTCATTACAAAACCTATTGGGGTTAACTGGGTATTTCATCCAAAGAAGGATGATCAAGGGGTTGTTATGAGAACTAAGTCTGTTCTTGTTGAACAACCAGATGAATCCAAGTCTGCTAAGGCTTAGGTTCCCAAAGAAAACTAACTTGTTTTCTTTATGTGCAGGGCATTCAAAAAACAGGTCAATGATTATGGATATAGGGACAATGGATGCTCAAGGCACATGACAGGGAAGGAAGATTATCTTACTAACTTCACTCCCATTAAGGATGGTGATAAGGTTTACTTTGGAGGCGGATATGGTACTATCACAGGCAAAGGAACACTTCTCACCAAGAACTTGCGTTTTGAAAACGTATTTTTGGTAAAGGAACTTGATTACAATCTTTTTAGTGTATCACAAGTTTGTGATAACAAAAATAAAGTTCTGTTTACTGATACTGAATGTTTGGTGTTAAGCAAGGACTATAAGATCCCTGATGAGAAATATATTGACTATAGAACACCTAGACATAAAGACATATATCATGTGAATCTGAATGGGATTAGAATGAATAGCAATATGTCATGTTTTTATGCTAAAGCTTCAGTAGATGAGAATAATTTATGGCACAGGAGACTAGGGCACATAAATTTTAAGAATATAAACAGGCTTGTGAGACTTGGCTTGGTTGATGGCTTGCCTAAAAAGGCTTTCCACAATGACCACTCTTGTGTTGCATGTCTTAAAGGCAAGCAGCACAAGGTCTCATTCAAGTCCAAACAGGTGCACTCTAGTACTAGACCTCTTCACTTGCTTCATATGGACCTATTTGGTCCAACCAATATAGAGAGTTTAAATGGTAAATCATACTGCTTTGTCATCACAGATGACTTCTCTAGGTTTACTTGGACTTTCTTTTTAGCTATGAAGAGTGATACAGCTGACACTTTAATTTATGTTATCACTCAGATTGAGAAGAAGACTGTTAATGAAGTTAAAATGCTTAGGAGTGATAATGGTGGTGAATTTAGGAATAAAGTGTTAGATGATTTTTGTGCCAGGAAAGGAATTACTAGGCAGTTTAGTGTTGCCAGAACCCCTCGGTAAAATGGGGTTGCAGAAAGAAAGAATAGAACCCTAATTGAAGCAGCCAGAACCATGTTGGCTGATGCTCATTTCCCTATAGCTTTCTGGGCTGAGGCTGTTAATTTAGCTTGCTATGTTCAAAATAGAGCATTGGTCAACAATATACAGAACAAAACACCTTATGAGTTACTTTAGGGAAGAAAACCTAATATTGGTTTTCTCAGACCTTTTGGTTGTCATGTAGTTGTGTTAGATACTAGTGATGCCTTAGGTAAATTTAGTGCAAAAGGTGATGAAGGCTATTTCATGGGGTATTCAGTGCAGAGCAAGGGATATAGGGTTTATCGTAAAAAGGAAAAACGTATACTTGAAAGAGTAAATGTTAGGTTTTTAGAGAGTAAACCTAGTGAACCTGAAAGTGGTCCAAATTGGTTGTTTGACTTGGAACCTTTATCTAGGACTTTAAATTATATGCGTGTCACTAATCCAGATATTGTGAAGGTAACTTGAAATGTTGTGGAAGAACAAGTTGTTGATGTTTCAGGTACACAGGTTCATGAAAAGGTTGGATCACAAGCAGAAAAGTCATCTCCTATACAAGAGTATGTCACAATTCCCATATGGACAGATGCTTTTGCTGCTACTGCTGCTGCTGGAAAAGATAATGGTGGTCTCCAAGTACCACCAGATATAAACATTAATGGTCCTTCAGGCGCTGACAAAGGCAAATCTAGCGCTGACAAGACCAATTCAGATGTTGATGGCTCAGACGTTGACAACAAAAGTTCAAGCGTGTTAGCCCACACGCTGACAACCAAGGTTCAGGGGTTTTACAACACTTTTTCACATCTTTTCTCTTCTACTTTTGAACAGGGTGAACCTTCCAATTTATATGAAGAGGTTCATCCTCATGTTGATGAAAGAGAGTTTGAAGAAGAAGATATTGGCAACTTGGAGAATGAGATTGAAGACACCAGACTTTTTGAAGGAGGAGTTCTCACTTCTACTATGAAGAATCACCCCACTTCTCAAATCATTGGTGATATTATGACTCCTGTTCAGACTAGAAGATCTCATCAAGGTCTTGGTGGATTTATTGCCAATATTCAAAAGAAGGTTGATACCCCTCTTGTGCAAGCATGTTTGTTTGCCTGTTTTCTGTCACAACATGAACCCAAGAAGATATTTGATGCTCTCAAAGAACCAAGTTGGGTGGAAGCAATGCAGGATGAGCTTCACCAATTTGCAATTCAGGATGTTTGGGAGTTGGTTGATTGTCCCAGATATGTCAGACCTATAGGGACAAGATGGGTTCTAAGAAAAAAGAGAGATGAAAGAGGTATTGTGGTCAGAAACAAGGCAAGATTAGTGGCTCAGTGATATACACAAGAGGAGGGGATAGACTATGAGGAGGTCTTTGCACCAGTTGCAAGGATTGAAGCTATCAGGATCTTTCTAGCCTATGCATCCTGCATGGGCTTCACTGTCTATCAAATGGATGTCAAGAGTGCCTTCCTCTATGGAACAATTGTTGAGGAGGTGTATGTCATGCAGCCTCCTGGTTTTGAGGATCCAGAGAATCCAGACAAGGTGTATAGAGTCAAAAAGGCTATGTATGGACTTCATCAAGCCCCAAGAGCATGGTATGGTACTTTGTCTACTTATCTGGTGGACAATCGATTTAAGAGGGGCACCATAGATCAAACACTATTTACAAAGAAGAAAGGTAAGGATGTGTTACTTGTTCAGGTCTATGTTGATGACATCATTTTTGGGTCTATCGATCCAAAGATGAGTGAGGATTTCTCCAAGCTTATAACAGACAAATTCAAGATGAGTGCTATGGGGGAGATGAACTTCTTTCTTGGGTTACAAGTTCAGCAGAAAGAAGATGGTATCTTCATCTCCCAGGATAAATATGTGGCAGAGAGCTTGAAGACGTTTGGCTTTTCTCCACATGAAAAGAAGGCTACTACTCCTATGGATAGAGAATACCCTTGGGGAAATATTGGAGATGGAAATGATGTTGATGTCAAGCATTATAGATCAATGATTGGTTCATTGATGTATCTTCCAGCCTCTAGACCTGACATCATGTTTGTTGTGTGTGCTTGTGCACGCCATCAAGTGACTCCCAAAAAATGTCACCTTTATGCTGTCAAGAGGATCTTTAGGTACCTAAGATGCTATCCTAGTCTTGGCTTGTGGTACCCAAAGGATTCAAGAGGATCTTTAGGTACCTAAGTGACTATGGAGGTGATAAGTTTGATAGGAAATCCACAACTGGTGGATTTCAGTTTCTTGGGAGCAGGTTGATATCTTGGCAATGCAAGAAACAAACAGTAGTGGCTACTTCTACAACTGAAGCAGAGTATGTGGCTGTAGCTGCTTGTTGTGGACAAGTTTTGTGGATTCAGAACCAGCTGTTGGACTATGGGTATAATTTTAGGCATACCAAGATATTTGTTGACAATAACAGCACTTTATGCATTATTTAGAATCCTGTACATCATTCTAAAACTAAACACATAGATATTAGACACCATTTTATAAGAGATTGTTTTGAAAAAGGTTTAATACACCCAGATAGGGTTGACACGGAAGAGAATGTGTCAGATTTACTAACTAAACCTTTTGATGCTGGGAGGTTTCAATACTTGGTAACAAGTATTGGGATGATCAATCTCACATAATATGTTTTTTGGAGTCTTTTTGTAAAAGTATGTACAGGATAATGCATTGTTATTGGTCTTTTTGATGATTTAGATTTTCCACTATATTTTTCAAACACTGACAAAGGTTGCTTGAACGCTGATAAGTGTTTTTGTGACGTTGTCAGCAATATATTTGTCTAACGCTGACAAAGCTTCCCTCAACGCTGTCAAGTGTTATCGGGGCGTTGTCAGCAACAATGTTAGTTTTGTGGTTTTCAATCTAAATGTGCAGGTGGTGTTAGCAGTATACCATTGGATACAGAGTTGCTTAGGATCATTGGAGAAGCATTTGGACATGTTTTTATTTATGGATGATGGTTGGAATTTTTAATTCCTATCTTGACATAAATTTTTTATGTTCATGCATATTTTTAGCAACATATGTATCATAGTTTCAGGGGAGGTTTTAGGAACCTTTAGGATGATTGGGTATCCATATGATACTCTTATCATAATTCTAGATTGTGTCCACAGGTGAGTATGAGTTAGTTTTACTAAATCATGAGGCACTGTAGCATGCAAAGTTGATATACTATGCATGCTGCCAAGACATTTTTGGCCTAGAATTTGTTGTGGTCTGCTGGGAGACTTGGGAATGATTTTGTCATGGGTTTTACCTGGGAGTAACAAGGAATTTTATAAGGTAACTTCGTTGTTAAGAATTTTGGTTAGCAAGGGACACTAGAGGACTGTTATGTCTATCTTGCATAAGCAAGTGTGCATAACTGGACAGTGCTTGCCGCCCTATCATAATTATCAACTTTTTGGTTATCTTCTCTAGGATAAATTACTTTGGTCATTTTTCATTTTTATAAATTTTTATTTTTGGACGCTGACAAGTATTTTTCCAAGCGTTGTTGTGACCAATTTAGACGCTGACATGACTTTGGCTAACGTTGACAAGAATATAGCCGTTGGGCGTTTATGGGTTATTTTTGACCGTTGACACTCAATGGGACCTACCTAGTTGTTACTTTTTGACATATTTTTTAGGCCGTAATTTTGGGAGCAGATAACCCTCATTTAATGCATGAGATAAACTTATTCTTTTTCAATATTTTCATGATTGCATTTTGAAAATACTTGCCTATTTTTGGGCCAATCACATGCATTTTCTTCTCCTATATATTTGGCTCCTAGTTTAAACAGGGTACCTATTATTCTTGTCTAACACAAATTTCTCCTATTAACTTCATCATTATAAATCATTCAAACAACTTTCAACAATGGCACCAAAGTTTAAGCCATCTGATTTGGAATTGGGGTTCAGAAGTCAACATAACATGGTCGCATATCTTGAGGCTGATGATACTCTGTTTCCCCAATACACGCAAATGGTGGCGTATTTGAATGCATCCTCACTTAGGTATGCTCTTTCTCATGCTCCACTCATTCCTGTCACACATATTAAACAGTTTTAGAACACTGTTAGTTCCTCAACGGTTAATAGAGTGACTACATTATCTTCTATTGTTCATGGGAGAACATGGGTGGTTACTGAAGCTTTGGTACGCCAAGCTTTGCATCTTGATGATGCAGATGGTATAACCACCCTCCCTATTAGTGAAATAGAACAAGGACTAAGGGCTTTGGGTTATCCTTTTCCTGCTGAAGGAACTTTAAATAAATATCATAAACAGGAATTTCCCCCAACCTGGAAGTACCTAATACATGTCCTCCTATAATGTTTAAGTCCCAAGTGCACTGCACACAATGAGATCAATAGGTCTATTGCAAGTGCTATTGTGTGCATTGCTACTGGGCAAAAATTTAATTATTTCAAAATGATTTTTGAGGGCATGTGTAAAAATAAAGGGAACAAAATGACTTTAGCTTATCCTAGATTTTTACAAATGGTTTTTTATGTCCAAGGTTACTGCACAAGGGATTATGATGATTTTTATGAGATCCATGTGCAAAAGAAAGCAATTTTTATGAAGATGAACTCACCCCCACATCGTGACCTACCCCTAACCCCAGCTATGATTGCTGTCATTGAAGCAGCACAACCCCAACCAGACCCCAACCCCAAATTGACCCAATACCTGAACCTTTTCCTTCACCAAAACATATGCAAATTGACCAAGAACCCTTTGACGCTGACACATTAACTGTTGGCGTTGATGTGCCTATTTTAAACGTTGACACAAATCCTTCACAGACCCAAACACCCCTTAACCAACCCACATCCACCCAATCCAAATCTTCTTCTCCCCCAACACAATATAGGTTACAAAAACGCCAAAGGACTACTAGAGCGTTCTCCTCTAGTGATCCTAGCCATGTAGCAGAGAGAACCACCACCATAAGTGTGGTTGGTGCTATCGATGAGGCTGAGACTATTGGTTCTGGCTTAGAAGCTGGCCAAGGCAGTCCTACCATTATTAAGACCTCATCCATGCCCAATGAATCTGACTTGGGAGGTCAAATACCCATTTTAGAAGAGGGAAGATTGGAACCAATGACTTTGATGGAATTGACGGCAGTCTGCATGAGCTTGCAAAAGCAAAATGCAAACTTGGTACAAGTTGTCAGCACACAAGGCCTTGAACTCAAGCAATTGAGGGAGAGGATTGTTATTTTGGAAACAGCTGAGTCAAGGAGAAGGCAGACAAGGGTCCTTTTATCTGATGAGGATTCTTACAAAGGGGAGGAAGCTGCTACAAAGCCTGTTAATTTGAGTGATAAAGGCTCACATGAAGCTGCTACAGAACCTTTTGTTGAGAGTGGAAAAGATTCATATGATGAAGAATCTTTGGGTGTAGCTGAAGCCCTTACTAGTTTGAAGAAACAGACAGGTTTTGATATGTCTCTAGTTGCTCTTACCAACTTAAATTTGTCATTTACAGCCATGTTGGAGGAAATTGCAAGAGGCGCTGAGACAGGTACTTTGGGCGTTGACAAGACAGATTTGAACGCTGACATGAGTATTTTGGGCGCTGACAAAGCAAAAGTGAGCGTTGACAGACCTGCAAATGAGGTTGATGTATTCCAGTCATCATCCATCATCAAAGAGGTTTCTTCACAGGTATTACCATCTACCTTACAAACAATTGATCCATTAGATAAAGGTAAGGGTATTATGGTAGAAGAGGTTGTTCCAAAGAATGCAACACAAATTGAGTTTGATAGAAAGTTGGCTGCACAAATTGTGGAACAAGAAAGAAAGGAGGTGGGAGAATCGCCTTTTGTTGTCACTTCAGAAGAGCAAGAAGGAAGTGATGAAGCTAGTTCAGACTCAAGTGTTATGATCATAGAACAACCAGAAAGACTTGAGTATGGTGATGAGCTGGCCAAGGAGAAATTGAATGAGTTGAAATTGCAGGTTGATTTTGATATGCCAGAGGTGGTTCAGATGTACCATGCTTGGGAAGATAGGTGTATGGAGAATCCACACTTGACCATTTCAGATCAGATATGGGGTTTGGAGATTCTTCTCAGAGTACAAAAGGATTGCAAGGTCATTCTGAAACACAAAGCAAGCAATGTTCTCTCGAATTTGAAAGGGATAGAAAGGAGTTGTACTTCATGCTGCTCAGATGTCATGGAATAGGGTGGATATATAATAAATTGACTGGATTGACATTTGAAGAGTTGGATTGTAGAGCTTATCCCATTTGGGTTAGAGTGCAGGAAGAAAACACTCTAAGACTTCTTTTTGATGAAAGAAAAGAAGAACTTGTAGAGGAAATGGAACTTAAGAAGGCAATATTTGTTCCCAGACCAGTGAAAAAGGGAGTTCCTCTTGAGTTTCCCAAAGATATGGATCCATTACATCCAAGTGAAGCTTTTATAAGAAAGAGCCTCAAGCTCTCACCATTAGAAGCTTCAGATATGGTACAAGTGTTACCACTTGATTCCAGAAACCCTATTGTAAGCTATGAAGAAGATGAATGTGGGTTTTGGAAGATTGGCAGGTATGGAAAAGAGGTTCACACTTTTACCACCCTTATATCTTTGTTTTACAATTTTGACAGAGAAGACTTGGTAGATCTATGGAGGTTATTAGAGGCCAAGTATGTGACTGAAGCACCAACTTTAGTCAATGGAATAAAACTGTGGTCCATATTCAAGATAATGTGTGGACCAAGAGATGAAGATCCTGCTATTTGGAAGGATCTTGAAGATGATCTCAGTGGTCTTCAATGGAGATTGTATTCAGCTGCTGGTGTTTATTATTTGAGTTCTACAAAGTTTGCTGAGTATCTACTTGTAGATGGTCAGTATTTCATGTCCAAGGAAGTCTTGGAGAAGATGAAGAATACACAGCTGGAAATTGATTATTCAAGTGACGTGGCAAAAGATTTGATCAGATTTATTTATTACCAATATGAGAAGGTTTGTAAGATTCCTCCTAGTTCTTAATGTTTATTCAGAAACTTGATCACTAGAGTAGATATCAAGTTTAGGGGAGGATTGTTGGGAATAAATTATAGCCAGTACTTGAGCGCTGACAAGAGTTAATCAAGCGTTGACAGGAGTAAAACAAACGCTGACAGATCAAGCGTTGACAAGAAGAAGTCAAGCGTTGATGCATTGAAGACAAGCACTGATGGAAGGATATACGCTACGCGTTTATTGTATTCTAGATTACTTCTAGTAAAGATAGGAACAACAATGTATTTTCTATATTTATCTTTACCTAGTATAGTTGATACGTAGATTATTGTACAAGGCTTCTTATGTCTATAAAAGAAGACCTTTAGGTTAATGTTCAATATAAGTTTTCATACGTTAACACTTTCATTGTAAGCAAGTTTGATATTATTAATCAAAGTGAAAGTTTGTTTACATCTTGTGTGTTCTTGTTTAAGTGTTAATTCTGCATAACACTTAGATTATGATATACATATACAAAGGTTTCTCTAAGTGTATAACTTGATCTAATCTCATATACATAAAGCTAAATCGATCTAAGTTTATGATCAAAAGCTTTAGGTATTCTAATTAAACATATGCAATCAAAACATATAAAACATATACTAGGGAAAATAGTTGGCTGCATACGAGGAGTCCTAATAAGGAAAGAACGTCCATACTGAAGGGACGGAGAATCCGTACCTTATGTCCAGTGAACGAAGAAGACGAACGGAATAGATTCCTACTTCGATATCACTAATGCTACATAAATACATACATGTATAAGTATCTGATTACTGAGTACGTAACTAGTTTTATATCATGTCTTAGCTTGATTTATATGTTCATGTCATGTTTTACTGATTTATGCTTTATACTGTGTTTATCATATATTCTGTCTATTCTGATTAAGTATTACTTGTATTTCATGTATTATTATACTTGTGGTGTAATAATAAGTAACTTTCTAAAAATTGCAGGTTTCCTAAAATAGAAAGTTTCCAAAAATAGAAAGTTACCAAAAGTAGAACTTTTCTAAAAATAGAAAGTTTCCAAAAATAGAAAGTTTCCGAAAATAGAATTACTGCTTAAAATAGATAAGTTTCTAAAAGTAGAAAGTTTCAATAAATAGATTACCTGCCTTAATTAAATAAGTTTCTAAAAATAGAAAGTTTCCATAAATAGATATAAGCTGGTTAATTAAGCTAATTATATAAGCTTAAGTGTTTTCTGATTATTATTCTAAGTCATGTGCTTATATAGTATAGTTTATTATTTATTACATGTAAATTAAATAAACTATATGTTAAAGTATTTAATTAAATATAACACGATTTTAATTAAATAAAGGTAAAATATTTAGATTATAACATGTATTATTATCTATTAATAATATAACCTAAGTCATATAAATTAATTAATTATAAGTCATGGTTTTAATAATTAATTAATTATATAGTCTAACTAAAGATAAATACTTAAGTTAAAATTCATGAATTAATAATTAAATTAATAACCTATGTCATGTAAATTAAATTAATCATGTTCATGCTTTTAATTAGTTTAATCTAAAAAAAATAACATAACATGTAAAAATCATAAACCTTGTAAAAATAACCATGAATCGAACTGTGTTTTACATCTAAACATGTGTGAACCGGACCCGTGTTTAACCCGTGAACCGGACCCGAAAACCTCAACATACCCCGACCTAGGTCGGGGTTCCCTTCCTTGCTGCTGCCGTGACAACACCACCATCAAACCGAGACCTTAAGGTCTCGGTGGTGTGAGTTTAAGCCAAGCCGAGACCCCCTTAGGCTCGGTTTAGGCGGCGGCCAACAAACAACACCCCTAAATCATCATATTAAATAAACCCATGATCAAAACAACATGTTTATATCTTGTTTTTAATTAGTTAATCAAAACATTCATGATTTTATGTGATTAATAAATCAAAACATAAAAGAAGAGAGATTAAAGGTTATACCAATCACGTGAATCAAAGGAGATGAACACACTAACGATCCTTGCAATAAATCAAAGACCAAATCAAACCGAATCACCCCTCCATGGTGATTATAAGTGGCGGCCAAAAGGAGAAGGAAGAAGGAGAATTAGGGTTTCTTTGTTTTTTCTAATTTTTGTGATTATGAAACATGTTTTTCCTTTTTCCCTAGTTTAGTAAAAATTAATGGGCTAGGCCCTTCCTCTTCCTAATTTCGTGGTATGTGGGCCCCCAAAGGGGAACCCGTTGTTTTCCCCGTGTTCTAATTATTTACGTGTTCTCGTGTCGTGTTTACGTGACTTAATTAGTTATCGTTCGTGTCTTATTATATTTATTCGTGATCACAATAAATATACATACATACGTAATATTGGCTCGTGATTAATTTACGTTCATGATTTCATGTTCGTATGTTCGTGATTATAATTATTATTGAAATAATTATCGTGTGTTAATACGTAATAAATACTTATGGTGTTATAACCGTACGTATTACTTGTAATTCTTGTACGTGAAACGTAAACGTGCTATAAAAGGAAAGTTCTAATCATGTACGTACTATCGTAAAGGTACTATTAATGGTAAGAGCATGCGGGTTTTACAACTCTTCCCCCTAAAAGAATAATTCGTCCCCGAATTATAGATAAATTAAACTGAAGAGAACATACCCGAATCAACTGAGAGGGTATGAAAGATAGAAGGACATGGAGATGACATGGTAGAAAGGAACGTGGAATGTGACATGTCTTGAAAGAACATCGAACGTGACGTGACTGAAAGGACATATCTAATAGATAAGAGAAAAACGGATAAGAATTCCGGATGAACTTGCCCGTTAGCAAGTGGCTTCCCTCTTGGAACGGTTCCTTCATGAGATCTTGACACAATTGATAAATCTTGGTCCTCCTGACCTTGACTTGAAAACACGCAAAGTTCATTGTCATCTACGTAAGA
The DNA here is from genome assembly GCA_025667525.1 of Glebionis coronaria. Classification (NCBI taxonomy): domain Eukaryota; kingdom Viridiplantae; phylum Streptophyta; class Magnoliopsida; order Asterales; family Asteraceae; genus Glebionis; species Glebionis coronaria. The sequence continues at coordinate 137,259 of JANFOE010001160.1, forward strand.
TAAATCCCCTGAATTCGATCGAGGAAATAAGAGTTAACGTGCAAGGGTAACTGAAACGTGACGATACAAAATAATCTAACCTAACTGATAACTAGCAACGATTCGCAAGAAACGTAGTACATGAAAAATTTTGAACGTGATACGTGAAAATTTTTGAACGTGATACGTGGAGATATGGTGAATGTAGTATGAGCAAACATATCGTGATCCATGATACGTGTAACATATCGTGAACGTGATATGAGGAACGTGGAATTAACATGACATGTGAAACATATCATGAACATGGAATATAACGGCGGTAAATCCAAACGCTACAAGGTGAGACGTGGAATATGACGTGAAACGTCTATTTGAGTATAGAGAGTTATACTAAACTTGGGTCTGGTCTCTCAAGTTCTTGCAAAACTTCCCAGAACGAAAATGAACGTAAAATCATAAGCCAACATACCATCATGAACGTGAATAGTGTCAAGAACGCGAGATGACAGCAAGTCGTGAAATTAGAACAAGGATGAACGTAAATAAGGAGCACAAATGCGAACCTTTGTCTGACTCGATAGCTTACGGATTACCAAGTGATTGGATGAGCCTTGGCTGGAATGTATCCGATCAATCTGTTGGTTCTGAAATCCATACGGATGTAAGGGTTCTGCAGAATTGATCAAACTGTTGGCAATAATCCAGATAGCATCTTGCTTCTTCTAAGTTTACGTTAATCTGGTGACCAAAATCCATGGAGATTTTGTCCCATTTCTATTCACAATTTCAGATGATGGAACATCTGAGTGTGTTGGTGTTCTTTCTTAACCTGTTGGTATGATAGGTACCTATATATGAATGTAACTGTATCTTGATTCGTATAAACTTGATACATAGAAGTTTGCGAAACTCTAAGTCTCCGAAATTATACTTCTCTTAGCGTAGGATTTTCGTGGAACACCTAACGTAGTGTGGGGTTCTCGCCTTTATGCATAAGCTGAGTCATGGTAAGATTAACCGTGAGAATCCATGTGATTCAGCATGTCACTGAAATCAATTAGAGTTTATATTGGAAAATTTCAAGGTAAAATTTCTACTGTCGTAGAATTTGCAACATAGTGCAAATATGGTCTTCCTGCTCTTCTCTAGACCTAGAGAAAAATCAGGTTGTCCTTGATGGAAAATACTGATGAATTTGTTTATGAGTTCATGGCAACTCAATTTATTAAGTCTATAATGTCGTTGGAGCACTTATGAGACTAGTATAAAATCATGAATCAAGCATGACCGAGTCGTGTACGAATAGCAGTCATGGAAATGTTCTGCTCTTTCTCTCGTCACTGTTGGCAGCATGATCATGAGTCCGATCTTGGAAAGGTGATTAACACCCTAAATCAATTTGGACATGTTTTCAATACGTGGAGGAGAATAACGGTTATGGATGGTGATTTGTTTACATCGACGGTGGTCAACACATAATCTCATGTTACCGTCCTCCTCCTCGAGGGTTCTGCTAAAATCTATTGGAAGATTTGGGTATAATCGGCTGGTTATGCGTAAAGAAACTTCAGTGGTCGTGTCTTAACTAACAGCTAGAAATTTTAGCAGTCATGGCTAACAAGGCACGTGCTTGAGAAGCATAGATAATTTGTACAGATTTTCCTGATGGAAAACCATGCTGAATGTATGCAGCAGCATGCACATTACTATACAAAATCATGAATCGTAGCAGGGTGTGCTGCTTGTAGTCCGTGATTAGGATTAATTTCAGCTCGTGCCTGACTGAGGTAATGCGTTAGCAGCTTGGATCTCATCATTAGGCTGAAGGAAAACCTTCGTATACATGGGGAAATACGAATGGTGTCCTTTATGGTCATGAACATGTGAATTATAGGTGCAAGAAATGAAAGTATCATCGAACAATCATGACAGGTCTCACTGATATGCCTGTGCTGGTACTGAATTTCTTGTGGCCTGATTAATACATGGCACAACAAAGTGGATATACCCTTTGGAGGGTACCCTGAAATTCTTAGGGATGTTCCAGAATTGGATGTGAGTCATGTGTCTTGACTCGTGTCTTGGAAAATGTAAGCATGACATGTGTCTCGATTGGTGTCTTGACATGTTTCTTCAGAAAGTATACGTGAGACATGTGTCTTGACTGAGGTCTTGACATGTGTCTTCAGAAAGTATACGTGAGACATGTGTCTTGACTGAGGTCTTGACATGTATCTCGAGATGTGAAACAAACAGAACTACAATTATTAGGTTATTATGCCAGAATTGGCGAATCGGTTGGACTACTGATCCTTTGTCTTTCGGATCACATCCGTAGCCGGAGCTTCGGTTGTGATTGCTAGAATAGTTGTTGTCCTAGTAGTGGTTACTATCGTCTTGTCTGTTATTTCCATGACGATCATTCTCATGACTCTGATTCATGTAACTATTCAGCCGAGTGGCCGGCTGGTACCGGTCTTGACTCATATGACTGAAACGACAACTGAATGACGTATGACATGTAACTAATAATTTGGGACCATGATTGATGGAAATTGTTTAATGGTAAAGCATCTTCTCGTCCAATTGCTTTCCTCCAACGCCTTTGTCTTCGTCTTGTAGGATCTCCAGGTTGTGAACAGCATCCGCATCTCGTAGCGTCTCCGAACGTCAGCAGTATCAACCTTTAGTAACATCTCCAAGTTATGAGCGGCATCAACAATCTTGTAGAATATCAGCAATTGAAAATACGCCTGAGATGATTCAGAATTGACTAGCGAATACTCGTGAAGTATTGCAAATGAAATACACATGGAATAAGGTACGTGCAATACACATGAAATACGATGCATGGAGCACACATGGAATGCACATGAAATGATTGGTATGGGGTCGATCATTTGTCATGATTTTAAAGGAACTATAATCGATTAAACGGTTAGAAAAACCATCATGATAACCTGGCAATGCCAGTATATACTTCATTTTGGTTGCATAAAGAAATGCTAACGTGTAGTTAAAAGAATTTCAACGATGATTTTCCGGAAAGCATGATTAATGAAAACCAACCATGACTATCATGAAAGCAGGATTTAAATGAATTCCAACAGTGTCTTGCATGAAAGAAAAACAACAAAAGAGACGTAAGACATAATCACGTGAAGACGAAGTCATAATGAAGAAACATGGAACAACCCAACATGAAGGAGTGTATAATATAATCAGCATGAAACTGATGTTAACCATGACAGTATGAAGACATACTTGACATAAAAACATAGTAAGTTATGAGGGGACATGAAAAAAAATTTATGCCAATAAATCATGAGAAAAAATTTATGCATGAAAAACAGTGCATGAATGCATGATGTAGTTGTTGATCCCAAACTTAGATCGATTAGCTTTGTGTATACGAGATTAGATCAAGTATGACACGTAGAGAAACCTTTGCTTATGAATAAAGTAACAAAGTGTTATGCGGAATTAACACTTGATCTAAAACACAATGGTGTTAAACAAACTTTCACTTGTATTAGAATAATCTTGTTGATTACAATGAAAGGTTTGACTTGCGAATACTATGAAAACTGATATTGAACATTAACCTAAAAGATCTTATTTTATAGAACAAGAAGTCTTGTACAATAAGCTATGAATCAACTATTCTAGGTAAAGATAAACATAGAAAATACATTGTCGTTTCTATCCTTACTAGAAGTAATCTAGAATATAATATACGTGTAGCTCACATCTTCCATCAGTGCTTGTCTTCAATCTGTCAACGCTTGACTTTAACTTGTCAACGCTTATGCTGTCAGCGCTCACTTTGCTCTTGTCAACGCTTAAGTTGTTCTTGTCAGCGTTCAAGTGTTCTGGCCTAAATTTATTCCCAACAATCCTCCCCTAAACTTGATATCCACTCTTATGATCAAGTTTCTGAATAAACATTAAGAACTTGGAGGAGACTGACAAACCTTATCATATTGGTAATAAATAAATCTGATCAAATTCTTTGCCACGTCACTTGTATAGTCTATCTCCAACTGGGTGTCCTTCATCTTCTCCAAAACAGCCTTGGATATGAAATACTGAGCATCTACAAGTAAATACTCAGCAAACTTTGTAGAACTCAAATGGTATACACCTGCAGCTGAATATAACCTCCATTGAAGACCACTGAGGTCATCTTCAAGATCCTTCCATATTTCAGGATCTTCTTCTTTTGTCCCACACATTCTTTTGAATGTGGTCCAAAGTTTTATTCCATTGGCTGAAGTTGGTGCTTCAGCCTCATACTTGGCCTCTAGTAATCTCCAAAGGTCTACCAAGTCTTCTCTGTCACAACTTGCAAATAAAGATATGAGAGTGGTAAAAGTGTGTACCTCCTTGCCAAATCTTCCAATTTTCCAGAATCCACATTCATCTTCCTCATAACTTATAATTGGATTCCTGGAATCTAGTGGTAACACATGAACCATATCTGAAGCTTCTAATGGGGAGAGCTTAAGGCTCTTTCTAATGATTGCTTCACTTGGATACAGTTGAGACATATCTTTTGGAAACTCAAGAATAACTCCCTTCTTTACTGGTCTAGGGACTATCATAGCTTTCTTGATTGCCATCTCTTCTGCAAGTTGCTCCTTTCTTTCATCTGAAAGAAGTCTGAAAGTGTTCTCTTCCTGCACTTTCACCCAAATAGGATAAGCCCTATGTTCCAACTCATCAAATGTCAAAGCCTTCAGCTTCTGATGTGTCCATCCAACTCCATGACATTTGAGCAACATAAAATAGAGCTTCCTTCTATCCCTTTTCAATTCAGAGAGAATGTTGCTTGCCCTGTACTTCAACATCACCTTACAATCCTGCTGAACTCTAAGAAGAATTTCCAAACCCCATATTTGATCTGAAATGGTCAAGTCTGGATTATCCATGCAGCTTTCTTCCCAAGAATTGTACATCTGAACTACCTCTGGCATATCAAAATCAATTTGCAACTTCAAATCTCTCAGCCTTTCCTTAGCAAGCTCATCACCATACTCAAGTCTTTCTGGTTCAACAATCATCACACTTGAATCTGAGCTAGCTTCATCACTTTCTTCTTCAGAAGTCACAACAAATGGTGACTTTTCCTTCTCACCTTGTTCCATCATTTGCTCAGCCAGTCTTCTATCAAATTCAATCTGAGCTGCATGCTTTGGAACAACTTCTTCTACCAACTTACCCTTACCCTTATCTGTTGGTTCAATTGTTGGTAAGGTAGATGATAATACCTGAGTAGGAACATCTTTGATGATAGATGATGACTGGAATACATCACCTCCATATGCAGATCTGTCAACGCCCAAATTTCCTCTATCAGCGCCCAAAATATTTCTGTCAGCGTCCAAACTTGCCTTGTCAACGCTTAAATATTTTCCCTCAGCGCCTTGTGTAACCTCTCTCAGCATATCTGTAAATGATAAATTTAAATTTGTTGGAGAGATTAAGGACGTATCAAAACCTTTTTGTTCCTTTAATGTAGTAAGAGCTTCAGCAATATCCAATGATTGACCATCTTGACTGCTCTTATCACTCAGATTTCTTGCTTCCTCCCCTTTGGAAGACTCCTCCATACCTCCCCTTGAATGAGCACTCTCCAAAACAACAATCCTCTCCCTCAATTCTTTGAGTTCAAGGCCTTGGTTACTGACAATTTGTACTAAGTCTGCATTTTGCTTTTGCAAGCTAATGCAGACAGCCGTCAATTCTAAAAGCGTCATTGGTTCCAGTCTGCCCTCTTCCAAAATGGGAATTTGACCTCCCAAGTTAGGTTCATTGGGCATGGATGAGGACTTAATTATGGTGGGACTGTCTTGGCCAGCTTCTAAGCCAGAACCAATAGTCCCAGCCTCATCCAGGTCACCAGCCACACTTGTGGTGGTGGTTCTCTCTGCTTCATGGCTAGGACCACCAGAGGAGAACACTCCAGCAGTCCTTTGGCGTTTAATCAACCTATATTCTGGTGGTGTGGAAGATGGTGTAGAAGATGGTGTAGATGTAGGTTGGTTAAGGGGTGTTTGGGATTGTGATGGTTGGGTGTCAACGTTGGAAATAGGCATATCAACGCCCACATTGGATGTGTCAGCGTCGAAGGGATTTTGGTCTATTTGCATTTGGTCAGGTGAGGGTAAAGGTTCAGGGATAGGCTCAAGTTGTGGGTGAGGGTCAATATGAGGTTGAGGGTCTGGTTGGGGTTGTGCTGCTGCAATAACAGCAAGCATGGCTGGGGTTAATGGTAGGTCTCTATGAGGTGGTGAATTCATCTTGGTAAAAATAGCCTTCTTTTGTTTAGGGATCTTATAAAAGTCATTGTGATCCCTTGAACAATATCTTTGAGCATCAAAAACCATTTGCAGAAAACGGGGATAAGCTAAAGTCATTTTTGTCCCCTTGTTTTTACACATTCCTTCAAAAATCATTTTAGACCAGTTATAATTTTGCCCTGTTGTAATACACACAATAGCAGATGCAATGGATCTATTGATCTCATTGTGTGCAGTACATTTGGGACTCAAACATTGAAGGAGAATGTGAATTAGGTACTTCCAGGCTGGGGGAAATTCCTGCTTATGGTACTTATTGAGAGTACCTTCATCAGGAATAGGGTATCCCAAAGCCCTAAGCCCTTGTTCTATTTCAGATATGGGAAGCATGGTTATACCATCAGCATCATTAAGATGCAAGGCCTGGCGTACCAAGGCCTCAATAACCACCCAAGGTCTCCCATGTACAATAGAATTCAATGTTGTCACTCCATTAACTGTTGAGGAACTAACAGTGTTCCAAAACTGTTTAATGTGTGTGACTGGAATGAGTGGGGCATGAGAAAGAGCATACCTTAATGGGGATGCATTCAAATACTCCACCATCTGAGTGTATTGAGGGAACAAAGTATTATCAGCAACAAGATAAGCAATCATGTTGTGTTGAGACTTGAACCCCAAATCCAATTCTGCTGAGTTAAATCTTGGTGCCATTGATGAAAGCTGTTAATTTAATGTATAAAAGATGAAGGTTGATAAGAGAAAAATTGTTAGACAAGAATTATAGATACCCTGTTTAAAATAGGAGCCAAATTTATAGGAGTGGATGAATGCACGTGATTGGCCCAAAAATAGGCAAAGATTTTCAAAAATCAATCATGAAAATATTGAAAAAGTTTATAAGTTATCCCATGCATTTAATGAAAGTAACAACTCCTAAAATTACGGCTTGAAAATATGTCAAAAAGTTACAACTGGGTAGGTCCCATTGTTTGTCAACGGTCAAATATAACCCATCAACGCCCAACGGCTATAATCTTGTCAACGTTCTAAAGCCATGTCAGCGTCCATTTTGGTCACAACAACGCTTGGAAAAATCTTGTCAGCGTCCAAAAAAAAATAAAATTGTTTTAAAAAGTGAAAAATGACCTTAACAAGTAACTTATCCTAGAGAAGATAACCAAAAGCTGATAATTATCATAGGGCGGCAAGCACTGTCCAGTTATGCACACTTGCATAAGCAAGATAGACATAACAGTCCTCTAGTGTCCCTTGCTAACCAAAATTCTTAACAACCAAGTTACCTCATAAAATCCTTGTTACTCCCAGGTAAAACCCATATCAAAAGGATTCCCAAGCCTCCCAACAGACCACAACCAATTCTAGGCCAAAAATGTCTTGGCAGCATGCAAAGTTGATATACTATGCATGCTACAGTGCCTCATGGTTTAGAAAAACTAACCCATACTCACCAGTGGACACAATCTAGAATTGTGATGAGAGTATTCTAAGAATACCCAAGAGTCCTAAAGGTTCCTTAAACCTCCCCTTAAACTATGATACATGAGTTCTCAATAATATATATGAACATTAAAAATTTATGTCAAGATAGGAATATAAATATTCCAACCATCATCCATAAACAAAACATGTCCAAATAACTCTTCAAAGATCCATAAGCAACTCTGTATCCAATGGCATAAAGCTACCATTACCTGCACATTTAGATGAAAACCACAAAACTAACATTTGTTGCTAACAGCGTCCCGACAACACCTATCAGCGTTGAAGGAACTCTTGTCAGCGTTAGACAATAATATCTCCAACAACGGCAAAATAACACTTGACAGCGTTGCATTTACCTTTGTCAGTGTTAGAAAAAGAATGTGGAAAATCTAAATCATCACAAAGACCAATAACATTGCATTATCCTGTACATACTTTTACCAAAAGATTCCAAAACACATATTAAGTGAGATTAACCATTCCAATATTTGTTACCAAATATTGAAATCTTCCAGCATCAAAAGGTTTAGTTAATAAATCAGCTACATTATCTTCAGTATCTACCCTATCTGGTTGTATTAAACCTTTCTCAAAGCAATCTCTTATAAAATGATGTCTAATTTCTATGTGTTTGGTTTTAGAATGATGTACAGGATTTTTAATAATGCATAAAGTACTGTTATTGTCTACAAAAATCTTGGTATGCATAAAATTATACCCATAATCCAACAGCTGGTTCTGAATCCATAAGACTTGTCCACAACAAGCAGCTGCTGCAACATATTCTGCTTCAGTTGTAGAGTTTGCCACCACTGTTTGTTTCTTGCATTGCCAAGATATTAATCTGCTCCCAAGAAATTGGCATCCACCAGTTGTGGATTTCCTATCAAACTTGTCACCACCATAATCACTGTCTGAATATGCAATAAGATCCAAGGGAGAATCTTTTGGGTACCACAATCCAAGATCTGGGTAACATCTTAGGTACCTAAAAATTCTCTTCACAGCAAAAAGGTGACATTCTTTGGGAGTCACTTGATGGCGTGCACATGCACATACAGCAAACATGATGTCAGGTCTTGAGGCTGTAAGATACATCAATGATCCAATCATTGATCTATAGTGCCTAACATCCACATCCTTTCCAGCTCCAATTTTTCCCCAAGGGTGTTGCCTATCCATAGGAGTGGAAGCCTCCTTTTCATGTGGAGAAAAACCATATTTCTTCAAGATTTCAGCTACATACTTGTCTTGTGAGATGAAGATACCATCTTCTTTCTGCTGAACTTGTAAACCTAGAAAGAAGTTCATCTCACCCATTGCACTCATCTTGAATTTATCTGTCATGAGCTTGGAAAATTCCTCACTCATTTTTGGATCAGTAGAGCCAAAAATGATGCCATCAACATAGACCTGCACAAGCAACACATGTTTTCCTTTCTTCTTTGTAAACAGTGTCTGATCTATGGTGCCCCTTTTGAAACCATTTTCCACCAAGTAGGTGGACAAAGTACCATACCATGCTCTTGGGGCTTGATGAAGTCCATACATTGCTTTCTTCACTCTATAAACCTTGTCTGGATTCTCAGGATCTTCAAAACCAGGAGGTTGCATGACATATACTTCCTCAACAATTGTCCCATAGAGGAAAGCACTCTTCACATCCATCTGGTAAACAGTAAAATTCATACAAGAGGCATAAGCTAGAAAAATTCTTATAGCTTCAATTCTTGCAACTGGTGCAAAAACTTCTTCATAATCAATTCCTTCCTCTTGTGTATAACCCTGAGCTACCAAACGTGCCTTGTTTCTGACCACAATGCCTCTTTCATCTTTCTTATTCCTTAGAACCCATCTTGTCCCAATTGGTCTCACATATCTAGAACAATCAACCAGCTCCCAAACATCCTGTATAGCAAATTGGTGAAGCTCATCCTGCATTGCTTCCACCCAACTTGGTTCCTTGAGAGCATCAAAAATTTTCTTGGGTTCTTCCTGTGACAGAAAACAGGCAAACAAACATGCTTGTACAAGAGGGGTATCAACCTTCTTGTGTATATTGGCAATAAATCCACCAAGACCTTGATGAGATCTTCTTGTCTGAACTGGAGCCATAACATCACCAATGATCTGAGATGTGGGGTGATCCTTTGCTGTGGAAGTGAGAACTCCTCCTTTAATAAGTCTGGTGTCCTCAATTTCACGCTCCATGTTGCCAATATCTTCGTCAGATTCTTCTTGACCAACAGAAATCTCTTCATGAACATTAGAAGGTCCACCTTGTTCAAAATGGGAAGAGAAAAGATGTGCAAAGGTGTCATCAAACTCTGAACCTTGCTTGTCAGCGTTTGGGCTAACAACGCTTGAACTGCTGTTGTCAGCGTTGGAGCCATCAGCGTCTGAATTGGTCGTGTCAGCGCTTGATTTCCCTTTGTCAGCGTTTGAAGAATCATGCATGTTTGTAGTTGGTGGTATCTGAACACCACCATTATCTTTCCTTGCAGCAGTAGCAGCAGCATAATACTCATCTGTCCATATAGGAAGTGTAACAAATTCTTGTGTGGGAGATGATATAACTGCTGGTGGTCCATCCTCCTTAGCAACCTGTATACCTGAAACATTACCAATTCTCTTTTCCAAAACACTTGAAGTTACCTTCACAATGTCTGGATCAGTAACAGGCATATAATTTAAAGCTCTAGACAAAGGTTCTAAGTCAAACAACCAATTTGGACCACTCTCAGGATCACTAGGTTTACTTTCTAAAAACCTAACATGTACCTTTTCAAGTATACGTTTTTCCTTTTTAATGTAAACCCTATATCCTTTACTCTGCACTGAGTAACCCATGAAGTAGCCTTCATCACCTTTTGAATCAAATTTACCTAGGGCCTCACTAGTTTCTAAAACAACTACATGACATCCAAAAGGCTTTAGAAAACCAATATTTGGCTTCCTTCCCCAAAGTAGTTCATAAGGTGTCTTATTATGTATCTTGTTGACCAATGCCCTATTTTGAACATAACAAGCTGTGTTAACAGCTTCAGCCCAAAAGGCTATAGGAAAGTGGGCATCAGCCAACATGGTTCTGGCTGCTTCAATAAGGGTCCTATTCTTTCTTTCAGCAACCCCATTTTGCTGTGGGGTTCTAGCTATGCTAAACTGCCTAGTAATCCCTTTCTTGGCACAAAAATCATCTAACAACTGATTTCTAAACTCACCCCCATTGTCACTTCTAATAATTTTAACCTCATTACCATTCTTCTTTTCTATCTGGGTAATAAAATTAATCAGACTTAGGGCAGTTTCACTTTTCTTGGCTAAAAAGAAAGTCCATGTAAACCTGGAGTAATCATCAGTAATGACAAAACAATATGATTTACCCTTCAAACTTTCTATATTAGTTGGACCAAAGAGATCCATATGCAATAAGTGAAGTGGTTTAGAACTAGAGTGCACCTGTTTAGACCTGAATGAGACCTTGTGCTGCTTGCCCTTAAGGCATGCAACACAAGAGTGGTCATTGTGGAAAGCCTTTTCAGGCAAACCATCAACTAAACCAAGCCTCACAAGTCTATTAATATTCTTAAAGTTTATGTGCCCTAATCTCCTGTGCCAAAGATTACTTTCATCTACTGAGGCTTTAGCATACAGACATGACATTTTATTATTTACCTTAATTCCATTAAGATTCACATTATATATGTCTTTATGCCTTGGTGTTCTAAAATCTATGTATTTCTCCTCAGGGAGCTTATAATCCTTACTTAACACCAAGCACTCAGTATCTGTGAAAAGAACCTTATTTTTGTTATCACACACTTGTGATACACTAAACAAATTATAATCCAGATCTTTTACCAGGAAGACATTCTCAAATCTTAGATTGTTGGTGACAAGGGTTCCTTTTCCTGTGATTTTTCCATAGCCCCCACCAAAGTATACCTTATCACCATCTTGAATAGGAGAGAAATTGGTCAGATAGTCTTCCTTTCCTGTCATGTGCCTTGAGCATCCACTATCCCAGTATCCATAGTCATTGATCTTCTTCTGAATGCCCTGCACATAAAGAAAACATATTAGTTTTCTTTGGGAACCCAAGCCTTGGAAGACTTGGATTCATTTGGTTGTTCAACAAGAACAGACTTGGTTCTCATAACAACCCCATTTTCATCCCTGTTTGAATGAAATTCCCAGTTAACCCCAATTGGTGTTGACAATGCCTTTGAAATATAATGAAACCTGTTGCATGTCATAGAAATACCAGTATTATTAGGGTTCTGGTCTTGTTTTGGTCTCCATGTTAAGCTAGTAGAAGCTTTAGACCTATTTCCCTGTGGCTGCAAATACCTAGGTTTGTCAGCGCTGAAATTTCTCTTGTCAGCGCCACGATTGCTCCTATCAGCGTTGTACCTAGGGTTTGCTACAGGAACCCATTGCCTATTTGACCAAGTATTTGACTTTTGAAAAGGTCTTAGGCCTTGTGTGTTAGACCCTCTAGAAAAGAATGGGGCTGGTCTAACAACTTGTGAACTTTTGTTCACAAAGGTATTGGGTCTGACAATGTTTGACCTATGTTGACTTTTGTCAGCGCTGAAATGGTTCCTGTCAGCGTTGACATTGGAAGCATTGACACATTTGTAGGCCAAATGTGAGAAGCTACCACATGTGTAACAAGCTTTTCTAGACATAGTCTTAGGTCTAGAAGCAAAGAAGCCTGTTCCATGATTACTAACTTGGCTTTTTGGTGACCTAGAATTTCTATACATCTCTGCATATTTAACACTAGGTTTTCTAACAGATTGTGGGCCAAGGTCAACAGCTTTGCCAGTGGTAGGGTGTGTGATCTTAATAGGTTTAGGATCAAGGCTCTTGATTGGTGTGGGCTCATTTGGACTTTCACACAATAACCCTCCCTTAACAAACAAGGTGTGGTTTGCTTTCTTCCATTCTTCTAGGTCAGTCAGCTTTTGCTGATATTCCTCAACTGGGGAAGTCACTCTAGGTGGAGGAATAAACTCCTCCTCTTGGCATTCTGGCAAGCCAGTCCAAGATAAGTCCTTTGATTGGACACCATAGAAATCCCCAGCTGGTGGTGGAACAACAGTATAATTATTCATCCCAATCCCACTCATATCCTTAGAGTCTCTTTGTTTACTAACACACTCTCCTAGGGATTGTGTGGCCTTATCAAATCTCTGGATTTTAAGACTCACATTATCTTTATTTTTGTTAGCCTCCTCTAACTGAGCTATCAAATCAAGATTAACCCTATTCACTATATCTTGAACATCCTTACTCTGATGTAACTCATGTTTTAAGATATTTATTTGATCCTTTAAATCAAACTCCATTTTCTTATACTCAGAAACTGTCTTTTCTGTTTGGGTAAGAGCAACTTGATAGTTAGATACTATGCATCTTTCAGTACTTGCCTCATCTAATAATTTAACTATCTCTTGTTTTAATTTTTCAGTTTTTAAACGACAACCCTTAGAACAGAAAGCATCATCATATACCTCATTATCTGATGAAGAGGAGGAGTGTGCCATGAGAGCATATTCAGCATGCTCTTCTTTAACTTCAGCAACCAAAGCTCTGTCCTCTTCCTCATTCTTAGCCATCCAGCTCCAATCCCATTCCCCAACACCATCAATTTGTTGAACAGCAACCATGGCCTTGGGATCTGGGCTCTTAATCATTTGGCTTGAAGGCTTCCCAGCATCAGATCTCCTTGGAGATCTACATTCCCTCATAAAGTGCCCCATCCTATGACAGTTGTAGCACTCCACCTTGGATTTGTCAAATCCAGCAACATCCTTAGCATTAAAGGTCATCTTCTTCTTGAACCTTTTATTGAACCTGTTTGCTCTTAAACTTACAAGAGCCATAGTCCACTTGATATCCATCTCTTCCAATTGTTCATCACTTATCTGCTCAAGATCTTCATAAGTAATCCTTGAATCACTGGGCAAAGAAGCAATGAATGCACACACAGTATCAAGATCAAAACCAGCAGGTTTAATTCTATCGCCATGATTGTGTGTGTCAGCGCTTGAGTACAAAGCGTTGACAGGATATGATCCAGCGCTGACAGATTGACATCCAGCGCTGACACCTTGAGATCCAGTTGCTGAATGTCCATAGAAGTTCATGGAATCAAATTGGCCTTCACTTTGTGAAAAGAAAGCCATGTTGCTGCTGGAAGATTTGTTATCACTCTCCAATTGCCATTCATTCTCCAACAGTCTTAGCTTGTTGAAGATGTCATCAAACCTGGAAGTCTTGTGGGTGTTATTGACAAGAATAGATCTTGTCTCAATCTTCCATACATCACCAAGGCTTTTGAGAAAAGTAGCATTCAATTCAGGGTCATCAATCTGTTTTCCCATGAAGGAAAGTTGACTTGTGATGTCAAGAAGTCTACTTCTAACACTGCTGAGATTCTCATTAGGTTGAGCTTTAAAGACAGCATACTCATGCAAGAGTTGCTTCTTCTTTTCTTCTTTTGTGTCAGCATTGCCACCATGTGCCACTTCAAGAGCTTCCCAAAGCTCTTTTGCAGACTCAAAGCGTTTGTACTTGTGCTGATTCTCATGACCTAGGGCATGTTTCAAGATGTTCAGGATTTTCATGTCCACCCTCTTCTTGGCTATATCTTCAACAGCAACAGCTCTCCCATCTTCAGGCTTTTCCACCTTATCAGATTCAGGACAATTAGGAACAGCTGTCCTTGTAGCAATAGCAGCAGTAATCTTTGCTGCTTTATCGAATGTGTTCCCATATTCGATAATTTCCCAAAGAGTGTAGTCATGAATAGCTATGTATTGCTCAAAATTGGACTTCCAAAGCTCAAAGTTCCTGGCATCAAACATGGGAATTTTGATACTAGGGTTTGAGAAGTTGTTTTGCAGCAAAGCAGGAGGTTGATTTGTTCCAGACATGATGTTTTTAGGGTTTTGAAAATTTTAGGGTTTTTAGGGTTTGGTGTTTTAGGGTTCTGCGTTACTTAAAGATCAAAAGTTTCTCAACAAGCTCTGATACCACTTGTTGATCCCAAACTTAGATCGATTAGCTTTGTGTATACGAGATTAGATCAAGTATGACACGTAGAGAAACCTTTGCTTATGAATAAAGTAACAAAGTGTTATGCGGAATTAACACTTGATCTAAAACACAATGGTGTTAAACAAACTTTCACTTGTATTAGAATAATCTTGTTGATTACAATGAAAGGTTTGACTTGCGAATACTATGAAAACTGATATTGAACATTAACCTAAAAGATCTTCTTTTATAGAACAAGAAGTCTTGTACAATAAGCTATGAATCAACTATTCTAGGTAAAGATAAACATAGAAAATACATTGTCGTTTCTATCCTTACTAGAAGTAATCTAGAATATAATATACGTGTAGCTCACATCTTCCATCAGTGCTTGTCTTCAATCTGTCAACGCTTGACTTTAACTTGTCAACGCTTATGCTGTCAGCGCTCACTTTGCTCTTGTCAACGCTTAAGTTGTTCTTGTCAACGTTCAAGTGTTCTGGCCTAAATTTATTCCCAACAGTAGTTTATAAAAACCTTTATTTGTGCGAGGGGACGCCATGGGTCGGTCCCAAAACAAAAGACATGGCGAGGGGACGCCTATGGGTCAGTCCCAAAGTTAAAAGTTTCGATAAAAGCACATGCGACTAAATAGGGCCAGTCCTGTACCAACCATTACTTAGTCATAATCCCTGTAACAATGATACATGAAACATAAATAAATGAAACTCATCTTTCAAAACTTATTAGAAAATATTTTATGTGACTATTTATGAACTACTGAGGTTCAGTCTACATAGTCACAGTTCACGAGGAACGTCATGCATGAAACCATGACACATAACTAAATATGAATGACGATTGTCCATCCATATTACTAAAACAATATCGATGAAAAACATCAAGGTTAAAACCTCAAGATGCTGAAAACATCATGGTTAAAACAACAATGTGCTGAAAACATTAATTCGTGGAATAACAAGCGTTGTCTTAGGAAGCTCCTGGTGACTACCCACTAGTCACAAGTCAAGTTTTAGAGCCTACAGGTCGAAGCCTTGGCTCTGATACCATAATTGTAACACCCCACTTTGATAAGTGGACGTAACACGTAATTATGGCGTGTCATCAAAGCATGCAAGGTAATATGTAATAAACATACTTGACAATAGGGACAACCGGAATCAAACATCAGTTCCCAAACATAAGCCCAAACATAATAAAGCAAATGAAATGAATGAAAGACTAAACAAGCATAAGTATAGGAAGGAAAAAGGAGAAGAAGTCTATAGCAGCTTCCATCCTATGCATGTCCTCCAAGATGCTCGACTCTGTCCTAGTCTACCTGCCGTTTTGGGACATGGAAAGGAAAGTAACGGCTGAGCATAACACTCAGTGCACGGATATACAAGCATGAAATGAAAAATATAAACATGAATAACATATAGCAGCAGAAATGTATATGTCCTGGAAAACCTGATTATATCTTAGTAAAACTGGTTTTATAGTTTGAAAAGCCTTATATTTATCTTGTAAAAACTGTTTAACATATTTTACCATTAGCCAATATATGTCATGAAATATCAACGTGTATGAATACTTGGAGGGGTGACCTCGTCATGCAAATTAGAGGGGCTGCCTCTAATTTAATATACTGGTTTTGGGTAGGAGGGATCAACTCCTTGTGAAGGATGCAAGGCACACACCGCATTCACACTGAGTAATCTGCTAAAAACATGTAACTAGGATGCACCCATACGCCTCACCTGATAATTATAATATATGACCAAAAGCTGAAAGGGATGCCACGAGCAATCCCTCCTCCGTGGGAAAGTCATAACACCAGTGCCTCTAGTGTTATGGTTATGGTACCTCCATAACTAGGTGAAACTGGTCATGCATGTATATGGCTTTAGGTATTCTAATTAAACATAAACAATCAAAACATATAAAACATATACTAGGGAAAACAGTTGGCTGCATACGGGGAGTCCTAATAAGGAAAGAACGTCCATACTGAAGGGACGGAGAATCCGTACCTTATGTCCAGTGAACGAAGAAGACGAACGGAAGAGATTCCTACTTCGATATCACTAATGCTACATATATACATATGTGTATAAGTATCTGATTACTGAGTATGTAATTGGTTTTATATCATGTCTTAGCTTGTTTTATATGTTCATGTCATGTTTTACTGATTTAAGCTTTATACTGTGTTTATCATATATTCTGTCTATTCTAATTAAGTATTACTTGTATTTCATGTATTATTATACTTGTGGTGTAATAATAAGTAACTTTCTAAAAATAGCAGGTTTCCTAAAATAGAAAGTTTCCAAAAATAGAAAGTTACCAAAAATATAAAGTTTCCAAAAATAGAAAGTTTCCAAAAATAGAAAGTTACCAAAAATAGAAAGTTTCCAAAAATAGAATTACTGCTTAAAATAGATAAGTTTCTAAAAATAGAAAGTTTCCATAAATAGATTAGCTGCGTTAATTAAATAAGTTTCTAAAAATAGAAAGTTTCCATAAATAGATATAAGCTGGTTAATTAAGCTAATTATATAAGCTTAAGTGTTTTCTAATTATTATTCTAAGTCATGTGCTTATATAGTATAGTTTATTAATTATTACATGTAAATTAAATAAACTATAGGTTAAAGTATTTAATTAAATATAACATGATTTTAATTAAATAAAGGTAAAATACTTAGGTTATAACATGTATTATTATCTATTAATAATATAACCTAAGTCATGTAGATTAATTAATTATAAGTCATGGTTTTAATAATTAATTAATTATATAGTCCAATTAAGATAAATACTTAGGTTAAAATTCATGAATTAATAATTAAATTAATAACCTAAGTCATGTAAATTAAATTAATCATGTTCATGTTTTTAATTTATTTAATTTAATTCTAAAAAATAACATAACTTGTAAAAATCATAAACCTTGTAAAAATAACCATGAATCGAACCGTGTTTTACATCTAAACATGTGTGAATCGGACCCGTGTTTAACCCGTGAACCGGACCCGAAAACATCACCATACCCCGACCTAGGTCGAGGTTCCCTTCCTTGCTGTTGTCGTGACAACACCACCACCAAACCGAGACCTTAAGGTCTCGGTGGTGTGAGTTTAAGCCAAGCTGAGACCCCCCTTGGGCTCGGTTTAGGCGGCGGCCAACAAACAACACCCCTAAATAATCATATTAATTAAAGCCCATGATCAAAACAACATGTTTATATCTTGTTTTTAATTAGTTAATCAAAACATTCATGATTTTATGTGATTAATAAATCAAAACATAAAAGAAGAGAGATTAAAGGTTATACCAATCACGTGAATCAAAGGAGATGAACACACTAACGATACTTGCAATAAATCAAAGACCAAAATCAAACCGAATCACCCCTCCATGGTGATTATAAGTGGCGGCCAAAATGTAGATTTGCTTTTTATCTAATCCGGTGGTCTAGGTGGGTAGTGGAAGATGGTAGCCATTGTTGAGAGAGAGAGAAGAGAGGTTGTGTGTGAGAAGGTTAAGAAAATGTATTAAGCAAAAATAAACACAATCAACACCCCTCCTTGGAAGCCTAGGAGGGGTATATATAGCCACACACCATACACTTAACTATACATTGTACCTAGTCTAGTCTAAGCGTGTGTGACTACGATAACTAATGGGAATTCTTAAATGTCATTACATAAAGTGAATTTCCAACAATCTTCCCCCATGGGACGACGTGTAGAATTCCTTACAATATTTTTCCTAACAAGTACATAATGATAAAGAACAAGAGCTTTCATGAAGCGTCCAATGCTGATGATGTCTTCTGAGGCCTTTGACTTCAAAACGACTCATCTTTAAAGTAACTTGTAGTAGAAATACTGTAACGACACGAGCTAAGTAACCCATACACTTCTGGTTAAGGACAAGCTTCTGAATTAACTTCCCCCTAATTCATGCCACATAAACTTGATGTAGAAGATTTTAAATAGCTTCCCCCTAAACCGACAATCCTTGTAAGCAACTTCAAAGCTTTCAATAAAGCTTAGAATGATTAAGCGCACAGCGGAATCTAACAAGCAAATCCCATCTTATAACATGATAACGTTGCTAAGAGGGATTGAATGTTTCGGGCACACCAAGTAGATCAACAACTTCTCTTCTCACGCTTGAATAATTCTTCTAAATTTTTCTTCCCCCTGAGATTTCAAGTTATGCATACTAGAAAGAATGAAGACATTTCTTCCCCCACATAGTTGAAGAAAATAAACCAATCCCAAGTATGAAGCTCTAATACTAAAGTAGACACTTTATCCCATTCATGAAGTTGACATCATAACACCAGAGTCAATTAAGTCCTAGAAATGCACATATCTTCTTCCGGAGATGCACCAGAGTCAATTAAGTCCCGGAAGTGCATATTTCTCCATATAGGATAATGATGATGAATAATTGCAACAACCAAACAATTAGACATCGAATCAGTAGTGTACCGTTTAGAGATTGATAACGCCACAAGTTAAAACACTGATTTTCTATGCGGCTATGACAAATGTCATCCCGGAATGTCTTCAAATCAAAAGAAGGTATGAAGTTCATCACGTGTACTCTTTGTGCGTTCAATGTGTCTTCTTCTTCCCCCTTGATGGTTTCGAAACTTGGAACCATCAACAAATCGTACGCACATGAACCTGAAAATATCGAGAGAATAATAAATAAGCTTAATTATATGCGGTGAGAATCAGTTGTTGACCGAAATTCACTACTCATAAACTCTCCATGGCCATCTTTACCAACCCCTTTGTAGGCAATTTGAAGTGACCACTGATAAAATGAACCGGATACATCAAACGTGAAACTGAATAATAATCCTTCGATCTTGTGACTTAATCTTGCACAATTGTTGACGGAAGAACGGTGGAGAAATCTCTAAGTACCCAATGCATCACTGAAGAAGTCTATAAGCACAACACCTCTTGAAATTATCCACGTCGACTAAGCGCGTGACACTGAGTACAACAATGTAACCCCTTTAAGTGATAGTTATCCGAGTCATCAACCATCCACCCCGAACCCGGAAACCAGATAAACAAGTTTTCATTCGAAGATAAAGCACGAGCAAGTTATCTTTGAAAGATAAAATAAGTGCACGCCTTCGAAAAATTTGTCTTCAACTTCAAGTAATTAATACCCGATCCAAAAAAAAATCTGTAGTCACTAAAAATATACCCAATTTTTTCTTGGTCTCGACAAATAAATTTTGTCACTTCACTTTGTCTCGTCTCATTGTTCTGTCACTTTGTCACGTTTAAACCTTGATTAAAACCATTAAGCTAATTTTATAAGAAATTAACATAAATGGAGAATTTAATCTTAATTGTGAGTAAATGTATTAAAGCCCAATTGTGTCAAAAAAATGCAACACAACCCACAATGTTGCGACCCAAGATAACCACAATGAAATCGGAAAGTGAATTTGTTGTGGTAACTTGTTGTCGCGAGTGACAGAAAATACGTGGCCCATAGAATACTCAAACATGCTAGTGAAAAGTCAGACTCTATCATACTCGGCCCATCAAGTGTGTTCATTACCCGGTCCAACCAAAATACCTAAAGATTAGGTATTAATAGCACCTAACCCTAATTTTCTCATGTTACAACCTAACACACAGTTATCCTAATCTCCTCAAACTCTCCGCAGTCATCTTCCACATACTACACCTTCTGTTTCTTCCATCTCATCAAAATATCCCAATTAACCACACAAAAACCACATCCTTGTATAACACAGACCAAATCACACTCTCAAATGATGTCCGAAAGACGATTAAATAACAAGATCTCGATGAGGTCTCCGGTAATTTTAAATGCATGTGTTTCAGTTTCGAATGAATTAATGACTTGATTATAACAAAACAATGTTATTAATCCTTCATATAATTCCTATATTAGTTGAGGTGTCTATCAAAAGTAACACA
Organism: Glebionis coronaria; assembly: GCA_025667525.1. NCBI lineage: Eukaryota > Viridiplantae > Streptophyta > Magnoliopsida > Asterales > Asteraceae > Glebionis > Glebionis coronaria. Next base: position 158,092 of record JANFOE010001160.1, read on the forward strand.
TAGATTATAACATAATTGTTACATATCTTTGTTCATTTTCGAATATCAAAGTAGGTAAACCAAACATAGTTTTGCGATGCATGTCGGTTTTATTTTTTTGAACGAATCAAAGAAGATCGTAACAGATTTGTTATGGATCTTTCTTTACATTCGGATATAAAGGGTGGTATTAATACCAACAATGATCAATGATGATATGATTCAAATATGAAATCTCTATTGATTTTTTTTTTCTTAACTTGAACGAATCTGAGATCACATATATGTTTATGAGTCAATTTAGTTATGGAGATAGGAGACGATGGGATTAGGGTATAGATTAGTGTTGGGTTTGATTGTGGAGTGATAAGGTTGAGAGTTTTGTTGGTCCAGGTTAAATGTTACGTTGTTAAAAAAAAACAGTCGCAATGTCCTTTTGTTAAATAAAGTCCATCGCAATGTTTTCCTTTAAAAAACCCATCGCAAAGTCAAAGTTTAAACCCATCGGAATGATATTGAACAGCCATCGCAAAGTAAAAGTTTAAACCCATCACAAAGTCTTGCATCACAATGTTTTCTTAAATTCTGTCCATCGGAATCATTCCTCTACACCCCATCGGAATGCATCCGTCGGAATGTATTCCATCGGAGTGCGTTCCATCGGAATGCATCAACTGTGTTCCATCGGAATATTCGATCGCAATGTAGAAACCAATGGTTTTTGCGATCGCAATATTCCGATCTGAAAATCTGAAAACATATCTGTACATTCACCTGATATTCAGGAAAATGTTTTCTGGGCACATTCTTATCTCCATCTTCAAAAAAAATAAAATTATGTAACTCATAACTGATGATAAAACAGATGATATAACATAAAAACCATGCACAAAATCATTAGCAGATTTGAGAAAAAAAATTGGCAGGTTTTGATTTGACTTTTGACCAGGAACAAAATAGTTTGGACCAGTGGGTTATGAAAACCATATATGGACTGTTTGGACAGATATGAAACACAAAAACTTGAGACAGTGATAATGGATAAGACACTAGATGATAAACATGGAAACTGTTTGGACAACAAATAATAATTCGTGACCAATCTGTTAAGTAACAATACGTGACAAAAAAAGAACAAGACGTGACAATAAGATTAACACATCAGACCCAAAAAAAATTTTAGACCACCAAATCGAAACAAAAAACACGATCCAAGGATTGAACCGAGGCTCTGATGCCAATTGTAGATTTGATTTTTATCTAATCCGGTGTTCTAGGTGGATGGTGGAAGATTGTAGCCATTGTTGAGAGAGAGAAGAGAGGTTGTGTGTGAGAAGGTTAAGAAAATGTATTTAGCAAAAATAAACACAATCAACACCCCTCCTTGGAAGCCTAGGAGGGGTATATATAGCCACACACCATACACTTAACTATACATTGTACATAGTCTAGTCTAAGCGTGTGTGACTATGATAACTAATGGGAATTCTGAAATGTCGTCACATAAAGTGAATTTCCAACACAAAAGGAGTAGGAAGAAGGAGAATTAGGGTTTCTTAGTTTTTCTAATTTTTGTGATTATGAAACATGTTTTTCCTTTTTCCCTAGTTTAGTAAAAATGAATGGGCTAGGCCCTTCCTCTTCCTAATTTCGTGGTATGTGGGCCCCCAAAGGGGAAACCCGTTGTTTTTCCCGTGTTCTAATTATTTACGTGTTCTCGTGTCGTGTTTACGTGACTTAATTAGTTATCGTTCGTGTCTTATTATATTTATTCGTGATCGTAATAATTATACATACATACGTAATATTAGCTCGTGATTAATTTACGTTCATGATTTCATGTTCGTATGTTCGTGATTATAATTATTATCGAAATAATTATCGTGTGTTAGTACGTAATAAATACTTATCGTGTTATAACCCGTACGTATTACTTGTAATTCTTGTACGTGAAACGTAATCGTGATATAAAAGGAAAGTTCTAATCATGTACGTACTATCGTAAGGGTACTATCCATGGTAAAAGCATGCTGGTTTTACAAAATTTCTTGGTAGGATGCATGCAAAATAAATTACGTGCATGCTATAGTGCCTCGAAAATTAGAAATTCTACCATATTAATAAAAACATGGCATCATAACTTCTAACGCCTACTCACCCGTGGAAACAATCTATAATTATGATAAGAGCATTATAAGAATACCAAAGAGCCTAAATCTTATCCTAAACCTCCCCTTAAATTATGATTCGAATGCTCCAAAATATATGTGAATTTTTATTTTATTTCTGGATAGGAATGGAAGTATTCCAACCATCATAAATAAACCTTTTGGCACACTCTTTTAGTCCATAAGAAACTTTGTATTCATATTTACAATTTCCCTACATGCCTGCATTGTTAGATGGAAAACCACAAAAACTACCATAAAAGCTGTCAGCGACTTCTTTCCACTATGTCAGCGAATAGAATGCCTTTGTCAACAGATAGAAAAATAAAGTGGAAAATCTAACTTTTATAGAAACGAATAACAATGCACATCATGTACATACATTACATCAATTTCAAAAACCACATAATTTATGGACTGATCATTCCAATACTTGAAACCAAGTACCGAAATCGCCCAACATCAAAAGGTTTAGTTAAAAGATCAGACACATTTTTCTCTGTGTCTATTTTATCTAGAAAAATAAAACCTTTTTCAAAACAATCCCTTATAAAATGATGTCTGATTTCTATGTGTTTGGTTTTAGAACGATGTACAGGATTATTAATTATGCACAATGTACTTTTATTATCTACAAAAATCATAGTATGCATAACATTGTACCTATAATCCAAAAGATGATTTTGAATCCATAGCACTTGCCCACAACATGCATCAACTGCTACATACTCAACCTCAGTTTTTGAATTGGCTACCACAGTTTGCTTCTTGCATTGCCAAGATATAAGTCTGCTTCCAAGGAATTGACATCCACCAGTTGTGGACTCCCTATCCCTATTATCACCACCATAGTTATTGTCTGAATAGCCAATAAGCTCTAATGGAGAGTATCTAGGATACCATAATCCCAATGTTAGAAAACACCTAAGGTACCTAAAAATCCTCTGTACAACATGAAGGTGACATTCCTTGGGAGTCCCTTGATGAGGTGCACATGCACATACTGCAAACATAATGTCAGGCCTTGACGCCGTGAGATACATCAATGATCCAATCATTGATCTATAATGCCTAACATCAACTTCATTTCCATCTCCAAGTATTCCCAAGGGATGTTCCCTATCATGGGTGTGCTAGCCTGTTTCTCATTGGGTGAGAAACCAATTGTTGGAAATACATTTTTACGTATTTAGAAAGGATCGGTCACTCCAAATATAGATACAAGTATTAGGCTCGTGATCCAATGTATTAAGGTATAGCCCATATAACCCACATGTAGGGTGGGCTATATAAACCCCCTCCTAGCATGTTAGGAGGGGTTGAACACTTACCACTTACAACATTTCATCTTTCTTCTCAATCTCTCTCCTTTCTCTCTCTTCTTTCTCTCTCTAAGTTCTATCATTCCCATCCATCTTAATAGATAATCTATACAATGCCTAATCCTTAGAAAACACGATCCTACAATTGGTATCAAGAGCATGGTTGATTCTTCGTATTTAGGCGTTTTTTTATCTATTGATTTGGTGGTAAAGTTTCCTTCTTTCACTATTTTTTCTTTCGTCTATTTTGTTAAGCTTACGTTATTAAAATTTTCTTTTATAAAATCTTTGATAAAATTTTATCAAATCTTTCTTCTAATAATTTCTTCTAATTTTATCCATTTCCAAAAATTTTAATCCATTTTTATTAGTTTTTATACTTTTCTGTTTCGTCTTTGTTTTTATCCAACTTCAAGTTTAAAATTAAAGATATTATATCAGATTTATTTATCCAATTTTAATCCATTTTTATTAGTTTTTACAGTTTTCTATTATTTTCCCTCTTTTTCTGTTTTGTCTTTTTTTATCAACGTTTTATATCAAAAGGTTTATAGATTCAGATGGTTATTCCGATGCATTTATTTTTGGTCCTATTCCGATAGAAAGTTGCCTTTTTCAGATTAGTTTTCCGATTGTAACGTCACCAGGTTTGTACATCGATCACAATAACCATAAGGTTCTGCTTTGCGATCAAATTTTTTCGACACCCTTATTCCGACGTGGGTTGCGATTGCACTTTACGATCGTGATTGCGACGGGTTTAAGGAAAAGTGAGTCGAAACTCTGCCAAAATTTTCATAGAGACATTCCGATGGTTTATTGATATTGCGATGGCATAGTGAAAAGGTTGATATTGCGATGGAAAGTTCTAACTGTTTTGCGATGGAATACTAGATATTGCGATGGAGTGAGTCTAAGTATTGCGATAGAAAATATTAAACATTGCGATGGGAGTTGGACTACATTGCGATGAATGTCTTTTAAGATATTGCGATAGAAAAGTTTAGAGTACGATTGACCAAGATTTGACTCGAATACTCGACTGATTTTTATCTCTTGACCAACAAATCATAACAGACCTTCAACTCGAACCCCTCACACTCTAACCCTCAACTACCTCACCTCTCGGACTCATCTGTCTGACCAACCAACAAAACCCTCGACTCCCTCATACCACTTGTTCTCTCACCTCTCGTCCAACAGATCTTTACACCAAAACACCAAATCTTTTGACATCCCAAACCAAAAACTTTAAACCAACATATTTTTTTTATACCAATCTAAACCTGACGACAAACAGGCCTCGAAAACGACTCTCAGACCTTTTTGACTCGAACCAATTGACCAAACCAACCCCGACACACCCTCAACTCTCATCGACCCAAACTAATAAACTCAACCTAGACTCCACAGACTCCACACTAGGTCTTCTCACACCCTCGAACACAAAAACCAATCTCGACAAACACCTCACCCAACCTCCCTCGACTTGAACAACACCTCACCCTAACCCTATCGACCAACAAAACCCACAGACTCACCCTCACCCTCGAAACACACCCTCGTCTCACCATTATTGACTCGTAACCAGACCCAAAACCAAAAGACTCAAAAACCAAAACCAAAACAAAAAGATCTCCGATTCAATTTTCCGGTGTTTACACATGCATAAAGATCTATAAAGATCTAAACACACGAAATTTAAATCATCAAAGATCAGGGTTTACAAGCACTAGCTTTTTTTGTTTTAAAAATACTTAATTAAAACGTAAGTTAGCACCTACCCGAGACCATTTTAAAGATCTTGAAGCCGAATTTCATGGTTCTTCATTTGTGGGTTTGAAAGAATTGAGAGCAGATATCTTATTTAACCCGTAACTGATCTTAGGCTTAGGCGTTAATTGGGTTAAAGTGCAAGATCTTTCATTTGTTTTTTTGGTGGCTAGGAGATTAGTTTGAGAGAAAAAGAAGAGGTGTGGGGCGGAGCTATTTAAGATTAGGTTTAACTAGACCTAATAATTAGGGAAGGAGTTTTATATCTGAAGATTGACTGGGGTTTTGGTTATTGTCTTGGCCACGTGTGTACCACTCTGGTTTCACGTGTATTTCATTTACGGAGAAAACAAGAACCCCTTAATATGAATATCTTTTTGAGAATGGATATCTTGTGGAAAGATTAAATTCTTCTTGTTAATTGGATACACGAGATTTTTTTTTTTTTTTTTATTTTTCTTTTTTTTTTTTGATATAAATATCTTTGAGAATGGATATCTTGTGGGAAGTTTAATTTTTACTTTCTTAGTGGGGCTTTTATATTTTCTTTCTATAAAATTGGGTATTAAAATAATTTACAGGTATTGTTATTGGAAGAATTCGGGTATTTTTATTTGTTATCTTTTATTTTTATTTTACAAACGAAAGTGTTTAACCGACAACGCAATCTCTCGGTTTTTTACAAAGAGTTAAACTTCAGACAAATTTAGAGGATTTCGCGCATCATTTTATATCACCAATCAAGGTTTTCTCCAAGAACGTTTACGATTTCTTCGTTGGTTTCAAAAATCCCGTGAATTCAATTTTACTCACGACTCATAAAATCCCGAATACAACCACAATCACAACTATCTTTCATCGACTTTCAATGGATTTTTTGAACTCAACATCGAACGAGGGAGAATTGCATCTTCTGCAAGACAAAGCTAGAGAAAGTGGTATCACTTAAGTTCGACTACTTCAGTCACATCTTATGACCATCTCATGGGTTCAAGGAGGAAGTGAATTTGTGACACTCTTTGGTCAAAATCGTTATACATTCATCGACTTAATGTTCCTCAACGTGAACCACATAGCTGAGCAACTTCACAAAGAAGACGTTAATCACTTTGCATCAGAAACTGCATATCAGGCTCTTGTGACACAACTCACGCCTTTCCTCCAATTAAATATCATCAAGTCTGACAATTCAGAGATATGCTGGTCATTTTTTCAATAAACACAGAACGAGGTTAAAGATTTCGGTGATAAACTGTTGAAATTTATGACATCGGTTTCGTCTTCGATTTATGAAAGATCCAAACTTCAGCAAGTGTATGATAATGGAGTGCAAGAATCTATGATGCCGATGCAAGAGAAGAATGGTCATACGGTTGACAATTTGGCGCCTAACGATGGCAAGAGCATTGAATCAGGAGGACAACATGATACCAGCGGCACGTTAGGGAATGCTCACGAGATTTCTTTTAATGACACCTTACCCGTTTATGACGAAAAGCCTGCAAACATGGTACAATGTAATGTTGTTTATGATGTATCTGCTGATGATATGCCGCATATTGAGCATTCTGAACCTAATTATGACAAACATGGAATGGAAAAGAGTGATAGAAATACCACTTTTGATTCATCCAATGTGAGCCATAATGGGGGAGAAAGTGTTCAAAATGCTAAACATCATGATAATTGTCTTATAACTGCTTCTTTGACTGCTTCTGATTCCAAGATTAGAGAGCTCGAAACGATTGTAGCTCAACAATCAACAGAACTTGAGGATGCCAAAATTGAATTTTCAAAGAAAACGGAGAAATCTGAAACATATTTTGAAAAACTTGAAAAGTCAAACGTTGTTCTTGAACGAAAATCGGATCAAGCAGTTCTAGATTCTAAAGCTGAAAAGGATAATCTTTTGAAACAAATTAAGTTGCTTGAATCTAAGTTGGCATCCCAAGATGAATTGCTCAAAGAGAATGAGACTTTAACGGTTCAAGTTCAGGAAAAGGTGTTTGCAATAGCGGCTATGAAAAACGAGCTAAGGAAAACCAAAGGAACTAGTGTGGATACTAAGCTTGAAAAACCATCAATCTTGGGGAAACTACCTACAAATCATTTCATTCGACAACCGACTGCATTTAGATCCGAGTGATCAAAATCCTCGAGACCGCGGTTTGCCTCCCAAGTTGATATGGTTCATCTTTCTAGACCAGTCACTCCACTATCTAGGCCCAATGTGACTAGAACAGCTTTTGCAAGACCTAATCACATGATTGCCTCTAGTTTCCCTAGACATAGTCCAAAGAACACATCTCGAACTAGTTCAAATGACGTTCGCCATACATTTGATCTAAGGGAAGCTAAGAAAAAGACACAAGTCAGAGATAGGAATTTCAAACCTAGTCAGATGCCTTCTAGTTTACCCAACACTGCTAACCGTAGCATGTCACATCCAAGGATCATCAATCAATCATCTAGGAATTCTGGATCTTACTCGGACATTAAATATGCTACTTGTAAAACATGTAGGAAATGTGTCTTTAAAGCCAATCATGATTCTTGTATCAAGAAATTACTTAATAAGGTGAACTCCCGTGCTAGACTTAAATCCCAGTGGGTGGATAAAATCAAACCCGTTGGTAAAATATGGTGCCCCACTGGTAGAACTTTCACTCTTGTAGGAAACGAGTGCCCTTTAACTAGGATAGTCTCTGATTCTACTAAGACTACTAGGGAGGAAATTGAAAAGGAGGATACATCACTTAAGCCTGAACTTAAGGTTTTCTATAAAAGGAAACGTTTACCAGCTAAGACAAGTCAATCATCTCCCCAGGTCACCTCTAGCACAAGAAAAGAAAACTCTGAACCCCCACTTGCTTCTAAGATAGATATCGCTAACCCATATCAAAGCATGCATATTCCAAATGAGAATGCAGGTACCAAAGAGGATGTTCCAAAAGAACGAAGCGGTCCAATCATTGTATACCATTCAATTAAGGACACTCTCAGAGTTTGGTTGCTGAAGAAGCTGATATCTAAGAAACAAGTGTCTCAGGGATTTCCAGTTAAGCTCATGCACAAGGACTTATAGTCACATCACAGACTATAACTCGATCTTCAAAGACAGTGAAGTTTATCTCGTCAACGATAACTTACCCTCAAAACGAGAAATTAAGTTTTCTCGGACACGAGCTTATCCTGAAACCATTCAAATGTTTTAAGCTCGTGTATATGGCTCCTCGTTAAATGACAGACGATGACCCGGACTTCAGAGACAGGGAAGTTTATCTACGCAACGATAACTTACCCTCTTAACGAGAAATTAAATTTTCTTGGACACGAGCTTATCCTAAAACCATTCAAAGATTTTAAGCTCATGTATAAGGCTCATCATTAAATATCAGATGATGACCCGATCTTCAAATAAAGGAAAGTTTATCGCCGATGATAAACATATCCTCATTTACGAGAAATTAAATTTTCTCGGACACGAGCTTACATTAAAACTATTCAAAAGTTTTTAAGCTCGTGTAAATGGCGTATAATCACATTTCAGATTATGCCCCAGACCTCAAAGAAAGGAAAGTTTATCGCTGATGATAAACTTATCCTTACAACGAGAAATTAATTTTTCTCGGGCATGAGCTAATATTAAAAACATTCGAAGTTTTTAAGCTCATGCACAATGACTTACAGTTAAATATCAGACTGTAACTCGGACTTTAATTTTAGAAAAGCTTATCTTTAAAGATTGTTTATCCTCGTAACGAGAAATTCATTTTTCTCAGTCATGGGCTTGTCTTAAAACATTCCATGTTTTAAGCTCATAAAGTAAAGTATATCTTTTAAATAAGAGAACTTTTCTTCTTAACGAGAAATTCATCTTTCTCGGTCATGAGCTTTACGTTAAAAAATTCAAAGTTTTTCAAGCTCATGACCACGACTTCTAAGTAAATGTCAACTTATGACTCGTTCCTCAGTTAAAAGGAAAGTTTATCGCCGATTATAAACGTATCCTTAACAACGGGAAGTTTACAACTTCTCGGACTTGAGCTCGTTTTGTAAGATATTCAACATCTTAAGCTCAAGTAATTGGTTTTCAAAACAATGAACACAATTTTTCGAGAATTTCTCAAAAGGTTTTTCTAAATCTTTCAAAATTGTGTGTTCAAAAAATATTTTGATAAAAAGAGCATGTCTTCTGGAATCGATAATATTTACGATACTAGAAATGTCATTCAATAATGACACTGGGTTGTAAATAAAGTTCGCGCAGAAGTTCAAACGTTTTAAAACATGCTCAAAATGGCTTGCTATTATTTCCGATAGTAACCCGTTTTTCACTTTAAAGTCAAGCATTTCACCGGAAAGCTTTGACTCAACAACGGGAATTACTTTTCTCGAGCATGGTTTACTTTATAACCATGTAAGGGATTGTGTTTACGTAATAACACAATCTAACACGAATATATATACGTGTCAGTGCATTTATTTGTTAAAACAAGAGAAATCTTGTTTTTATGAAGTTATCATCTCCACCGACCGTAGCAACTTACAATTGATATCTACATACTCGACGAGGCGACTACTCAAACAGTGACTACAGCTCTTTCAATATAACACGGGTCAACAATTGAGGGGGAGCAATTGTCCAGCATTCAAACTCTTTGACGCCGAAAGTGCTAAGTTCACATGTTGGTGTCAAGACAACGATATCAATCATACACATGGAGTCAAGAGATAACTTCAGACGTGATGAGGCGACCAACATTCGTGAACAAGAACCATGTGCTTCTTTCATATAATGTTCTCCATCATTCAGGTCCAACCTCATAAATCGCTAATCTTGTGAATTCATTATCATATATGATCTTTGCACGTGATAATTACCTTACACTTGTGTTTAAAAGGTATTTTATTTCCGTTTCAAGGACATCGATTGGGTTAATATTTTTAATATGGGGGAGAAAATGTGATTTAATATGGGAAATGATTAATCATAAATGATTTGACTTAACGTGCTAGCTCATTCTAAACAAGTATTTGACGGTTAAATGATTTGATTTAATATGAGAAAATGTGGTGGTTGATACCAGTATTTGATGGTGTAGATTCAGTGGTTAGGGTGGTGGTTGATAGTGGTTAGGGTGGTGGTTGACTATAGTTCTTCAAAATTTCAGACACATATTTGTCTTGAGAGATAAAAATACCATCATCATTCTATTGAACTTGTAAACCAAGAAAGAAGTTCATCTCTCCCATGGCACTCATATGAAATATATTTGTCATAAGCTTTAAGAAATCATCACTCATCGTTTAGTTAGATGAACAAAAGATGATATCATCAACATAGACCTGAACAAGTAGAAAATCCTTCCCTTTCTGCTTGGTGAATAGAGTCTGATCTATGGCGCCCCTCTTAAAGCCATTTTCCACCAAGTATGTGGAAAGCGTACCTTACCACGCTCTAGGGTCCTTAATAAGTGTGAAAACACTTATCCTTTTACCACTTATTTCCAATAATAACAAGACCAAAACGTGTATTTTATGTCGTAAAAGTCGGAATTATGCGTGGTTTGTGTTTTTATTGTGTTTCAGGATAAAAATATGCAAAAGGAAGAAAACATGGGCTATCACGGGCTTTTATCGAAGAAAACGAGAAAAGACGAAGTCAAAAGATCAAGAGTGTAAAAAGAACGGAAGTCCGAGGCCTATTCTAAAGATTTATCGAAGAAAAAGTCTAAAGACGGAAGTTTGAAGTCGAAGAACTCTAGTCTAATAGAAGAAGAAAATTATAAGACAAGTTCAATTTATATCGACAAATCCCGAGACGACGTCGAGAAAGACAAAGAATTTAAATCGAGTCGAGACGAAAAGAAAGAGAAAGGAAGCAACACATGTACTTCCCACCTACTATATATACCCTCCTAATGTGTCATTAGGAGGGTGTTAGTTGTTTAGCCACTTTTTTCATTTTTGTAGTTTTTCATTCTAGAGATAGAAAGTGTTTAACTTTATCTCACTAAAACTTCATCTTTTCTTTCTTTGATTTTCAAGCTTTAATTCAATCTTGTATTTTTAAATCTTTTAATCTACAAGTTCAAGTTAAGTTTTTCATATTCAATCTCTTTCTACCTTTCTTGATTTTTACTTGTTTGATCCGAAAATTATCTTTGATTATGTTAAATTTGATGTTTATGTGATTAAAAAGTTTATCTTTTTAATCCTATATAAGTATTTATACGATTAAGCTTAGAGCTTGTTATGCTTTTTGGCTTATTTAGTATCTAGCTTATTTCCTTTTAAGTTTTCTTAAAAGTTTAGTGTTTTTAAAAGTTTGATTCAAAAAGTTTACTTATTTCGTATTTTAAAAGTTGTCAAATTTATGCTTATTGAGTTGGTTAAGTTTCGGTTAAGTGTTCTTATTTGGAAGTGCTTATTGGTTTATTAGCTTATTGCATTCATCCGAATATTGTGGCATTTCCATCACAATCATAGGTTTTACATATTGCGACGGTTATTCAGACGGATTCATTATGACCGCAATAACCCTTAGGGTTTTACTTTGCGATTAAGTGTATTTCCCCCTTATTCCGATCGTGATTGCGATCGCTCATTGCGATCGTACATTGCGACGGGTCTTAAGGTTAGATTGAGACGAAACGCTGCCTAATTTTTGTTAGCCATATTCCGATAGAAGTTGTATTCCGACAGATGTGACATTCGAACAGCTTTACCTTTGACATATTCTGATACTTACCTTAGTATTCCGACAGAATTGACATTCAGATAGAAGTTACATTCCGATAGAATAGGTTACTATTATTCCGATGCTTAACTTCATTATTCCGATAGCTTTCAGTTGTTATATTCCGATGGTTTTTGTTTTCACTACATTCCGACAGTATCCATTTGTTACATTCCGATGGTTTAAGTTTTTTTAGTTTTACAAAGTTTTCAAGTTTTAAATTCATTACTTTTTCAAGTGTTTTTCTAGTAATTTTTAGTTTAATTTTTAAAGCTTTTATTTTTACTCAACGACATTTTCATATTTACTTTTAGTTTAAAATAGATAACCAAACCATTTATTTTTCCACCAAGAACGACTGAGTCGCACTCTTAACTAGTAATCAATTCGAAAAGACTGGAATAACGAACTTTTATAACTAAGTAAAATCTAGTTATTAAATGGCACCGCTGCCGGCTCTTTTCGTTAAGATTAACGGTTTTTAGTGAGAGATGCGTTGGATTTTGGGATCCGTTCACTTTTGAACGTTACTTTTCTTACTTAAAATTTTTCAAAAATCCATAAAAAATTAAAAATTTTCAAAAATCCGAAAAAATAGAAAAACATAAAAAACCAAAAATATTTCTTGTCTATCTTTCTTTTCTTTTTGTAGGTGTGTATGCGTACCCGTGCTCGTAAGAAGTAAGCAACTCAAGACGAAGTCATTACTCCACCTATTGTCACCATGGACAATCAACCAATGATCGAGCTTTTGCAATCGCAAGTAGAGGGCAACACTGATGCTATTGTCATACCTGAGATTGGAGCCAACAACTTTGAACTCAAATCCGGCTTCATTTAAATGGTCTCTGCTCAACCTTTCTTGGGGCGTACACTTGATAATCCTCATGACCATATAAAAAGGTTTCTTTAACTCACTAATACGGTTAAGTATAATGGGGTTTCACAAGAGGTGATTTGCTTGCAACTTTTTCCTTTCTCCTTAGAGGGACAAGCCCGACATTGGCTTGATAAGGAACCGTCACAAAGTATTCTTACGTGGACGGATTTAGAGACTAAATTCATCAACTATTTTTTCCCACCCTCACGTACTACCGCTTTGCGGAATGAAATCATTACCTTTGAACGAAAGTACGGTGAGACATTTAGTGAATCCTGGGATCGTTTTAAGGAACTTTTAAGAAAGTGTCAACAACATGGTTTCACAAAAGTACATCAAATAAATACTTTTTCGATGGGTTAAGCATGAATGACCAAGATTCACTGAATAGTGCCTCGGGGGGTAACATTTTGGTTAAGTCTTCTAATGCCGCTTGGGATATTATTGAGAATAAGTCTAGAGTGCAAACTAAGAGTGTTCGGACTAATGTGGTTAGTGCTAGTACTAGTGAGAGCGACAATAGAAGTGATAAGCTCACTTTGCTTGTTGAAACACTTGCTCTACAAACTGCAAACAATACCAAAGCCATCAAGGCGCAAGTTAATGCTTTGAACCAGTCATGTGAAATATGCGGTGGTTCTCATTCATACACCGATTGTTCTTCGACTCATGACAATCCGGAAAATGTGTATGCCGCCAATGGTAACTTTTCTACAGGAGGCTATCAAGCACGTCCTCAAGGTGACCGTAATTTGCTCAGTTATCGCTTAAACAACTTTCTTTCACCACCCAGTTTTCCACCTCAAAACCCAAAAAACCTCAATCGCAACAATCAAAACCAACCACGAGCTCCAAATCAATATCAAACCCAAAGAAACCCATATCCACCTCAAGGAAACAATCATGTTCACCAACCACCCGCTTATCAACCACCTGCCTACCATGCTCTTCCTCCCACCCAATCCACCGCATTTAATCAAGAGGTTGACACTTACATGAGGAATAATGATGTGATAGTGTAGAATCTTCAGCGGCAACTCAACAACTTGAAAGGAGATATGGTGAAACAAGGGAATGATCTTCGAGCCGATATGCGAAACTCTTTGACCAGTCAAATGAATGACTTAAGGGATGTGATGGCTAGTTTATTCCAAAGTAATCAAGCCTCTAGTTCGGGTTCTATTCCGAGTAACACCGTTGCTAATCCAAGAGGGAAGATGAAAGCAATCACCACCCGAAGTGGCAAAGGTTTAAAGGAACCCGAGATTACTACACCTACACCGGTGATTGTGACAAAGGAAAACGAGTCCCCTTCTCCAATTACTCCACCTTCTCCTTCTCCAATTCCTCCACCTTCTATTTCACCAATTCCTCCACCTTCTACTTCCACCCCTCCACCACCCAAGGATGTGAGTGAGAATTCCATTCCAAAGCCTTCATCTCAACCCAATATACCTTATCCCTCAAGGTTGGGGAAAGAGAAGTTGAAGAACAAGGATGATATTCAGGTTTCTAACTTTCTTAAATTGTTTAAACAACTGAATTTCAACATTTCCTTTGCTGAGGCTCTCGCTCACATGCCGAAATATGCTAAAATGTTCAAAGATCTCCTAAGTGACAAAGAAAAGCTTCTTGATATCGCTTAGACCCAACTTAATGAGAATTGATCTGAAGTGCTCTTAAATAAATTACCAACCAAACTTGGTGATCCGGGTCGTTTTCTTATTCCTTACAACTTTCCCGGGGTAGAGAATTGTATAGCCCTAGCCGATCTAGGTGCTAGTATAAAATTAATGCCATTAAGTGTTTGGAAACAATTATCTCTACCAGAGCTAATCCCCACACGAACGACATTGGAATTAGTTAACCGTACGATTGCTTATCCAGTGGGGATAGCCGAAGATGTCTTCGTCGGTGTCGACAAATTCACCTTTCCGGCAGATTTTGTTGTCGTTGACTACAAGATGGATCCTCGTGTTCCATTAATTGTTGGACGTCCATTCTTGAGGACCGGTCGCACTCTTATTCATGTAGCCGCGGGCGAATTAATCATGAGAGTTGGTGACGATAAAATCGTCTTCAACATGGGTAAACTTTCTAAACAGCCTTCTAAAAACGAGAGCGTTAATTTCATTGACGTTCTTGATGAGGCTTGAGAAGAGCATTTCAAAGACGCTTGTAAAAGTGGTTCTTCTTCTCTACCCATTGTTGAGACCGTGGCCTCTATTGCTCCATCACTAACTCCATTTGGAGAAAGTGATTTC
The DNA here is from genome assembly GCA_025667525.1 of Glebionis coronaria. Lineage (NCBI taxonomy): Eukaryota > Viridiplantae > Streptophyta > Magnoliopsida > Asterales > Asteraceae > Glebionis > Glebionis coronaria. Next base: position 173,220 of record JANFOE010001160.1, read on the forward strand.
CTTTTCAAAGAATTTGAAGCAACTTTGGGAGATGTGGACTTAAAATATGATGATTCTCCCACCGATTGGGATGAAGACATTCATACCATTGAAAAACTTCTTAATGAGGACCATATTTCTCCACCATCTCCTAAGGAAATCTCTATCGATGATCCGAATTTGACTACGCCTTCCATCGAAAACCACTGGATTTAGAGCTTAAGGATCTTCCGTCTCATCTCGAGTATATTTTCCTTGAAGACAATAAGATGTCACCCGTCATCATCGCTAAGAACTTGAAAGAGGAAGAAAAATCTCGACTTATCACCATGCTGAAGAATCATAAGAAAGAGATTGCTTGGAAAATCTCTGATATTCGTGGAATTGATCCTCACTTTTGCACACATAAAATCCTCATGGAGGACGACTTTAAACCCACTATTCAAAACCAAAGAAGGGTGAATCCCAAGATCCATGACGTTATCAAAAAAGAGGTTATCAAACTTCTTGATGCTGGAATGATCTACCCTATCTCGGAGTCACCATGGGTTAGTCCGGTCCATTGTGTGCCTAAGAAAGGTGGAATCACTGTTGTCCCCAATGAAAACAACGAGTTGATTCCTACTCGTCTCGTTACTGGGTGGAGAGTTTGTATAGACTATCGCAAAATCAATGATGCTACGAGAAAGGATCATTTTCTCCTTCTTTTTATAGACCAAATGCTTGAACGTCTAGCGGGTAATGACTATTACTGCTTTTTAGACGGTTTCTCCAGGTATTTTCAAATTCCCATCGATCCTAAAGACCAAGAGAAAACCACATTCACTTGTCCTTATGGAACATTTTCTTATAAACGAATGCCTTTCGGCTTATGCAATGCTCATGGGACTTTCCAAAGGTGTATGATGGCTATCTTTCATGACATGGTTGAAGAAACTATGGAAATCTTCATGGATGATTTCTCGGTCTATGGTGATTCTTTCTCTCATTGCCTTGCCAATTTGGAACACATGCTTGAGCGATGTGAAGACACTCGCCTTGTTCTAAATTGGGAAAAATGCCATTTCATTGTAAAAGAAGGCATTGTGCTTGGAAATAAAATCTCAAAAGCCGGTCTTGAAGTGGACCGCGCTAAAGTTGATGTCATAGCCAAATTACATCCACCTTCAATCGTTAAGGGTGTGAGAAGTTTCCTTTGTCATGCGGGCTTCAATCGTTGATTCATTCAAGATTTTTCTAAGATCGCTCGTCCAATGACCCACCTCTTAGAAAAAGATACTCTTTTTATCTTTTCTAAAGAGTTTCATGAATCCTTCAATCTTCTTAAGGACAAGCTAACTAAGGCACCGGTCTTGGTTACCCCTAATTGGGAGCTACCTTTTGAATTGATGTGTGATGCTAACGATTTCGCTATTGGAGCGGTTTTAGGCCAAAGAGTGAACAAACACTTCCAACCAATCCATTATGCTAGAAAGACAATGACGGGGGCTTAATTGCATTATACCACTACCGAAAAAGAGCTTTTAGCTGTAGTGTATGCGTTTGAAAAATTTCGCCCCTATCTTGTCCTTTCCACCATCGTTGTCTATACCGACCATTCCGCGCTGAAGTACTTGTTAACTAAGCAAGATTCTAAGCCAAGACTTCTTCGTTGGGTTTTGCTCCTTCAAGAATTTAAAATCAAAATTCATGACAAGAAGGGAGCCGAAAACCTAGCCGCGGATCATCTAAGTATACTTGAGGATCCTTATCAAGGGGATCATCCGAATGAAGAGATCAATGACTCTTTTCCCCTTGAGGCCTTAATGTCTATCAATTCCAATCTTGATGACACCCCGTGGTTTATGGACATTGCAAACTACTTAGCGGGTGGAATTCTCAAGGAAGGGTTAACGTCCCAACAAAAGAAAAAGTTCTTTAAAGACATTGAACACTATTTCTGGGACGACCCTTACCTTTTCAAACAATGTGCGGATCTTGTCATTCGTCGATGTGTTGATGGGCCGAAAACTTTACTAATCCTTGAAGCTTGCCATAAAGGACCCACCGGTGGTCACTTTGGTCCCAATTACACCATGAAGAAAGTTTTCGACTCTGGCTTTTATTGGCCCGCCATTTATCATGACGCTCATGAAATTGTTAAACATTGTGATGCTTGCCAAAGACAAGGCAAGATCACACATAAAGATGAGATGCCTCAAAATTTCATACAAGAATGTGAAATCTTTTATGTATGGGGCATTGACTTTATGGGGCCATTTCCATCATCTAAAGGGAACAAGTACATCCTATTAGCCGTTGACTACGTATCTAAATGGGTTGAAGCAAAGGCTCTCCCTACGAACGATGCGAGGGTGGTTGTGAACTTTCTGAAGCAACTTTTTGCTCGATTCCGTGTTCCTCGTGCTATCATCAGTGACCGCGGGACTCATTTTTGCAATGATCAATTTGCTCGAGTCATGGCTAAGTATGGTGTCAATCACCATCTTTCCACCTCTTACCATCCTCAAACAAATGGTCAAGCCGAGATTTCTAACCGTGGATTGAAGAGAATTTTAGAAAGAACTGTGGGAGAGCATCGTGCCTCGTGGGACTGTAAGTTAGATGATGGTTTGTGGGCTTTCCGTACCGCATATAAGACACCTATTGGTTGCACTCCATATCGTCTTGTGTATGGGAAGGCATGCCACCTCCCTATTGAGCTGGAACATAAGGCGTATTGGGCCTTGAAGTGGGCCAATTTTGACATCAACAAAGCCGGTGATCTTCAGAAGATTCAACTCAAGGAGCTAAATAAATCGAGGAATGAATCTTACGAGAACTCATTGATCTACAAGGAGAAGACCAAGATCATCCATGATTCAAGGATTAAGAACCGAGAGTTCAACGTTGGTGATCAAGTCTTACTCTTTAACTCTCGGTTGAAGATCTTCTCGGGCAAGCTGAAGAGCCTTTGGTCTTGTCCATTCACCGTCGCCAAAGTCTTCCCTTACGGCACCATTGAGATTTCTCAACCAAATGGGCCTAATTTTAAAGTGAATGGCCAGTGTGTGAAGTTGTACTTTGGTGAGGACATCTCTCATGAGATGATTTCATCCCTCACCATGTTTCCCTTAAATTAGTTCTGGGTCGAGTCAGGCTCGTGACTCGGTTATCAAAAACAAGCGCTTCTCGGGAGGCAACCCGTTGATCTATCCTTTAATATTTTCATAATAAGTGTAGGGGGAGCCCCGTATGTGTTTGTTGTCTTGTTTCTTTTGATATGCAGGGATTAAAAGCTTCAAAGATCCATTCTCGATGAATTTTGACGAAACGTGATCCCGTGTACCCGTCTTCCTGGTTCTATCCTAAACTGTCGTGATTCAATATTTCATATCTTCTATGTTCACATTGAAATCACTATAGTTGTCCTTCCCTTAGCAAGATTGTTGGGTCCACTAGATGTGGATCTCGCAGCCTGTCAGGAACGGTGAACGACTTCTGTAATCACAAGTCTATTCACAAAGAGACTCTATACACAATATAAGTGCGGAATACAAATACTATAAAGAAGAACAAAATAACTATAATGACTTGATCCTTTTCTAAGGATTTCTAATATCAATCATCACTAGAATTACGTTTGATGAAGGTGTGTCTAACCCTTCTGCCTAAGGTTCCTTTTATACTACAAGGAATCCCTAATACATCATTAAACAAAACGTGTAAAACTGATATGCATATCCTTTCCTAACATATCTCATGCATATCCTAACAGAATAATAACTAAATAATAAAGTTTGACTTTAACTAAGACCAGGAGCACGACTTGCTCCTACTACTACTATGACCAGGAGGAACTACATACCTCCTAGTCTACCTATTACAAATAACTATTCCAATGGTCCTAACAATCCTCCCCTAAACTTGAATTTGACCTGTTGAGTTCAAGTTTCCTGGTAAAACGTGCAATAAAGCTTGAGGATTAGAGCAGCAAAAGAAACAACAGCATCAGCAAGATAAGAAACATAAGAACCGCTGCAACATGGAACACTAGAAGCTTCTCCAAAGCTTTAAACAAATCAGCATCATGTTGAATCTTTACAGCAACATGAGCAGATTCGATGAGCCTTTACCAAGTAGCTGCTCGCTCTTGGGCTAGCCAGTCTTTCTGGTGAAATAAGCATCACCCTGGGAGACCAGAACCCAGCCCAACTCTTAGAACGTGAATCAATGGTGAGTGGGGGTATTCTGATGATTTTAGGCAAACCATCACAGCCTTTAACGGATTTGATATGTCTTTACCAGAAGCCGTACCCTTCTGGACTCGCCAACTCTTAGCAATGAAGCATCGGTGAGTTGAAAACCCTATAGCTTTAAGCTAGCTATTATAGCTATCAACGGATTTGATAAAATCTTTACCAAGAGCCGTACCCCCTTGGATTAGCCACTTTTCAGTCTAGGACCATGGCAAGTGAAAACCATCCAGTTTTGGGTAACCTGGCAACCATCAACGGAATTGAGAATCACACCAGGAGCCGTACCCTCAAGGTGAATCAACTCTTTCTTGTCTGTGAGACATGGTGAGTTGAGAACCATTTGTCGTGTGGACCAAGTCCAACACCAGATGAAACACCAAACCAGCACAAGTGTGAAGCAGCAATAGGAACCCAATGTTTTGAAACAGTATAAGCAAATGGTATATTATTCACAAGTGTAAAATCCATGATTTGTTTAAAGTATAAGCAGATATTATATAAAAAGTATTTTTTTTAACTATAATAAATGGAAGTCACCAAGCACTTTACATATTGGTGAAAAGAAACCAACCATAAAAACTTACAAAACATAAAACACAAAACATAAAAACTTACAAAACAACCACATCACATGCCAGCCGCAGCCACCTTCTCAGCTTGCAATCGAGCTTGTATCCCTTCCACCAGTGTCGTTTCTATAGAAGTCTCATTCCTGGAAGGGGCATTGGAAATCTGCAAGTGACAAGCAAGCATGGCCTCCATCGAAGCAATAGTCAACGAATAGTCCAAATCCGTGAGCATGAACACCATAGCACGAGACTCCAACTCCAAAACATGCACACCACAGCCAGCATATAACATCCATCTCTTGATAACCCAGGTTGGCTGGTCCTTCCAGACACCAGAAAGGGGAGCATGTGGAGGGGAATCAAGCATCATCTTCAAATTAGCCCACATTGTCAGGCCAGGCCAGGAGGGCACATCACTAGGATGAACAGGCATACCAGCATCCACAAACCCATACAACGACATAAGATCTTTATGAACAGATGAAGCACATTATCATAAACAATGGGGCACACAGTAAAGGCATACCTGAGGTTAGAAGCCTTAATAAACTCTAGAATGTCTGTGAATTCATTACGTTTAGGACAATCTCCTAGATAAGCAACCTTATTGTGAGCAGGTTGGTAGAATAAAGCAGCCATTGATGTTGATGAGAAGTGATGGAAGTTGATTTGTTAGGGTTTGAGAGAGTAGGAGCGTGTGTGTGTGTGTGTGATGATTGTGATGAATGAGTCAAGGGGGTTAATTGACCATAAATAATGGTCTAGTAACCGTTCCTTGACCCCTAATAATGTGGGTTGCCCTTTCAAATTAGGCAGTTAATGCAAAGTAACCACTTGCCCCTTATAACATTATTTGCAAATCCCAATTTACCAAAGTTAAATAAGAGGATATATACCAGAATTTGCGTGCGTTGACTAAAAGTCAAAACGTATAAAGGTCAACACTAGAAGCATAATGTGGTCAACTGAAGTCAACGAAGTGAACAGTGACCCAAACCAAGACTAGAAGCCAACCAGAACCTAACAAAGAAGGATTTTTATCCACTAAAAGCCAACCATAAAGGACTAGAAGCCAACCATTAAGGAAGACAACCACCAGAAGTGAGCAAAATCCTCCACTAGGAGTAACACACACCATAAGAACCCATTCAATCTGTTGTTAAAATCTACCAATATGTTAATCTGTGCAAGTAAATATGTACACTAAGCCTCCCCTCAATCCTAGGTCTCAAGGATTGACCATCCCAATGTGAACCACCAAGTGATTGAACCGAGGACCATCAAAGGCTTTAGTCAACAGATCAGCAACATTATCATCCGTATGAATCTTAAGAACCTGTATCAACTTCTTCTCATTGGCATCCCGTATAAAATGGTGCCGAATTTCAATATGTTTTGTACGTTGATGAAACACAGGATTCTTCATAATGCATATAGTGCTTTGGTTGTCAATGAAAATTTTGGTGTTCATAAACTTGAACCCATAATCCAGCATCTGATTTTGGATTCACAAAACTTGTCCACAACAACTAGCAGCAGCTACGTATTCAACTTCTGTTGAAGAAGTAGCTACAATCGTCTGTTTCTTGCATTGCCATGAAATAAGTCTTCGACCCAAAAACTGACAACCACCAGTAGTAGATTTTCTGTCACTATTAGCACCTGCATAGTCACTATCACTATATGCTTCAAGAACAAAAGGTGATTCTTTAGGATACCACAAGCCTAGCTTGGGTTGAGCCTTGATGTACTTGAAAATCTTCTTGACTGCATTCAAGTTAGAAACCGTTGAAGCCACCTGATGTCTAGAACAAGCACTTACTGCAAACATGATATCCGGACGTGATGTAGTCAAATACATGAGTGAGCCAATCATAGACCTGTACATGTGAACATTTACCGGAGCATCTGGCTCATTCTTGAGTTTGACTTTAGCAACTTCATAAGGTGTTGCTGCTGGTCTAAGAGGATCCGTATCAAACATCTGAAGGATCTCATGAACATACTTATCTTGACTTATGAAGATTCCATCCGACTGTTTCTTGACTTGAAGACCAAGGAAAAATGTAAGCTCTCCCATAGCACTCATCTGAAATTCGCCCTTCATCAGTTGTTCAAACTCATCACACCATTCCTTTTTAGTAGAACCAAATATAATATCGTCCACATACACCTGAACAAGGATAATGTCCTTGGTATTCCTCTTAAGAAATAGTGTTTTGTCAATTGTGCCTCTTCTATAGCCATGTTTCAACAAGAAAGTTAAGAGACGCTCATACCAAGCTCTAGGAGTCTGATGAAGTCCATAAAGAGCTTTGACCACCTTGTAAACTTTCTTGGGATGAAGTGGATCTACAAAGACCTTAGGCTGAGTGACATAAACTTCCTCATCAATCTTGTAACACTCTCAATTTTCGTATCGGTACAACGGAAGGGTCTTTTAGAGTGTTACGGGATAGCACAATAAGTCCAATCATAGACAACACATAAAAATAGTTGTACAAGGTTCATCATACATTCATTCGATAAAAAGTTTTAAAGTGTACAACAGGTCCAGAATTATACAGGTCATTAAGTTTACAAAACATAGATCGATTGAACATTTTTAATATTTTATGGGCCATCAGAGTCGATCTCCATCCGGATTACCTTCAAGCACCTGAGATAAAAACATGCAAAAATCATATCAGCGAATGCCGAGTGAATTCATAGAGTTTAATAAAACCGTTATATAAAACAATCGTTGAAATCAGAACACAAGTATAATATCGGAAGTAAGTCCTCGTATTGCTAGTCAGGCAATATATAAATCAAGCATACATCTTTAACCGTCCATGAGAACGTAGCCTCAATATTACCATTATAGGTAATTTTATTATCGTTATTAGCATCGTACCATATCGGATATTTAGATTATATAGGATTATTATTAGCCGCATGACATTGTTACCTTACTTTGAAAACAACGGGCCGCGAACCCGACAAACAATTTGCCCATCTAAGTTAGCGTGTCGTCACAAAAATCACGCTATGTAAATCTTCTCATACATAAATTCGCTTACCAATCAATGTGGTACGACAGGGATCAACCGTCAAGGCGCGAACTGGGGTGATCGTCCCCAAATAGTACTATCATATACATAAGCGTCTACCAAATCCCGGTAGTTCACAATTCATGCTAATGGGACTTTATGTGACATAACCTAACTACTAATAATCCTTTTTATCTCGTTTATACGGTCATAGCATCATTCGGGTCCATATCATTAAGCATAGCATCGGGACTACTTGTGTTCTATTTTTATCAAAAACTAGCATGTTATCTCCCTCGCGAGTTTACAAATCATTTTATAAAACATTTAAAAGAGTGCGAGGCTATGAACTCACGTTGATAATGAAAGGCGGATTATCGGCTACGGGCGTGCTTCGGTCACGGAAACCTATATAAATAATAACCGGTCTTAGACTCTTGTCCAATGAATTTTATCAAAAATAACAATATACATATGATGATTTTGTACATATGATGATGATCAAGTGGGTTTATATATCCTTGTTTACTCATTTTAGCGTTCATGTATTGGTAACTTTTTACTAGTTTACTAGTTTTACCTATTTACACGTTTTAAGTCCAATAAGCTTATTATAAGTTCTTTAACTGTATTAGTTCATTTTATACTTATATTATCAGTATTCACAGTTTACATGTTGGGCCCAAATGGGTTAAGCCCAATAAGTACTTTTTATAAGTGTTTAACTTATTTAGTCCAATTATTAGTCCAATATGCTTACTTAGCTCGTTAATGTCCGTATGTCCTATAGTTCGGGTTTTATCGGTTTTTACTTGTATTAGATACTTATATATATCAGTATATGACTTTTAAAAACTTTACATTAGACGGGTTTGATCGTCTAAGTTTTAATTGGCGAAAAACGTTAATTTTACGGTAATAGCCGAAAAAGTCGTAAAAATCATGTTTATAGTTTTTATAACTTATAAATCTTATTCAACTTACCATTTTTATAAATTGTCCATTTATTAATCCTTATACATATTTATATAAATGAAATTCATAAGTTAGTGGGTTTTAATTTCACATTTTATACTATATAATTTGAGTGCATATATAATAGTATTAAACATTAATTCTTCAAAATCTGATTTTTATTTTCATCTTCACCATTTTTATCATATCTAGAGTTCTACAATGAAATAGAAGCTCATTTTTGGATGGCATGAACTTCATATTATGTGATACAATTAACTTAGTTATAGCTACTGCTCATTTTAAGTTTAACTATCCTTAACAGTCCCTACAAAACAGTCTATCCAGATTAGTACACTCATCTTGTTTTGATCATATCTCACTCATTTTAATGATTCCATTGCATGGTCAACTCTCACATGTGTATGACATCTTGTACTTACTGTAAATGTATTCCACCATGCAAATTTATCAGTTTAAGTTTTGGTTACATACTGTTTTTATACATCCAACAAATTAAGCATGATTTTAGCCTTGTTTCTTATGGTTATTAATCTTTTTAAGCATATTTATCAACACTTGATCCCCACACAACATTTTTATTATCATATATTCATCATGTACATATACAACAAGAAATAAAATACATTTGATCTTTACAAAAATAACAAGAGAAAATGGAAAGGATGATCTTCTTTACCAACAAAGAGTATATCTTGTTTTTGAAAGACAAGAACTTGATGAACACCAAATGTATCCCCAAGATCATCAAACACCAAGAAAGTATGTTGAGAAATCAGCCCTAGGACACAAGCAAATCACCTCTTTTGTTGTTAAAATGGTCACCAAGTAATCAAGGCTTCAAGGTAACTCCATAATATAGTTAGATAACAACTATTTTGTGGCTAGAAAAGATCAAAAGGGGTGTTTGTTCTTGAAGTGGGACGACAATGGTGATGGATTTGAGAGAGTTTGAGTTGTTTTTGCATGAGTGAATGGTAGTATGTGAGAAGGTTGATGGTTTTTGTGTTAGTGGTAGCTTAAGTGTAAGGCTAACTTACACTTGTTAAACTAAGTGTTTACATGATGCCACATCTTTGATGTGGTGTCATGTTTGGCCGTCCCTTTTGTGTAGTGGGGTGGGATGATTTATTTTGTCCCACCTCACTAATTTACGGGTATTCCTCGATTCTAGTTTCCTCGATTTGCGTGCCCTCGGGTCGTTTCACGAAAAACATTTTTATAAATTATGAATCAACGGCACAAAACGAATCCAATAAAAATTGTCTCATCAAAAATGGAGTTCAAAAACGTTAATACGTAATTCTAAGGTTTCCGGATTAATCGTAAAGGACGCTAAATTATGCACGTAAGCCCAAATTTAAACCCGTAAATTGTGAGTTCATCAACCAACACAAAAATAAGTTTCAAAATATTATACGAGAAAATAATTCTCTACCTAAAAATGTTAGATTGTCACAAATCTTGCCATAGAGAAATGCACTCTTGACATCCATCTGAAAAACTGTAAATCCCACATAAGAAGCAAAAGCCAAAAACAGACGAATGGCCTCAATCCTAGCAACAGGAGCAAAAACTTCAGTGTAGTCAATGCCTTCAAGTTGTGTATGACCCTGTGCAACCAAACTCGCCTTACTTCTCACCACAATACCCCGTGCATCTTTCTTGTTTTTGAGAATCCATTTGGTACCAATTGCTGTCTTTCCATCTGGCAAGTCAACTAGGATCCAAACATTCTGAAACAAGAATTGCTGCATTTCCTCCTGCATAGCCTCCACTCAACTTTGATCCTCAAGAGCATGAGAGACTGATCTAGGTTCCACCTGTGAAAGAAAACAAGCAAACAAACAATGTTGAAAGTCTGTATGATTTTTATGCTTTTGATCTTCAATATAGCTCACAAGAGCATGATGATCAGACGTGGCCTTCTTATGCATTCTGCGAGTCTTAACAGTAGAACCAGGATCTCCAATGATTTGAGTAGTAGGATGATCTTTGTGTGACTGCAACACTGGATTGGAAGCTACTTCTACTTCTGGTGCCAAGTTATTAAGATCCCCAACCAAATCATCATCATATGAAGCAGAGTTGAAAATGCCATCTATTGGTTGCTTATGAATATCATCCATCTTGGTAGAAGACTTCTTTTGATAGTTCCACAGGTCAGAAGGACTTGAGAATCTAGTATGGGAAGTGGAATTACTAGCCGGACTACCAATAGGTGTTGAACTAACACTAGGAGTAACAATTGGAGTACTAGGAGCAGCTTTGTCAGCAGTCGTATTCAAGGGAAACTCAAAGCCACCTTGAGCAGCTGCTGTAGTAGCTTCTTGTTGTTGTTGGAGTAATGTGTCAAGAGCTACTTGTGAATCCAATACATCTGATGGAGTTGCATCACTAGGAGGAGTAGAAGAGACTGTGGTGGAATAGGATGGAACAACAAATATATCATCCTCGCCATCTGAGTCGGAAAGACTAGAACGAGCACCAGTACTAGAAGTTGCAAACACTTGTGGACCTGCATCATGGTTAGTTTTGAAACGAAAATATCCTAATGAATCACTAAGATAATAAAGATCAAAATACCATTCAGGACCCTTGCCTTGGATGTTTGACTTCTCCTCAAAATACCTGAGATTTATAGTTTCAGTTACTCGCTTAGCTTGGAGATTGTAGACACGATAAGCCCGAGAGTGAGCTGAATATCCCACAATTTATCCTTCATCTGCCTTGCCATTAAATTTCCCCAAATAGTCACTAGTATTCAGAATGGTCACAGGACACCCAAATGGCTTCAAATGAGCAATATTTGGTACTTTGGCTGTTAGTAGTTCATAGGGAGTCTTCTTGTGAGGATTTGTAATAGAAACTCTATTCAAAACATAACTTGCAGTATTAACAGCTTCTGTCCAGAACATGGTTGGAAGCTTGGAATCAGCAAGCATTGTTCTTGCTGCTTCTATTAGAGTCCTGTTCTTTCTTTCTGCCACGCCATTCTGTTGAGGCGTTCTTGCTGTACTATAATCTCTTTTGATGCCTTTAGAATTACAAAGTGCTATAAGGTCTGCATTTTTGAATTCGGTTCCATTATCACATCGAATACCTTTAATCTTCTTGGACAACTGATTCTCTATAAGTGTAATAAAATCTTTGAGAATTGAGTAGGTCTCACTCTTGGCAGCCATGAAGAAAACCCACGTAAACCTGCTATATCCATCAGTTACCACCAGACAGAACTGTTTGTCGTCAATGCTCCTAATAGAGGTAGGACCAAATAAATCCATGTGTAGTAGCTGAAATGGTTCAGTTATAAGGCTGAGAGGAATAATGGCCTTGAAGGATGCTTTATGTTGTTTGCCTTTGCTGCATGCAAGACAATTGATATCATTTCCGAATGACTTGGGAGGTAAACCAGAGACTAGGTTCATATTTGCTAGTTTGTGAATGGTCTTGAAGTTCACATGTCCATCCTTCTGTGCCATTGAGTGGCTTCATCTTCTGAGGATTTAGCAACCAAAAATGCTAGTTGACCAGTAGGGTTGATGTGACACCCTAGAATCGAGGTCATTAACGATACCCTAAATTACGCTAATTTTTGAAATTTTTAATAAATTTTAATTCCTATATTTATAAGTATTTTGGTTAAAGCCGATGTTCGAGGTTATAATTTTTACGTTTGACGTTTTAAGAAGGACGATGACGATTACGATCCCGAGGGATGCCCAATTTTATATAATTTTTGACGATTTATCGATAATGTAATTTTTCGAGAATTTTAATTACGGTTCGTGTTAAGTTGAGTCGGGTGAGTTTAATAGCCTTCCGAGTACATTTAAAGTATCCCAAAAATATTTTGGAGCGTTCGGGAAGATTTCCGACTCCCGTAAAATTTTCAAAATTGACAAATAAGTCGAACCCGCAAAGTTTTGAGGACGTTTTTCATTTAAGGCCAAAAGAAGTTAAAAATTGCAACAAGGCCCCTCCCAACCCACCAAAAAGGCCAAAATGGACATAAACACAAACACATACAAACTTTTCACCAAAATCAAACTCTCTCTCCCTCCCTTGTCTCTCTATCCGACGGACACCCCCAACACCAACAAAAATCCACCAAAAATCTTTTTCCACTTGATTTTCCTAAAATCTAAGGTTATACCACATCTAGTTTGGTCATTCCCCACACATTCATGTGCTCAAATCCCACATGCATTAACAAAAATTTTTCAAGATTTTTCCATATGATCCAAATTCGTTTTTGTGGCTAAATGAGCTAATGCATGTTGATTTTATGTGTTATGGAAGCATAAACACCATGAAAACCCTCCAAAATCAATTTGGTTGTGGTGATTTGGTCACCCAAACCCCACGGCAATAGGGGTGTTTGGGTAGCCATGGTGGTTGTTGATTTTGCATGTTATTATTGTGATTGGTTCATTGTTTTAGGATGTTTTACATAGGTGTAACTAGTTGCATGTTCATTTCTTGGAAGTTTTGATTTTGAGATTGGTTGATCAATAGGGGTAGGATTGAAATTTGATGTTAGGATATGTTTGGGAAGGCTTAGGATGATGTTTAGTGGTGGTTAGAAGGCTTGGAATCGAGCCTAAGTGCGTTTTTGGTATGGTCATTTTTAGGCAGAAACATTTGGTCCATTTTATAAAAATTATTTTTTTTCCAGGTCTTGAAAACTAAATGTAGTGATAGAGGGTCTTTCTAGCTTTAATTTGGTATAAGGTAGAGCCCGTGACTCAAAACGAGCTAAAAGTTATGACATTTTAAAGATCGGGTACCGGGAGACGAGGACTTTCATAATCCGAATTTGTGCAAAGTTTTAGTCAAATCCCGAGGGTCACAAGTATAAATTGGTAAATGGTCAAGGGTCAAAATTTGGTCCCTAACCTGTGTAAATGGGTCTATATGTTGACTTAGGTGTCAAGGAAGTCAAAGGTATTTCTCATATAGGTCAAAGAGGTCAAAATTGGTCGAAGCGCGATTTCAGCCCGTAAAATGTAGTCGTGGAAAAGAGTTGCGTAACGGGTCGTAAAAGTAAAAACTTTTATTGGGCTTAAAAACATGTTATCTACAGGTCTTATAGGATTTTTGGAAATTTTGTCAAATTTATAAGTGTGGTTAAATAAGGTAAAACAGCCCGTACTTTAGTCGAGTACCGGCGAGAATGGGTAAAAATGGACAACGTAAGTAGTGAGAACAAATGGTATAAAATGAGTGATACTTGTCGTTTTTGTTTTTGGCGTGAGTTATACTTGTCCTAAGTGACTAGTAAATATGTATTTTATACAGTACCGTAAGTATTTAAATGAGAATACTCATTACGCGTTATTTGTGATAGGTGTTGATTTAACCGGGCATCCGTTTCGTCGTCAGTGATCATCCCTCGAACTACCGACTACTTAAGATATAAGGTGTGAATTTATAGCCTCGCTTATACTTATTTCAAATTGTTTTACCCGCGAGGGAAATGCATGCTAGTTTTTAAAAGGAACGTATATCATGAATGATTGTTAGACCCGAAAGTTGCCTTAGAAATTGTGTTGAGTACCAAAGTTGCAAAAGTCCCTAAAATCATGAACTATTAACTATTGTCCTGCCCTCGAGTAGGGGGAAATAGCCGCTTATGCAATTTGTAGTACTACGGGGTTAACGACCCAATGCTAGCCGAGAAGCTGTACTTATAGTAAGTTCTGCGGTAGATTATTTTGTATGAGAAATAAGGTATAATTGCAACTGATGCCTTTAGAAGGGGCACTGGTTTCATCTGAATCACGCCGGTATTTCTTACGCGGGTGGTTGAGTTAACGGATTAGTGTCATGAGCTTAAACACAATTGTCAGTATCCTGATTATAGTTTGTTTGATCGACAAGACTATAAATGATCACGAATGGTTTTTATTATATATACGTTCAAATGGATTGTAAAACCTATGAATTCCACTCAACGTTTTCGTTGACCAAATTTTTGGCATGTGTTTCAGGTAACCGCTGAGGTGTAGAATGGAGCATGCATGGGATGGATGTTGTGTGTACGGCTTGGTGTCCGCTTGTTTTTCCCTCCTTTTCTACTTAAACATTTTAAGTTTAATGTTATGTTGTTATAAAACTGAAGTTTTTGGGTTGAGATTCATGGGGACCGAAAACGCTAAACTCTGTGTACTATTTGGGGTGGAAAAACCGTGGACATGTATCATCTAACAATTTTAAATTTCAAGTTTTAAGTTGACGTCTTTTTAGCGTCCTTTGATATACCTTGTGTGCAATGAATACTGTGTAGCACCCATTGTTGTAGTTCCGCTGCGCATAACAATTGTGGGGGTGTTACAGATTGGTAATCAGAGCCACGAGTTATAGAGAACTAGGTCGTTTTTGAAAATCCTAAACTATAACTTTTGGTGTCGTAAGAAAGGGTCCAAGCACACACAACTATCCTGCATGGCTCCGGTAAGATTTATTGTTGTATTTATGGCATTTGACGTATACTTTTGAGTAAAGTATATATGTGGGTAATTATTACGTAAGTATGGAATTACTATATGTAGACGTTGAATTTTACGTGAAATATCTGACATCGTAATTTTTGTATTAATCATGCATGAGCATCATATTATTACATTTTGGGCATATGTACCACCTTTGCATTGCATTTGCATGCATATATTTATAATTATTGTATAATTACTTATGTACCCTCCGAAATTCGCTGTTATTGCAGGAATGGCCGAGGTACCGCCTAACGATAACGGAAACGATGTACGAGCCCAGGACCCCGACCCAAGGAGAACTACTTGCCCCACGCCTATGCGTACTTCCCATCTGGTTGGTGTACCAGATATCCCCAGAAGAGCCGAAGGTGCAATGAGCGCAAATTCTCTTCATCAAGGCATCCCAAGAATTTGTTGTCCCGGACCGAGGATTTATCATGACGTACGACGGACTGTGAGAGGTTTGGAAGGATCGATGTGCATGAGGTATGTAGTGGAATCAAGGGTGGTCAGTAGATTCGACGAGAATGACAAGGCGGACGAAAGATTGTTGGAAAGGACGGCAAGAATTGAGTATGACGGGAATGTGAACAAAAGTGACATCAACAGTTTAAGATCAATGGTTGCAAATTTAAGTGCTAGTCTTGACCGTGTGAGGGAAGATCAGATGAGGTTGTCGAGGATGCAGAGTTGGGAGCATCGTGTGAGGGATTCATTGCCCCCGGATTGGAGATTCGTGGACAAATTGGAGATGGAGGCGAATGACTTCATGATTCAGCCGCCTACTGGAGGTGCTTGTATTACGGTGGGAAATCAGGTAGCGATTGAGTGTGGATCCACATCAGGGACGAAAAAGGAAACAGAATGTGGGCCGGATGAGAAAGGAAAAGGAAAAGTGGATGATGTGGATGAGGACGTTAGTGATGAGGAAACCGAGGAAGACGACGACGAGCCGCCATCCAAGAGGCCGTGTGGATCACCACATGCCTAGTTACTTGTTTTGTATTTTCTTTGATCATTGTAATAGAACTATTTTAGACCTTTGTATGATGGTATTATGACGAGAAACTCAAGTACTTGATGTTTTGTGGTGAACGATTGTAGTGGAAATACTTGTCACGATTTTGGTTAATTATCAATACAATCTATGTTACCTTTCATGATCTGTGATATGTCTTAAATTAGATCTTTTGTGGTGTGAATTGATGAATATTAGTAACTCCGTAGTGATGTGTCGTTGTATGTATTTTATGTCTGGGAAACTTGATATGAATACTTACATTGTTTTTCTATTTTCTTTGTCTTGCAGAAAGAGATATTCGATAACACCATGCCTCCAAAGTTGACTGCCGATCGTGTTAACACCATGATTCAGGAAGCTATAGCAAATGCGTTGCAAGCGGACCGAGCTGGGAGAAATCAGGATCCAGGAAGGAACGCGGGGAGACAGCAAGCCCCGAGAGTGTGTACCTATTCTAGTTTTATGAAGTGCGGTCCCACGCAGTTCCGTGGAACGGGTGGAGCTTTAGAACTTAGACGATGGTTGGAAAAGGTTGAAAGTACGTTTGAAATCAGTGGTTGTGCAGAAGCGGATAAAGTGAAGTTTGTAGCTGCTACGTTTCTCGATGATGCGTTAAGTTGGTGGAATACCCAGGTAGCTACGGTTGGATTGGCTGTAGTAAATGCAAGGACGTGGAATGCGACCAAAGCTTTGTTGACAAAGAAGTTTTGCCCAGAGGAGGAATTGGGGCAATTGGAGGACGAATTGAGGCATTTGACCTTGAAGAACAACGATATAGCTGCTTACACCAGGAGATTCAATGAGTTAAGTCTTTTGTGTCCGGACATATTTGCCAATGATGCCAAGAAAATGAAGCAGTATATTAAGGGTTTATCTAGCAACATCAAAGGTGAAACAACTTCGTCAAAACCTGGAACGTTTGATGAAGCGGTTCAAATGGCTCACGCTTTGATGGAAGTTAAGCTTCAGGACAAGCAGAACTACATTGCTGAAGGCAACAAAAGGAAATGGGAAGCAGCACAAAGTAATCAATCCCAAGGCCAGAACCGAGGTGGAAATCGAAACAACCATGGGCCGAACCGTAATCAGCAGTTTAATCAAAGAAGGAACGAAGGGATGAGGGCAGTGACGAACCCTAGAGGTGCAAAAGTGAATCCCCATTGTGGTAAGTGCAACTTGTATCATGTTGGAAATTGCCCGCCGGCATGCGGCAAGTGTGGAAAGGCAGGTCATAGGACATCTGGTTGTCGAACGGGAGGAGTAGCCACTGGGGCTAATGCTATCAGGATGAGAGGATGTTATAGTTGTGGAGAAAGAGGGCATGTGCAAGCGAATTGCCCGAAGGCAGGAAACAGGCGGGGAGGTAATAATGCGGCTGCTGTGTATCAAGTGGGAACTGCTGATAAACCACAGGGTCCAAATGTGGTTACCGGTACGTTTTTGCTAGACGCTTGTTATGCTAGTATTTTATTTGATTCTGGCTCCGACAAGAGTTTTGTAGACGTTAGATTTAGTCGTCATATCGATAGAGAACCGGTGTTGTTAACGACTAGTTATAATGTTGAATTAGCCGATGGAAAAATTGTTAGTACAAATTCTATACTGAAAGGGTGTACCTTGAAGTTAGGAAATTACGCTTTTAAAATCGACTTGATGCCTATAGAGCTAGGATCGTTTGACGTGATTGTGGGAATGGATTGGCTAATGGCGCATAGTGCTACGATCGTCTGTGGTGAGAGATTGGTTCAGATTCCGCTGAGGAATAGGGTTTTGACGATAAAGGGAGACGAATGCACTTCTCGTTTGAAGGTGATTTCGTGTTTGAAAATGATGAAGTACGTAGAGAGCGGATGCGATGTGTTTTTGGCACAAGTTTCGAGTGATGGTGATGTAGAGGCGAGGATCGAAGAGGTACCAGTTATTTGCGAGTATCCGGACGTTTTTCCAGACGAGTTGCCAGGTTTACCGCCTAACCGTGAGGTCGAGTTTCGAATTGATTTAGTACCAGGAGCTGCGCCGGTTGCACGTGCACCTTATCGCTTAGCACCATCTGAGTTAAAGGAGTTATCGGATCAATTGAAGGAATTGATGGACAAAGGATTTATTAGGCCAAGCTCATCACCTTGGGGAGCGCCAGTGTTGTTCGTGAAGAAGAAAGATGGTTCGTTTAGGATGTGTATTGACTATAGGGAACTCAATAAGCTGACGGTTAAGAATCAGTACCCATTGCCGAGGATTGACGATTTGTTCGATCAATTGCAAGGTTCCAGTGTATACTCAAAGATCGATCTAAGATCAGGGTATCATCAACTGCGTGTAAGAGAGGAGGATATTCCTGTAACTGCCTTTCGTACGCGGTATGGACACTTTGAATTTCGAGTGATGCCGTTTGGGTTGACGAACGCGCCTGCTGTATTCATGGACCTTATGAATCGCGTGTGCAAGCCGTATCTAGATAAGTTTGTTATTGTTTTCATCGATGATATACTTATTTACTCTAAGAGTAGGGAGGAGCACGAGAAGCACCTAAGAAAGATTTTGGAGTTGTTAAGGAAGGAGAAGCTGTATGCAAAATTCTCTAAGTGTGAGTTTTGGTTGGAATCAGTGCAGTTTCTAGGTCATGTGATTGATAGTGAGGGAGTTCGTGTAGATCCTGCTAAGATCGAAGCGATCAGGGAATGGTCAGCACCGACGACGCCGACTGAAGTTCGACAATTTTTGGGTTTAGCTGGGTATTATAGGAGGTTTATTGAAGGATTTTCTTTGATTGCAAAACCATTGACGAGGCTTACCGAAAAGAATAGGGTGTATGAATGGGGAATTGAGGAAGAGCTTGCTTTCGAAACGCTCAAGGATAAGTTATGTTCCGCGCCGATTTTATCATTGCCTGAAGGAACCGAAGACTTCGTAGTGTATTGTGATGCGTCTCGTAAAGGTTATGGAGCGGTATTAATGCAACGTGAAAAGGTGATAGCTTACGCGTCGAGGCAATTAAGGAAGAATGAGGAGAACTACACGACGCACGATTTAGAATTAGGAGCGGTAGTTTTTGCGTTAAAGTTGTGGAGACACTATCTGTATGGGACAAAGTGTGTTGTATTCACTGATCACAAGAGTTTGCAGCACATTTTAGATCAAAAGGAGTTGAATATGCGACAAAGACGATGGGTTGAACTATTGAGTGATTATGACTGCGAAATTCGCTACCACCCTGGGAAGGCGAATGTTGTAGCGGATGCATTGAGTAGGAAAGAACGGGAGAAACCTTTGAGGGTTAGAGCTTTAGTGATGAGTGATAGCGTTGATTTAACCGAAACCATACTGAAGGCTCAGGAGAGAGGTTTAATGAAAGGGAATGTTGAAGCCGAGAACTTGGGACGAATGTTGAAACCTCTTTTTGTGATTAGGTCAGACGGACTAAGATATTTTGAGAATCGAATTTGGTTGCCATTGTGTTCATCTGAGGAAGGAAAGCCTGGAGTTCGAGAATTGGTTATGAATGAGTCACATAAGTCGAAGTATTCGATACATCCCGGATCGGATAAGATGTACCACGACCTGAAGAAAGTCTATTGGTGGCCGAATATGAAGGCGGATATCGCTCGTTACGTCAGTAAGTGTTTGACTTGCGCGAAGGTTCAGGCAGAACATAAGAAACCATCTGGATTGTTGGTACAACCAGAAATCCCAGAATGGAAATGGGAGAAAATCGCAATGGATTTCGTGACGGGTTTACCTAGGACTCCTAGTGGAAGCGATATGATATGGGTAATTGTGGATAGGTTGACGAAATCTGCTCATTTCTTACCTATGAAA
The DNA here is from genome assembly GCA_025667525.1 of Glebionis coronaria. NCBI lineage: Eukaryota > Viridiplantae > Streptophyta > Magnoliopsida > Asterales > Asteraceae > Glebionis > Glebionis coronaria. Next base: position 193,347 of record JANFOE010001160.1, read on the forward strand.
AAGACGGACAGCATGGAAAAACTCGCCAGCGTGTACGTGAAGGAGATCGTCTGTAGACATGGAGTGCCGTTATCGATCATTTCGGATCGCGACAGTAGATTTACATCGGAATTTTGGAAATCGCTTCAACGTGCGATGGGCACTGAACTGAGTTTAAGCACGGCTTATCACCCGGAAACTGACGGCCAGAGTGAACGAACGATTCAAACGATGGAGGACATGCTCCGAGCATGCGTAATTGATTTTGGAGGAAGTTGGGAACGCCACTTGCCTCTGGTGGAATTTTCGTACAATAATAGTTATCATGCGAGTATCAAAGCAGCACCGTTCGAAGCATTGTATGGAAGGAAGTGTAGATCGCCTGTGTGTTGGAGTGAAGTAGGGGAAAGTCAATTGACTGGACCCGAAATGGTTTTAGAAACGACAGAGAAGATCGTGCAGATCAAGAACCGACTACTTGCTGCGAGAAGCCGACAGAAGAGTTATGCCGATAACCGAAGGAAACCGTTGGAGTTTGAAGTTGGAGATATGGTTATGCTCAAGGTATCGCCGTGGAAGGGTGTAATTCGTTTTGGGAAGAAAGGAAAGTTGAGTCCGAGATATATTGGACCGTTTAAGATCGTTGAACGAATTGGACCGGTAGCGTACAAGTTAGAATTGCCGACCGAGCTTAGTGCTATTCATGACACGTTTCACGTATCGAACCTGAAGAAGAGTTTGGCGGACAAGGAATTGGTGATTCCTTTGGACGAGATTCGACTAGACGACAAAATGCACTTTGTGGAAGAACCTGTGGAAATTATGGACCGGGAGGTCAAGCGGTTGAAGCGTAGTAGGATTCCTATTGTGAAGGTCCGATGGAATTCTAAGCGTGGACCGGAATACACCTGGGAACGTGAGGACTTTTTCAAGGAAAGGTATCCTCATCTGTTCCAGTAAGACGAAATGTGAGTACAAGAAGAGGCGAGCGCCGGGACGTCGCTCTCTTTAAGGAGGGGTGGATGTGACACCCTAGAATCGAGGTCATTAACGATACCCTAAATTACGCTAATTTTTGAAATTTTTAATAAATTTTAATTCCTATATTTATAAGTATTTTGGTTAAAGCCGATGTTCGAGGTTATAATTTTTACGTTTGACGTTTTAAGAAGGACGATGACGATTACGATCCCGAGGGATGCCCAATTTTATATAATTTTTGACGATTTATCGATAATGTAATTTTTCGAGAATTTTAATTACGGTTCGTGTTAAGTTGAGTCGGGTGAGTTTTATAGCCTTCCGAGTACATTTAAAGTATCCCAAAAATATTTTGGAGCGTTCGGGAAGATTTCCGACTCCCGTAAAATTTTCAAAATTGACAAATAAGTCGAACCCGCAAAGTCTTGAGGACGTTTTTCATTTAAGGCCAAAAGAAGTTAAAAATTGCAACAAGGCCCCTCCCAACCCACCAAAAAGGCCAAAATGGACATAAACACAAACACAAACACATACAAACTTTTCACCAAAATCAGACTCTCTCTCCCTCCCTTGTCTCTCTATCCGACGGACACCCCCAACACCAACAAAAATCCACCAAAAATCTTTTTCCACTTGATTTTCCTAAAATCTAAGGTTAGACCACATCTAGTTTGGTCATTCCCCACACATTCATGTGCTCAAATCCCACATGCATTAACAAAAATTTTTCAAGATTTTTCCATATGATCCAAATTCGTTTTTGTGGCTAAATGAGCTAATGCATGTTGATTTTATGTGTTATGGAAGCATAAACACCATGAAAACCCTCCAAAATCTATTTGGTTGTGGTGATTTGGTCACCCAAACCCCACGGTAATAGGGGTGTTTGGGGAGCCATGGTGGTTGTTGATTTTGCATGTTATTATTGTGATTGGTTCATTGTTTTAGGATGTTTTACATGGGTGTAACTAGTTGCATGTTCATTTCTTGGAAGTTTTGATTTTGAGATTGGTTGATCAATAGGGGTAGGATTGAAATTTGATGTTAGGATATGTTTGGGAAGGCTTAGGATGATGTTTAGTGGTGGTTAGAAGGCTTGGAATCGAGCCTAAGTGCGTTTTTGGTATGGTCATTTTTAGGCAGAAACATTTGGTCCATTTTATAAAAATTATTTTTTTTTCAGGTCTTGAAAACTAAATGTAGTGATAGAGGGTCTTTCTAGCTTTAATTTGGTATAAGGTAGAGCCCGTGACTCAAAACGAGCTAAAAGTTATGACATTTTAAAGATCGGGTACCGGGAGACGAGGGCTTTCATAATCCGAATTTGTGCAAAGTTTTAGTCAAATCCCGAGGGTCACAAGTATAAATTGGTAAATGGTCAAGGGTCAAAATTTGGTCCCTAACCTGTGTAAATGGGTCTATATGTTGACTTAGGTGTCAAGGAAGTCAAAGGTATTTCTCATATAGGTCAAAGAGGTCAAAATTGGTCGAAGCGCGATTTCAGCCCGTAAAATGTAGTCATGGAAAAGAGTTGCGTAACGGGTCGTAAAAGTAAAAACTTTTATTGGGCTTAAAAACATGTTATCTACAGGTCTTATAGGATTTTTGGAAATTTTGTCAAATTTTATAAGTGTGGTTAAATAAGGTAAAACAGCCCGTACTTTAGTCGAGTACCGGCGAGAATGGGTAAAAATGGACAACGTAAGTAGTGAGAACAAATGGTATAAAATGAGTGATACTTGTCGTTTTTGTTTTTGGCGTGAGTTATACTTGTCCTAAGTGACTAGTATATATGTATTTTATACAGTACCGTAAGTATTTAAATGAGAATACTCATTACGCGTTATTTGTGATAGGTGTTGATTTAACCGGGCATCCGTTTCGTCGTCAGTGATCATCCCTCGAACTACCGACTACTTAAGATATAAGGTGTGAATTTATAGCCTCGCTTATACTTATTTCAAATTGTTTTACCCGCGAGGGAAATGCATGCTAGTTTTTAAAAGGAACGTCTATCATGAATGATTGTTAGACCCGAAAGTTGCCTTAGAAATTGTGTTGAGTACCAAAGTTGCAAAAGTCCCTAAAATCATGAACTATTAACTATTGTCCTGCCCTCGAGTAGGGGGAAATAGCCGCTTATGCAATTTGTAGTACTACGGGGTTAACGACCCAATGCTAGCCGAGAAGCTGTACTTATAGTAAGTTCTGCGGTAGATTATTTTGTATGAGAAATAAGGTATAATTGCAACTGATGCCTTTAGAAGGGGCACTGGTTTCATCTGAATCACGCCGGTATTTATTACGCGGGTGGTTGAGTTAACGGATTAGTGTCATGAGCTTAAACACAATTGTCAGTATCCTGATTATAGTTTGTTTGATCGACAAGACTATAAATGATCACGAATGGTTTTTATTATATATACGTTCAAATGGATTGTAAAACCTATGAATTCCACTCAACGTTTTCGTTGACCAAATTTTTGGCATGTGTTTCAGGTAACCGCTGAGGTGTAGAATGGAGCATGCATGGGATGGATGTTGTGTGTACGGCTTGGTGTCCGCTTGTTTTTCCCTCCTTTTCTACTTAAACATTTTAAGTTTAATGTTATGTTGTTATAAAACTGAAGTTTTTGGGTTGAGATTCATGGGGACCGAAAACGCTAAACTCTGTGTACTATTTGGGGTGGAAAAACCGTGGACATGTATCATCTAACAATTTTAAATTTCAAGTTTTAAGTTGACGTCTTTTTAGCGTCGTTTGATATACCTTGTGTGCAATGAATACTGTGTAGCACCCATTGTTGTAGTTCCGCTGCGCATAACAATTGTGGGGGTGTTACAGTTGACTTCATTCAGCTTGATACTATAGAGGTTGTGTCTTCTAGGGATTCTGAGTAGAACCTGTGAGTCATCCGGAAGTTTAATGTCTTTGGATAACACACGTGCATCAGTATCCGTAAAGAGGACAAACTGCTTCTTGTCACAAATCTGAGAGACAGATATCAAGTTGAAGTGTTGAAGTGCTTCCACATAGTAGACCTGCTCAAAATTAAGATTAGGCGTCTGAATCGTTCCTTTGCCAGTGATCCTTCCTTCACCTCCTCCAAAATAGACCTTTCCGCCTTGAAATGGTACAAAGTTAGATAGAAGACTTTTATTTCCTGTCATGCTCCTTGAGCATCCACTATCAACAATTCCTAGAGTAGGATCTTGTTATGGAGTAACCTACAACAACAAGAAAAGAGAAAGACAAAAGTTAGTGTCTTATGGGGACCCAAACCTTTTCAGGTTTGAGCCTGCCTTGTGGATCTTTAGAAGATTGCCAAGAAGATTGATGAGATCCACTGTTGTTCTTTGGTTGCCTATGCATCATATGGGTGTTATTGTTTGACCAAGAACAACCTGCTGAGGGCTTAACAGCAGTTCCCAGATGTCCTAAACCAAAAAACATGTGGTCAAAATTATATGCATAATTGATACAAGGCTTTTGCCCGTATAAAAATTAAAGTTCGTTGTGTTGGTCTAATCGAATTGATCCTGGTTAACTATGCGACTCAGTCGTTCTTTGGTGAAACAAATGTTTGTGTCGTTGTAGTAATTAAAAAGTGCAAGACGTAAAAGTAAATGACGTTAATTTAAAATCTAACTCTAATTTGAAATAAAAGACGAGAAATTAAAAGCGTGACGAAAATTAAACGGCACTTAAAGTAAATAACGCAAACTTAAAACTATCTAAGGCAAACTTAAAACGCAACTAAAACTTAAACTAAGGCAAGACTTAAAATAAATCTAAGACAAGTAAACTTAAAGTGCAACTAAGTAAAAAGGCGGGAAAAATAAAGCTTGAAAATTAAAAATTAAAAACAGAAACTAAAAGCTGAAACTAAAAAGAACCTGAAAACAGCTCATCCGGAATAAACCTTCGTTCAGAATAATCACTCATCCGGAATGTCACCTTCGTTCAGAATGATTCTTCTTCACTCGGAATATTTACCAAAACCCTTGATCCGGAATAAATCCTTTATCCGGAATATGTCACTTATCCGGAATAAAGTCTTGATTCGGAATACTTAAGATTGATCCGGAATATTTTCCTTGCTGGTCCTTGATCCGGAATGTTTCCCTTGATCCGGAATGTTGAGGATTCCGGATGAAGACCTTGATCCGGAATAATTAATTATTCCGAATAAAACTCCTTGATCCGGAATATTTGGTATTCCGAATGAAAGGTTTGATCCGGAATGTTAAATTATTCCGAATAAACAAGACTGATCCGGAATATCTCCTTGATCCGGAATGTTTCTTCACAAAGCCTTGATTCGGAATGTGTGGTTGATCCGGAATATGGACTTGATCCAGAATATGTCACTTACTCCCGATGGAATCCTTTGACTCGGAATATTCAACAACAACCTTCACTTGGAATAACCTGGGCTTTGATCCGGAATATACCTGGGAAACAGATGAACAGCGAAGAACACGGGATACAAAAAGCTACACGAATCTAACCAAAACTTAAACAAATCAAACAAAAGATTAAATCAAACTAAACAAATAACATCTACTAATCATAAACAAACAATCCAAAACAATTAAACTAACAAATATAACCAAAATAATCAAAACCCACTTTAATCAATAAAAACTCAAAAACATAAACATGAACATAAACATAAAGATCAAAGATTAAAGAAAGGTAGATAGGAGATGAACAATAAAAATAAAGATTGACAAGAATTAAAAGGAAACTTACTTGAAATTAAAGGAATTTAAGGTGCAAGACAAGTATTTAAATTTGACAATTAAGTAAATGACATGTATTTAAATGACAAGGTAATTAAAATTGGAAGAACTAATTGTCACTATTAGCCAACAAGAGAAAATGAATGAAATCCTAATCTATTTATAGGGGAGGATTAGGAGGTGCTTAGGAAGCTTCCTCCCCTCTTTCTTCTTTCCTTAATTGCGTCATTAAGTCCTTGCTTCTGTTAATCTTCTTAATTCTTTGACTTTAACGACTTTGTCTCGGTATTTCTTTGAACTCGTCTTGTAATTCTTCAATAAATTAGACATGAGTTCTTCGGCTTTTAGTAAACTTCCGTCTTTTGACTTTTTCTTCGATAAATCTTCAGAATTGATCTTGGACTTCTGTTCTTTTTGCACTCTTGACTTCGTCTTTCGTCTTTTTCTTCAATAAAAGCCCGTGAATGCCCGTGTTTTCTCCACTTTTCACCTTTTCATCCTAAATCACAACAAAAACACAAACCACGCATAATTCCGACATAAATGACATAAAATACACGTTTTGGCTCGGTTATTATTGTAATTAAGTGGTAAAAAGGATGGGTGTTTACACACCTATCAAATCCCCTACACTTGACCATTGCAATGTCCTCATGCAATGCATTAGTTACAAAGCATGTTTACATTTTTTCACCATAATCAATCCACGTTGGCCTTTATTAAAGAGATAGAAAATTATAAACATTCAAAGTAAAGAAATAAAAAACATACCTTGGGTTTTGGAAATGTCATGAATAATCATCATCCTCAAGTTTTCACTTTCTCCAAACCAAGCTTAAAAACGAGATCATTGTTATTATAAGTTAGCAAACTAACACGAACTCATGTGGGCCAATTATTTACTTAGACTCCCTTATTCCTAGGTGTATCTCTTATATTTTATTGTTGTCTTAAATGATCACGAGGATGCATTGTTGACTTATTTCGATAGTTATTTAGGCTGAAAATAAAGTGGGACGATTTAATCAATAGTTAGCTACAGGACAGATTCTTTTAAAACTGCTTCTCGGGACCTCATAAAGTTCATATCTTGGCATAACTCGCTTCGCGATTTGAGACCTTTCTCGGACCAATATTTGGCAACGACTTCATACTTTAAATCTTGAGAGACGTTCATGAAATAATGGTCTTCTCTTCATAATAGGAATTTCTTCACTTGAAATTTTGAGAGATTCTTCATACTTGGACCACGACTTCTTCATTTTTTCTCCAATCTTTACTTGGGATTTTGATATACAACGATCCGCCTCCTTTTTGGACTTGGATCTATTTATCCTCATACCTTGTTAGGGCCTTTTTGGATAGACTTCTCCATGATCGTTTGGGGAGTACTTGCTTTTCGTCGTGTGTCTCGATCCTTCGTATTGATTTTTGATAAATGATTATTCACATCACTTTGGATCTTTAGCAAAAAAAATGTAGCCCTCATGTCTTGTTAGGACCTTTTTGGACTCGCCAATATTCGCATACCACTTCAATAAGTTATGCCTTGGCTATGAACTCTAATCCATACCGAGAAACTTTTAAACGATCTTGGGCTAGAAGCTAAGTAACTTTTCAAATTGTACAACCTTATTTATTGCAGATAAATTTATTAGCAAGCGATGGGAGAATAGGCTTATAATTAACTCACATAAATTCACGAAAGAATACCAAACTTATAACTGACTCTATCATCTCTCGTTATCCACAGTTTAAAATCTCAAGGAATGAGACTCGTGGATGCTTAGCCTATTAAATCAAAGTTTTGGGTTTTCGAGTCGCCTATAGGATCTTGCAAATTCTTAGACTTTTTCAAGTTTAGAAATCGCATCTTAAAGTTACCTTGATAAACGACTCTCTAGGATCAATTATAGGAACTTGCGAAAAGTTCTTGTTCCTAACCCGTGAGAGTTAAGACTTTCGCGTCTTATATCTCCTTATATAAAAGCCTAGCAAAACTTTACTTAAACACGTTAAGGATACTAGCTAGAGTAAACTAAGATAAGTAAACTCGGGTTGAGTCAAAAGATTCACAACGTTTGAAAATGAAAACCACTTTATTAAAATTTATTCTAATAAGGAAAGAAAATAACTATACAAAGGGAAAAACTAATAGGCCAAAATAGATCAAAAATTTTGAAAAATGTCGAAAAATTGATTTTCCTGGTTAAAATGAGGACAAATACAAGGAAAAGGCCACTTAACTTCGATAGAGATCCCCCCTACACTTAATATAAACATTGTCCTCAATGTTTAAGCATGTGGGAGTAAACTCCCCTACACTTAGGACATTGTGCACTTTGTTTAAATCTTGCTAAGGAAAAGACAACTAACGAGATTCCTATTTTAATATTGAGAACATATAAAATAGTGAATCGAAAAGAGTTAGGATAGAATCGGGAAGAAGGAAACAACGGAATCACGGGTTGTCAAAAATCGTCAAGAGTGTGTCTTTGAAGCTCTAATCCCTGAATAGTAGTAGAGAGGAAATAGCAAACCCCAATGGGTCTCCCCTACACTTAGGATAAAGAAAGCTAAAAGATATATGCATGGGTTGCCTCCCAAGAAGCCCTTGATTTTTGTTCACCGAGTCGTGAGCCTGACTCGACCTTGATTATCATAGGAAGAAGCATGATACATATCCACCGGGATCAAAGACATAGTTTTCGTCCATCAAATAGCACAAGCTTAAGGCGAACAAGGCAAGCCAAAGAAGAGTAGGCAAGGTTCCCTTAAGCGAAGATGGAGCACGGTGGAAGCAAGGGTGAAGTGGTGCAAGCAGATTTCCATAAGTTCCAAAGATATTTCCTTTTATTTCATCAGACGGATACTGAGATGGCTGAAGAATATCGATACCAGGGTCGAACACCTTTTCCTTTAGGGGAAAATAGCACTCAGGCTCAGCAGAATTTGAAGATGATCCGCGAAGAAAATGCACCACCTCGTCCTCAGAAGGTGGACAAAGAGGTGTTAACTCATACGTGCTGTGGATGTTGGTGTCGACCGGTTGCTTCTCCTTTGAAAGAATTTTCTTCAAATCCAAAGTAGGATCAAGACGATAATCATCAAAGTCTAAAGGAGGAGCATCACTCTCATGAGCGAAGTAAGTATTAAGAAAAGTAGAGATGTCTTCCTCAAATGAGTAGTCATCCAAAGTAGGATTAAGTGATGGTGGAGGATCTTCATCATGAGAAGAATCACTCGAAAGAGTATCGGCCTCATCAAAATCATCATACGTGGGCATGTCGGGATACTCAGAAGTAAGGTCATCATAATCATCCGAATCTGAGCTAGAATCATCATCATAAGCATCAAAGATCGGTGGAGAATCATAAATGGGTGAAGGTTCCAAATTGGAGAGAGAATCATCCACATCATCTTGTAAAAGTGGATTATCAATGCAAGACTCGAATAGAGGATTGTTGTAGATGACAAAATCATCGAGCACATTAATCATATTCACAGATTCTCGTCCAAAGGATTTGCTTGTAAGCTTCCCCATTTTAAAAACTTGTGCATCATCCCCGACTCTTAAAATTAATTCACCTTCGGTAACATCAACTAAAGCTCGTCCGGTTCTCAAGAATGGCCGACCAAGTATTAAAGGAATACGAGGGTCCATTTCATAATCAACAACCACAAAGTCGACCGGAAAAGTGAAGGTGCCAACTTTAATGAACACATCTTCTGCAATACCAACGGGGTATGCGATAGTGCGATTTGTAAGCTCAAGAGTCATCTTTGTTGGAGTAAGGTCGGGTAATGATAGTGTTTTCCAAACACTTAATGGCATCAAATTTATACTGGCCCTGAGATCAGCTAGGGCAGTAAATTCTTCGGTTTTGTTAAAAATGCAAGGCAACACAAAACGACCGGGATCTCCAAGTTTTTCCGGAAGTTCTTTAATAATAATTGCAGAACAGTTTTCATTTAAGCGTGTGTTGGCGAGCTCAATCAGCTTCTCCTTCTTATTAAGCAATTCCTTGAATGCTTTGACAAATTTCGGCATGTGGACAAGTGCTTCAACAAGGCTAATGTTGAAATTCATTTGAGAGATCATCTTCAAAAAATTCGACACTTGAATGTCGTCCTTGGTTTGCATTTGGGTCTTGCCTAAGCGATAAAGATATGGAATGCTGGGGTTGGGTGGTGGAGGTGTAGTAGGTGAAGGTTGAGATGTTGAAGGGTTCTTCTTGGGGACATCGTCATGACGAGGCGGAGACGGTAATGGTGTACTAAGACTAGGTGTAGGAGGAGTAGGGATAATTGGTGGTGGAGGAGGTGTAGATGATGGGGGCGGAATAGGTGGTCCTACTACGGTAACTCCACTACGTGTAGTAATAGCACTCACATTTGCTCGCGGATTGGTGACGGTGTTTGAAGGTAGAGAACTCGAAATAGAAGGTTGAGTTGTGGGCAAGAAACTAGCCAGCATATTCTTCAAATCATTCGTTTGATTGCTGAAGGAGGATTGGATATTATCTCGAAGCTCGGATCTAATGTCATTTCCTTGCTTGGTGATATCCCCTTTAAAATTGATAATTTGGCTTTACAGATTCTTGATTTGCTCACCTTGGGTTCTCATTAATGCTTCAACATCTTGATTCATGGGTGGGGCTTGTTGAGCGGGTGGGTGATAAGGATTAGAAGCTCTAGGTGGGATTTGGTTGCGTCTATTGTAATTGTTGTTGGGGTTTTGGTTTTGTGGAGAAAAACCGGGTGAAAGGTAGTTGTTTGACCGGTAACTTGGCAAATTTCGATCCCCTTGAGGTCGGGCTTGGTAATTTTCCGGTGAGTAATTACCATAAGCTGCATACACATTTTTCGGATTTCCTTGAGTTGAAGGACAATCAGTGTATGAGTGTGGACCACCGCATGTTTCACAAAGATTGGCTACCGCTTTAACTTGTTGTTGGTTTGTAGCAAGAAGCAAGATATTTTTGTTCATTTCGGTCATCATGCGGGTGAATTCGGTCATATCAGGGTTTGCTGAAGTATAAGAAACATTGACTCTCGGGTTGTTCCGTGAAGAAGCGGAGGAATCCCAGTTTTTGTGGTGAGTAGTCATGTTTTCAATAAGCTCTCTACACTCCTCGGGTCTCTTTTTCATAAATATGCCACCGGCGGCTACATTAATCGTATCGATCTCGAAAAGTCAAACCGTTGTAGACAGTATCAAATAAGGTCACAGGGAGCATGTTGTGGTTTGGACAACGATCAATCAAAACATTATATCTTTCTTAATCATCAAAGAGAGATTCATCGGGTTCTTACATGAAACCGCTGATTTGATTGCGAATGCTCGTGACCATGGATGGTGGAAAGTAGCGCGACAAAAAGCGTTGAGTCATGTCATCCCAAGTATGAATTGAATTCTTCTGAAGACGATCAAACCATTTCTCGGCCTGGTGTGATAAAGTATGTGGAAAGAGTTGTAGGCGAAGAACGTCCATTGTGGCACCGGGCAACTTCATGCTTTGAGTGATTGTAATGAATTTGTCGAGGTGTTTGTTGGCATCATCATCAGACATTCCTCGAAATGGATTTGTTTGCACTTGCTGAATCATGTGGTGCTTCAACGAAAACTCCGGAGCCGTGATTTGCATCGGCGCAATCGGTCCTCCTCGTCCAAACATGGTAGGTTTACAAAGCTCCTCCATGGTCCGAAGGTCGGGCTATGGAAGAACATTGTTGTTGTTATTATTGAGGTGTGGTGGATTATTGTTGTTGTTCACACCTGCCATACTTAAATCTTCTCGAGTCTCGGGCTCTTGATAAGTAGAAGATCTAGTACGCATACACCTACAAAGGCAAAAGAAAACAATACCAAACACAAAGAGAATATATATACACAATAAAAATAAAATCGTTTTGGATTTTTGAAATTTTTTATTTTTGTGATTTTTAACAATTTTTAATTTTTATGGTTTTTTGAAAATTTTTAAGCAAGAAAATAATGCTCACAAGTGAACGGATCCCAAAAGGCAACGCGTCTCTCACAGAAAACCGTTAATCTTTATGAAAAGAGCCGGCAGCGGCGCCATTTGATACAAGGCTTTTGCCCGTATAAAAATTAAAGTTCGTTGTGTTGGTCTAATCAAATTGATCCTGGTTAACTATGCGACTCAGTCGTTCTTTGGTGAAACAAATGTTTGTGTCGTTGTAGTAATTAAAAAGTGCAAGACGTAAAAGTAAATGACGTTAATTTAAAATCTAACTCTAATTTAAAATAAAGACGAGAAATTAAAAGCGTGACGAAAATTAATAGGCTTAAAATAAATAACGCAAACTTAAAACTATCTAAGGCAAACTTAAAACGCAACTAAAACTTAAACTAAGGCAAGGCTTAAAATAAATCTAAGACAAGTAAACTTAAAGTGCAACTAAGTAAAAAGGCGGGAAAAATAAAGCTTGAAAATTAAAAATTAAAAACAGAAACTAAAAGCTGAAACTAAAAAGAACCTGAAAACAGCTCATCCGGAATAAACCATCGTTCGGAATAATCACTCATCCGGAATGTCACCTTCGTTCGGAATGATTCTTCCTCACTCGGAATATTTACCAAAACCCTTGATCCGGAATAAATCCTTTATCCGGAATATGTCACTTATCCGGAATAAAGTCTTGATTCGGAATACTTAAGCTTGATCCGGAATATTTTCCTTGCTGGTCCTTGATCCGGAATGTTTCCCTTGATCCGGAATGTTGAGGATTCCAGATGAAGACCTTGATCCGGAATAATTAATTATTCCGAATAAAACTCCTTGATCCGGAATATTTGGTATTCCGAATGAAAGGTTTGATCCGGAATGTTAAATTATTCCGAATATACAAGACTGATCCGGAATATCTCCTTGATCTGGAATGTTTCTTCACAAAGCCTTGATTCGGAATGTGTGGTTGATCCGGATTATGGACTTGATCCGGAATATGTCACTTATTCCGGATGGAAGCCTTTGACTCGGAATATTCAACAACAACCTTCACTTGGAATAACCTGGGCTTTGATCCGGAATATACCTGGGAAACAAATGAACAGCGAAGAACACAGGATACAAAAAGCAACACGAATCTAACCAAAACTTAATCAAATCAAACAAAAGATTAAATCAAAATAAACAAATAACATCTACTAATCATAAACAAACAATCCAAAACAATCAAACTAACAAATATAACCAAAATAATCAAAACCCACTTTAATCAATAAAAACTCAAAAACATAAACATGAACATAAACATAAAGATCAAAGTAAAGAACGGTAGATAGGAGATGAACAATAAAAATAAAGATTGACAAGAATTAAAAGGAAATTTACTTGAAATTAAAGGAATTTAAGGTGCAAGACAAGTATTTAAATTTGAAAATTAAGTAAATGACATGTATTTAAATGACAAGGTAATTAAAATTGAAGAACTAATTGTCACTATTAGCCAACAAGAGAAAATGAATGAAATCCTAATCTATTTATAGGGGAGGATTAGGAGGTGCTTAGGAAGCTTCCTCCCCTCTTTCTTCTTTCCTTAATTGTGTCATTAAGTCCTTGCTTTTGTTAATCTTCTTAATTCTTTGACTTTAACGACTTTGTCTCGGGATTTCTTTGAACTCGTCTTGTAATTCTTCAATAAATTAGACTTGAGTTCTTCGGCTTTTAGTAAACTTCTGTCTTTTGACTTTTTCTTCGATAAATCTTCAGAATTGGTCTTGGAATTCCGTTCTTTTTGCACTCTTGACTTATTGACTTCGTCTTTCGTCTTTTTCTTCGATAAAAGCCCATGAATGCGCGTGTTTTCTCCACTTTTCACCTTTTCGTCCTAAATCACAACAAAAACACAAACCACGCATAATTCTGACATAAATGACATAAAATACACGTCTTGGCTCGGTTATTATTGTAATTAAGTGGTAAAAAGGATGGGTGTTTACACACCTATCAATAATTTGGATTAAAACTCTGAAAATAGTTATTGGTTGGTCTATTTGATATTAATCTTGTGTTTCTCCAATGATCAGAAGCTAAAGGAGAGGTCCTTCTAGAAGAAGAAAATGATTGAGCACTTGGGTTTAGTCTTCTAGAAGAATATGGAACAACTCCTGGTGGACCAGGAGCAGGAAATGCTTGATGGACAGAAGAATGTTTGTCATAAAAATCACAATCTTTAATCAAATGAAATTCACTCCCACAAACAAAACATGTTTTAAACGACCTTTTATTAGAATGATATTGTTTCATACTACTAACTTTATTACACACAATTCTAGGAGAAACATTCTTCCTAGGACTCAATAAACCAGGACAAGACACTGTTGAAGTAAAAGCAACTCTCTCTTCACACTTCCTAGCACTAGTAGCAGCATGATCATTCGACTTGGAAATTGTAGGTTTCGACTCTTCACTTGAACCACTTGATGCAGAGTCACTAGCTTTGTCACTGAAAGTACACGAGACAAAGTGATTAGAATTAGTAGAACTTTTTGGGGACTCATGCATCTGTGATCCATCCAAGTCATTATGCCTAGGAGTGGGCATGAAAGTTCCTGTAAGAGGTGGAGGGACAACGTGCATTTCTGCTGCTGGTTTAAACCTATTGTAGCTAGGTGCTCCCTCTTCCTCTTTGTCGGGATCAAAGACACTCGAAAAAGATAAATCAAACACATCTTCTGAATCAATATATTTATCAAATCCTAACCCTCTTTTAGTCCTACCAGACATGCTACTATCAATTAACTTTGAAAGGTTCTTAGGTGCCTTTTGCCATTTTTCAAATCTCAGAAGTGTAGCATCCAATTTTTCTTTCATCTCTTGTTTTTCTTTGATACTGTCATCTTTTACCTTTTTGGTGTATTTGAGCATATTTGTTGTGTTTTCTAAATCAATGTTCAGTATCCTAATTTTATCCTCATACTCACGTTGAGTATCTTGAAGCCACCTCTTTTGTTGTTCCAATGTTTTTAAATAAGCCTTATAGGATTGAAACTCTAAAAAATACTTATCATTCTGATCATTTAAGTCATTATATTGGGACAACAATTCTGAATATTTATCATGACAACCAAGAGGACAATGTTGTACCTGAGGTGAGATGCCCATAAGAGCAAACTCTTCTACTTCCTCTGCATCAGATAGATTCCCATCAATCATTGCAACCACGTCAGTAGAGGGCTCAGTTGTTTCCAGTGTAGTAGTCTGATGATCATTCCAGTTGACCATAGAGTCAATAGACACCAATGCCTTCTTTTCATCCTTCACCTCCTGAATCTTAAAAGCTGAATATCTGCTCTTCTCCTGGTCATTCTTGTTAGGACATTTCCTTGCAAAGTGACCTTG
This sequence comes from Glebionis coronaria, assembly GCA_025667525.1. Taxonomy (NCBI): domain Eukaryota; kingdom Viridiplantae; phylum Streptophyta; class Magnoliopsida; order Asterales; family Asteraceae; genus Glebionis; species Glebionis coronaria. The sequence goes on from JANFOE010001160.1 coordinate 208,424, forward strand.
CTGCTGGCAGTTATAGCATCAAACCTTGCTTCCGTCAAACCTTGCTGGCTCTCTTGGGTTGTAATTAAATTTTTCACCGGCTTTCTTCTCAAACTTATGAACCCTACGAGTGAGCATGGCCATCTGCCATATGAGATCCATTTCATCCAGGTCAAGTTTATCAACCTGTTTGAAGTCATTAAAAGCAAGTTGCTGTTGAGCATCAACGTCAGCAACAAAAGAGTGAAGAACAGCTTCTACCATGCTACCAGACTTGGTTGTTGGTTCAGGAGTAGAAGTATGCTGAAAAGTATGTTGAGAAGACACAGTATTGCTTGGGCTACTAGCATAAGACATGGGACTGGATCCCATAGAACTCACAAAGGCAGAGTTAGCAGGAGTGGGAAAAGAATCACTTGAATATCCCCTTACATGAGGCTCAAAAGTTTTGAGCTTATGAAATAAATCATCAAAATTAAGATAGTCAAGCCCACCTTTTGCTTTGAGAGAGATTACCACCAGATTCCATGAGTAGGGTAAGGCTCTAAGAAATCTTGCATTGGTATCACAATCATCAGGTTTCGACCGTAGTTGATTCAACTGGCTCAATATCTTTTGGAACCTGTCATAACCTTGATGGATACCTTCGGTTTCTGAGATCTTGAATTCTGTGAATTCATCTCTTAGCATGGATCTTCGCATTTTCTTTGACTCCTCATTCCAACCAAACCTTGCTTTTATTCCATTCCAGATCTCTCTAGCATCATCCAAATGATAGAAGTCAGCCATGTGATCATCAGGAAGGGATTGAAGCAAAATGGTTTTTGCTTTGACCTCCTTCTGAAGAGCTGTGATTTCTTCATGAATTTTAGGGTCAAGAAGAGTAATATTACCATTCTTGTCTCTTCCAGTCAACTTCCTGATGTTCCCATTCAGAATGATCTTCCAAAGGTCTTGATCAGTGTTGGTGATCCACCATTCCATCTTCATTGCCCAGTTATCATATTCGTCCTTTTTCATAAGAGGAAACTTACCATTTGTGTTGGAAACTGTAGCAACGATTTGCTGAGGTTGCTGAGTTCTAGGAGTACTATCTGCTCCTGTTTGAGTAGAACTTGAGGCAGACATGATTAAAAAAATGTAGTAATGAGAAAAACTGATTCTTCTTGTACAGAGACTCTCCCAGGCTCTGATACCACTTGTTGGGTCCACTAGATGTGGATCTTGCAGCCTGTCAGGAACGGTGAACGACTTCTGTAATCACAAGTCTATTCACAGAGAGACTCTATACACAATATAAGTGCGGCATACAAATACTATAAAGAAGAACAGCATAACTATAATGACTTGATCCTTTTCTAAGGATTGCTAATATTAATGATCACTAGAATTACGTTTGATGAAGGTGTGTCTAACCCTTCTGCCTAAGGTTCCTTTTATACTACAAGGAAACCCTAATACATCATTAAACAAAACGTGTAAAACTGATATGCATATCCTTTCCTAACATATCTCATGCATATCCTAACAGAATAATAACTAAATAATAAAGTTTGACTTTAACTAAGACCAGGAGCACGACTTGCTCCTACTACTACTATGACCAGGAGGAACTACATACCTCCTAGTCTACCTATTACAAATAACTATTCCAATGGTCCTAACAAAGATTTAAACAAAGTTCACAATGTCCTAATTGTAGGGGAGTTTACTCTCATATGCTTAAACATTAAGGACAATGTTTATATCAAGTGTGGTAGGACTTCTATCGAAGTAAGTGGGCTTTTCCATGAATGTGTCCTCATTTTAACCGAAAAATCTAATTTTTCGACATTTTTCAAAATTTTTAATCTATTTTGGCCTAGTAGTATAGTAGTATTTTCCTTTGATTATCGTTATTTACGTTTTGTGTTAGAATAAATTTTTCATAAAGTGGTTTTAAATTTTTCAACGTTGTGAATCTTTTGACTCAACCCGAGTTTACTTATCCAAGTTTACTCTAGCTAGTTTCCTTAACGTGTTTAAGTCAAGTTTTGCTAGGCTTTTATATAAGGAACTTTAAAACGCGAAAGTCTTAACTCTCACGGGTTAAGAACAAGAACTTTTCGCAAGTTCCTATAATTGATCCTGGAAAGTCGTTTATCAAGGAAACTTTAAAATGCGAATTCTAAACTTGAAAAAGTCTAAGAATTTGCAAAATCCTATAGATGACTTGAAAACCCAAAACTTTGATTTAATTGGCTAAGATTCCACGAGTCTCATTCCTTGAGATTTTAAATTATGGAGAACAAGAGATGATAGAGTCAATTATAAGTTTGGTATTCTTTCATGAATTTATGTGAGTTGATTATGAGCTTTTTCTCCCATCGCTTGTTAATAAATTTAATTGCAATAAATAAGGTTGTACGATTTGAAAAGTTACTTAGCTTCTAGCACAAGATCGTTTAAATGTTGCTCGGTATTAATTAGAGTTCATAACCAAGGCATAACTTATTGAAGCGAGATGCGAAGATTGGTGTGTCTGAAAAGGCCCTAACAAGGCATGAGGGCTACATTTTGTTGCTAAAGATCCAAAAGTGATGTGAAGAATCATTTATCGAAAATCAATATGAAGGATCGAGACACACGACGAAAGGCAAATACTCCCTGAAATATCATGGAGAAGTCTATCCAAAAAGGCCCTAACAAGGTATGAGGATAAATAGATCCAAGTCCTAAAAGGAGGCGGATCGTTGTATATCAAAGTCCAAAATAAAGATTGGAGAAAAATGAAGAAGTTGTGGTCCAAGTATGAAGAATCTCTCAAAAACTTCAAATGAAGAAATTCCTATAATGAAGAGAAGACCATAATTTCAAGAAAGTCTCTCAAGATTCGAAGTATGAAGTCGCTGCCAAATGTCGGTCCGAGAAAGATCTCAAATCGTGAAGCGAGTTATGCCAAGATAACTATCGAAATAACTATCGAAATAACTATCGAAATAAGTCAAACAATGCATCCTCGTGATCATTTAAGACAACAATAAATTATAAGAGATACACCTAGGAAGAAGGGATTCTAAGTGAATAATTGGGCCACATGGATTCGTGTTAGTTTACTAACTTATAATAAGAATGATGTTGTTTTTAAGCTTGGTATGGGGAACGTGAAACTTGAGGATGATAAACATTCATGACTGCCAAAACCCCAATGTAAGTCTTTGATTTCTTTACTTATATTTTACATATTTCTATCTTTTTAGTTTCCTTACAGTTTAGTATTTAATAAAGGCCAAAGTGGGTTATTTATGATGAGAAATGTAATCTGTGCTTTGAAATTACTGCATTGCATGAGGGCATTGCAATGGTCAAGTGTAGGGGATTTAATAAGTGTGAAAACACTTATCTTTTTACCACTTATTTCCAATAATAACAAGACCAAAACGTGTATTTTATGTCGTAAAAGTAGGAATTATGCGTGGTTTGTGTTTTTATTGTGTTTCAAGATAAAAATATGGAAAAAGGAAGAAAACATGGGCTATCACGGGCTTTTATCGAAGAAAACAAGAAAAGACGAAGTCAAAAGATCAAGAGTGTAAAAAGAACGGAAGTCCGAGGCCTATTCTGAAGATTTATCGAAAAAAAAGTCTAAAGACGGAAGTTTATTGAAGTCGAAGAACTCAAGTCTAATAGAAGAAGAAAATTATAAGACAAGTTCAATTTATATCGACAAATCTCGAGACGACGTCGAGAAAGACAAAGAATTTAAATCGAGTCGAGACGAAAAGAAAGAGAAAGGAAGCAACACATGCACTTCCCACCTCCTATATATACCCTCCTAATGTGTCATTAGGAGGGTGTTAGTTAGTTTTTTAGCCACTTTTTTCATTTTTGTAGTTTTTCATTCTAGAGAGAGAAAGTCTTTAACTTTCTCTCACTAAAACTTCATCTTTTCTTTCTTTCATTTTCAAGCTTTAATTCAATCTTGTATTTTTAAATCTTTTAATCTACAAGTTCAAGTTAAGTTTTTCATATTCAATCTCTTTCTACCTTTCTTGATTTTTACTTGTTTGATTCGAAAATTATCTTTGATTTTGCTTAAATTTGATGTTTATGTGATTAAAAATTTTATCTTTTTAATCCTATATAAGTCTTTATACGATTAAGCTTAAAGCTTGTTATGCTTTTTGGCTTATTTAGTATCTAGCTTATTTCCTTTTAAGTTTTCTTAAAAGTTTAATGTTTTTAGAAGTTTAATTAAAAAAATTTACTTATTTCGTATTTTAAAAGTTGTCAAATTTATGCTTATTGAGTTGGTTAAGTTTCGGTTATGTGTTCTTATTTGGAAGTGCTTATTGGTTTATTAGCTTATTGCATTCATCCGAATATTGTGGCATTTCCATCACAATCATAGGATTTACATATTGCGACGGTTATTCAGACGGATTCATTGTGATCGCAATAACCCTTAGGGTTTTACTTTGCGATCAAGTGTATTTCCCCTTATTCTGATCGTGTTTGCGATCGCTCATTGCGATCATACATTGCGACGGGTCTTAAGGTTAGATTGAGACGAAACGCTGCCCAATTTTTGTTAGCCATATTCCGATAGAAGTTGTATTCCGACAGATGTGACATTCCGACAGCTTTACCTTTGACATATTCCGATACTTACCTTAGTATTCCGACATAATTGACATTCAGATAGAAGTTACATTCCGATAGAAATGGTTACTATTATTCCGATGCTTAACTTCATTATTCCGATAGCTTTCAGTTGTTATATTCCGATGGTTTTTGTTTTCACTACATTCCAACAGAATCCATTTGTTACATTCCGATGGTTTATGTTTTTTTAGTTTTACAAAGTTTTCAAGTTTTATATTCATTAGGTTTTAATTTCCAAAAATTGCACGCTTCCCGAAATCTCTGTTTTTCTAGTAATTTTTAGTTTAATTTTTAAAACTTTTATTTTTACTCAACGACATTTTCATATTTACTTTTAGTTTAAAATAGATAACCAAACCATTTATTTTTCCACCAAGAATGACTAAGTCGAACTCTTAACTAGTAATCAATTCGAAAAGACTGGAATAACGAACTTTCATAACTAAGTAAAATCTAGTTATTAGTCCTCATGAAGGCCATACATATCCTTTTTCAGTCTATAAACCTTGTTTGGATGCTCAAGATCTTCAAAACCCGGAGGCTGCATCACATAAACTTATTCTTTGATTTTGCCATACAAGAAGGCATTCTTCACATCCATTTGATATACTTTGAAACCAATGTAGGAGGCATAGGCTAGGAAAATCCTTATTGCTTCTATTCTGGAAACAGGTGCACAAACCTCTTCATAATCTATACCTTCTTCCTGTATATAACCTTGAGCAACCAACCTTGTCTTATTTCTAATCACGATACCTCTCTCATCTTGTTCCTAAGAACCCAACGTGCTCCATTAGGTCTAACATGCCATGGATACTCCACAAGTTCCCAAACATCTTGTATTGCAAACTGATGAAGCTCATCTCGCATTGACTCAATCCAACTTTCTTCTTTAAGGACATAAAAAATCTTCTTTGGTTCTACTTGAGAGAGAAAACAGGCAAACAAACATTCTTGAACAAAAGGAGTATCATCCTTCTTATGAATGTTAGCAATGAATCCACCTTGAATCTTATTTTTCCCTCTAGCCTGAACAGTGGTATCAATATCACCAATTATTTGAGTGGGAGGATGAATTTTAGCCACCTTAGTAAGAATTCCTCCCCCAAATCTTGTGTTGTCTTGAATTATGGATTCTAAATTTCCAAGATCCCCATCAAACCCACTTCCATGACCACTTGAACTAGAAGATATATTATCAGCGGTTGGAACATGGCCACTGACACCTTCATTGGGTATGGAATCTTCATTAACAAGTTCAAGGATATTTTTGTTAGAGGATGAAAGCCAGTTGTCAGCGGCTGAATCCAAAGTGTTAGCGGGTCGTATTGAGTTGTCATCAGATGAAGATTCATTCATTGTTTCATCAACATGTGGCTCAACTTGTGTATTTCTTTCCTCTTCATATTCAGCAGCAGATGCTTGAATGAACTCTACACTCCAAATAGATATGGTAATAAAGTTGAAAGAAGGAGTGACTTCATCTGTATGTGATTCTTTTAACTCATTAACCTATACACCTGCATTATCAACAATATGAGCTTGCAAAACATCTGGATTAGTTACAACCATATAATTCATTGATCTAGACAATGGCTCCAAATCAAATAGCTAATTTGGTCTTGACTCGGGATCACTAGGTTTACTCTCCAAGATGTCAACATGTATATTTTCTGTGAGAATCCTATACTTATTGTTATAAAACCTATACCCCTTGCTATTCATGGAGTATCCCATGAAATATCCCTCATCACCTTTTGAATTAAACTTGCCTAGGTTATCACTAGTATTCATGATTACTACATGACATCCAAAGGGCCTAAAGAAGTCTATATTAGGCTTCCGATTCCAAAGTAGTTCATAAGGAGTCTTGTTGTGAGAGTTATTGACTAAGTCTCTATTTTGAACATAGCATGCAGTGTTCACAGCCTCAGCCAAAATAGCAATGGGTAAACTAGCATCTACCAACATGGTTCTATCTGCTTCTATAAGTGTTCTATTTCTTCTTTCAACTACACCATTTTTCTGTGGAGTTCTTGATATACTAAACTCCCTAGAGATTCCCTTATTGACACAAAAGGCCTCTAAAAGGTTGTTCTTAAACTCAACACCATTATCACTTCTAATAATATTAACTTCATATCCTGATTTCTTTTCCATTTGAGTAATGAAGTTAATTAAACTTTTATTAGTGTCAGTTTTCTCTGCTAAAAAAAAGGTCCAAGTAAACCTAGAATAATCATCAGTAATGACAAAACAATAAGATTTACCATTGAGACTTTTAATATTGGTGGGGCCAAATAAATCCATATGTAGTAAGTGAAGTGGTTTAGAACTAGAATGCACACTGTTAGACATAAATCACGCTTTGTGTTGCTTGCCTTAAAGACATGCAACATAATTATGATCATTGTTGAAATCTTTTGAGGGCAATCCACTTACAAGATCATGTCTCACATGTCTATTCATGTTTTTAAAGTTTATATGCCCTAACCTTCTGTGACATAAGTTATTTTCATCTACTGAAGCGTTAGCATAAAGACATGACAAGTTGTTGTTCATTTTAATGCCATTGAGATTAACATTATAAACGTCTTTATGTCTAGGTGTTCTAAACTCAATGAACTTATCAGAAGGAATCTCAAAATCCTTACTTAGCACCAAACATTCAATGTCAGTAAAATGAACCATGTTCATGTTTTCATGCACTTGTGACACACTAAACAGATTATAATCAAGTTCTTTAACTAGAAAAACTTCTTCAAATATTAAATTATTAGTTATAAGTTCACCTTTACCAAATATAGTCCCAAAACCTCCACCAAAGTACACTTTATCACCATCAGCAATAGTAGTATAGTAGTATTTTCCTTTGATTATCGTTATTTACGTTTTGTGTTAGAATAAATTTTTCATAAAGTGGTTTTAAAATTTTCAACGTTGTGAATCTTTTGACTCAACCCGAGTTTACTTATCCAAGTTTACTCTAGCTAGTATCCTTAACGTGTTTAAGTCAAGTTTTGCTAGGCTTTTATATAAGGAACTTTAAAACGCGAAAGTCTTAACTCTCATGGGTTAAGAACAAGAACTTTTTCAAGTTCCTATAATTGATCCTGGAAATTCGTTTATCAAGGGAACTTTAAAATGCGAATTCTAAACTTGAAAAAGTCTAAGAATTTGCAAAATCCTATAGATGACTTGAAAACCCAAAACTTTGATTTAATTGGCTAAGATTCCACAAGTCTCATTCCTTGAGATTTTAAATTGTGGAGAACGAGAGATGATAGAGTCAATTATAAGTTTGGTATTCTTTCATGAATTTATGTGAGTTGATTATGAGCTTTTTCTCCTATCGCTTGTTAATAAATTCAATTGCAATAAATAAGTTTGTACGATTTGAAAAGTTACTTAGCTTCTAGCACAAGATCGTTTAAATGTTGCTCGGTATTAATTAGAGTTCATAGCCAAGGCATAAATTATTGAAGCGGGATGCGAAGATTGGTGAGTCTGAAAAGGCCCTAACAAGGCATGAGGGCTACATTTTGTTGCTAAAGATCCAAAAGTGATGTGAAGAATCCTTTATCGAAAATCAATATGAAGGATCGAGACACACGACGAAAGGCAAATACTCCCCGAAATATCATGGAGAAGTCTATCCAAAAAGGCCCTAACAAGGTATGAGGATAAATAGATCCAAGTCCTAAAAGGAGGCGGATCGTTGTATATCAAAGTCCAAAATAAAGATTGGACAAAAATGAAAAAGTTGTGGTCCAAGTATGAAGAATCTCTCAAAAACTTCAAGTGAAGAAATTCCTATAATGAAGAGAAGACCATAATTTCAAGAAAGTCTCTCAAGATTCGAAGTATGAAGTCGCTGCCAAATGTCGGTCCGAGAAAGATCTCAAATCGTGAAGCGAGTTATGCCAAGATAACTATCGAAATAACTATCGAAATAAGTCAAACAATGCATCCTCGTGATCATTTAAGACAACAATAAATTATAAGAGATACACCTAGGAAGAAGGGATTCTAAGTGAATAATTGGGCCACATGGATTCGTGTTAGTTTACTAACTTATAATAACAATGATGTTGTTTTTAAGCTTGGTATGGGCAACGTGAAACTTGAGGATGATAAACATTCATGACTGCCAAAACCCCAATGTAAGTCTTTGATTTCTTTACTTATATTTTATATATTTCTATCTTTTTAGTTTCCTTAAAGTTTAGTATTTAATAAAGGCCAAAGTGGGTTATTTATGATGAGAAATGTAATATGTGCTTTGAAATTACTACATTGCATGAGGGCATTGCAATGGTCAAGTGTAGGGGATTTAATAAGTGTGAAAACACTTATCTTTTTACCACTTATTTCCAATAATAACAAGACCAAAACGTGTATTTTATGTCGTAAAAGTCGGAATTATGCGTGGTTTTTGTTTTTATTGTGTTTCAAGATAAAAATATGCAAAAGGAAGAAAACATGGGCTATCACGGGCTTTTATCGAAGAAAACAAGAAAAGACGAAGTCAAAAGATCAAGAGTGTAAAAAGAACGGAAGTCCGAGGCCTATTCTGAAGATTTATAGAAAAATAAGTCTAAAGACGGAAGTTTATTGAAGTCGAAGAACTCAAGTCTAATAGAAGAAGAAAATTATAAGACAAGTTCAATTTATATCGACAAATCCCGAGACGACGTCGAGAAAGACAAAGAATTTAAATCGAGTCGAGACGAAAAGAAAGAGAAAGGAAGCAACACATGCACTTCCCACCTCCTATATATACCCTCCTAATGTGTCATTAGGAGGGTGTTAGTTAGTTTTTTAGCCACTTTTTTCATTTTTGTAGTTTTTCATTCTAGAGAGAGAAAGTCTTTAACTTTCTCTCACAAAAACTTCATCTTTTCTTTCTTTCATTTTCAAGCTTTAATTCAATCTTGTATTTTTAAATCTTTTAATCTACAAGTTCAAGTTAAGTTTTTCATATTCAATCTCTTTCTACCTTTCTTGATTTTTACTTGTTTGATCTGAAAATTATCTTTGATTTTGCTTAAATTTGATGTTTATGTGATTAAAAATTTTATCTTTTTAATCCTATATAAGTCTTTATACGATTAAGCTTAAAGCTTGTTATGCTTTTTGGCTTATTTAGTATCTAGCTTATTTCCTTTTAAGTTTTCTTAGAAGTTTAGTGTTTTTAGAAGTTTAATTAAAAAATTTTACTTATTTCGTATTTTAATAGTTGTCAAATTTATGCTTATTGAGTTGGTTAAGTTTCGGTTAAGTGTTCTTATTTGGAAGTGCTTATTGGTTTATTAGCTTATTGCATTCATCCGAATATTGTGGCATTTCCATCACAATCATAGGATTTACATATTGCGACGGTTATTCAGACGGATTCATTGTGATCGCAATAACCCTTAGGGTTTTACTTTGCGATCAAGTGTATTTCCCCTTATTCTGATCGTGATTGCGATCGCTCATTGCGATCATACATTGCGACGGGTCTTAAGGTTAGATTGAGACGAAACGCTGCCCAATTTTTGTTAGCCATATTCCGATAGAAGTTTTATTCCGACAGATGTGACATTCCGACAGCTTTACCTTTGACATATTCTGATACTTACCTTAGTATTCCAACAGAATTGACATTCAGATAGAAGTTACATTCCGATAGAAATGGTTACTATTATTCCGATGCTTAACTTCATTATTCCGATAACTTTCAGTTGTTATATTCCGATGGTTTTTGTTTTCACTACATTCCAACAGAATCCATTTGTTACATTCCGATGGTTTAATTTTTTTTAGTTTTACAAAGTTTTCAAGTTTTATATTCATTAGGTTTTAATTTCCAAAAATTGCACGCTTCCCGAAATCTCTGTTTTTCTAGTAATTTTTAGTTTAATTTTTAAAACTTTTATTTTTACTCAACGACATTTTCATATTTACTTTTAGTTTAAAATAGATAACCAAACCATTTATTTTTCCACCAAGAATGACTGAGTCGAACTCTTAACTAGTAATCAATTCGAAAAGACTGGAATAACGAACTTTCATAACTAAGTAAAATCTAGTTATTAGTCCTCATAAAGGCCATACATATCCTTTTTCAGTCTATAAACCTTGTTTAGATGCTCAAGATCTTCAAAACCCGGAGGCTGCATCACATAAACATATGCTTTGATTTTGCCATACAAGAAGGCATTCTTCACATCCATTTGATATACTTTGAAACCAATGTAGGAGGCATAGGCTAGGAAAATCCTTATTGCTTCTATTCTGGAAACAGGTGCAAAAACCTCTTCATAATCTATACCTTCTTCTTGTATATAACCTTGAGCATCCAACCTTGTCTTATTTCTAATCACGATACCTCTCTCATCTTGTTCCTAAGAACCCAACGTGCTCCATTAGGTCTAACATGCCATGGATACTCCACAAGTTCCCAAACATCTTGTATTGCAAACTGATGAAGCTCATCTCGCATTGACTCAATCCAACTTTCTTCTTTAAGAACATAAAAAATCTTCTTTGGTTCTGCTTGAGAGAGAAAACAGGCAACAAACATTCTTGAACAAAAGGAGTATCATCCTTCTTATGAATGTTAGCAATGAATCCACCTTGAATCTTATTTTTCCCTCTAGTCTGAACAGTGGTATCAATATCACCAATTATTTGAGTGGGAGGATGAATTTTAGCCACCTTAGTAAGAATTCCTCCCCCAAATCTTGTGTTGTCTTGAATTATGGATTCTAAATTGCCAAGATGCCCATCAAACCCACTTCCATGATCACTTGAACTAGAAGATATATTATCAGCGGTTGGAACATGGCCACTGACACCTTCATTGGGTATGGAATCTTCATTAACAAGTTCAAGGATATTTTTGTTAGAGGATGAAAGCCAGTTGTCAGCGGCTGAATCCAAAGTGTTAGCGGGTCGTATTGAGTTGTCATCAGATGAACATTCATTCATTGTTTCATCAACATGTGGCTCAACTTGTGTATTTCTTTCCTCTTCATATTCAGCAGCAGATGCTTGAATGAACTCTACACTCCAAATAGATATGGTAATAAAGTTGAAAGAAGGAGTGACTTCATCTGTATGTGATTCTTTTATCTCATTAACCTATACAACTGCATTATCAACAATATGAGCTTCCAAAACATCTGGATTAGTTACAACCATATAATTCATTGATCTAGACAATGGCTCCAAATCAAACAGCTAATTTGGTCTTGACTCAGGATCACTAGGTTTACTCTCCAAGATGTCAACATGTATATTTTCTGTGAGAATCCTATACTTATTGTTATAAAACCTATACCCCTTGCTATTCATGGAGTATCCCATGAAATATCCCTCATCGCCTTTTGAATTAAACTTGCCTAGGTTATCACTAGTATTCATGATTACTACATGACATCCAAAGGTCCTAAAGAAGTCTATATTAGGCTTCCGATTCCAAAGTAGTTCATAAGGAGTCTTGTTGTGAGAGTTATTGACTAAGTCTCTATTTTGAACATAGCATGCAGTGTTCACAGCCTCAGCCAAAATAGCAATGGGTAAACTAGCATCTACCAACATGGTTCTAGCTGCTTCTATAAGTGTTCTATTTCTTCTTTCAACTACACCATTTTTCTGTGGAGTTCTTGATATACTAAACTCCCTAGAGATTCCCTTATTGACACAAAAGGCCTCTAAAAGGTTGTTCTTAAACTCAACACCATTATCACTTCTAATAATATTAACTTCATATCCTGATTTCTTTTCCATTTGAGTAATGAAGTTAATTAAACTTTTATTAGTGTCAGTTTTCTCTGCTAAAAAAAGGTCCAAGTAAACCTAGAATAATCATCAGTAATGACAAAACAATAAAATTTACCATTGAGACTTTCTATATTGGTGGGGCTAAATAAATCCATATGTAGTAAGTGAAGTGGTTTAGAACTAGAATGCACACTGTTAGACATAAATCACGCTTTGTGCTGCTTGCCTTAAAGACATGCAACATAATTATGATCATTGTTGAAATCTTTTGAGGGCAATCCACTTACAAGATCATGTCTCACATGTCTATTCATGTTTTTAAAGTTTATATGCCCTAACCTTCTGTGACATAAGTTATTTTCATCTACTGAAGCGTTAGCATAAAGACATGACAAGTTGTTGTTCATTTTAATGCCATTGAGATTAACATTATAAACGTCTTTATGTCTAGGTGTTCTAAACTCAATGAACTTATCAGAAGGAATCTCAAAATCCTTACTTAGCACCAAACATTCAATGTCAGTAAAATGAACCATGTTCATGTTTTCATGCACTTGTGACACACTAAACAGATTATAATCAAGTTCTTTAACTAGAAAAACTTCTTCAAATATTAAATTATTAGTTATAAGTTCACCTTTACCAAATATAGTCCCAAAACCTCCACCAAAGTACACTTTATCACCATCAGCAATAGTAGTATAGTAGTATTTTCCTTTGATTATCGTTATTTACGTTTTGTGTTAGAATAAATTATTCATAAAGTGGTTTTAAATTTTTCAACGTTGTGAATCTTTTGACTCAACCCGAGTTTACTTATCCAAGTTTACTCTAGCTAGTATCCTTAACGTGTTAAGTCAATTTTGCTAGGCTTTTATATAAGGAACTTTAAAACGCGAAAGTCTTAACTATCACGGGTTAAGAACAAGAACTTTTCGCAAGTTCCTATAATTGATCCTGGAAAGTCGTTTATCAAGGGAACTTTAAAATGCGAATTCTAAACTTGAAAAAGTCTAAGAATTTGCAAAATCCTATAGATGACTTGAAAACCCAAAACTTTGATTTAATTGGCTAAGATTCCACGAGTCTCATTCCTTGAGATTTTAAATTGTGGAGAACGAGAGATGATAGAGTCGATTATAAGTTTGGTATTCTTTCATGAATTTATGTGAGTTGATTATGAGCTTTTTCTCCCATCGCTTGTTAATAAATTTAATTGCAATAAATAAGGTTGTACGATTTGAAAAGTTACTTAGCTTCTAGCACAAGATCGTTTAAATGTTGCTCGGTATTAATTAGAGTTCATAGCCAAGGCATAAATTATTGAAGCGGGATGCGAAGATTGGTGAGTCTGAAAAGGCCCTAACAAGGCATGAGGGCTACATTTTGTTGCTAAAGATCCAAAAGTGATGTGAAGAATCCTTTATCGAAAATCAATATGAAGGATCGAGACACACGACGAAAGGCAAATACTCCCCGAAATATCATGGAGAAGTCTATCCAAAAAGGCCCTAACAAGGTATGAGGATAAAAAGATCCAAGTCCTAAAAGTAGGCGGATCGTTGTATATCAAAGTCCTAAATAAAGATTGGAGATAAATGAAGAAGTTGTGGTCCAAGTATGAAGAATCTCTCAAAAACTTCAAGTGAAGAAATTCCTATAATGAAGAGAAGACCATAATTTCAAGAAAGTCTCTCAAGATTCGAAGTATGAAGTCGCTGCCAAATGTCGGTCCGAGAAAGATCTCAAATCGTGAAGCGAGTTATGCCAAGATAACTATCGAAATAACTATCGAAATAAGTCAAACAATGCATCCTCGTAATCATTTAAGACAACAATAAATTATAAGAGATACACCTAGGAAGAAGGGATTCTAAGTGAATAATTGGGCCACATGGATTCGTGTTAGTTTACTAACTTATAATAACAATGATGTTGTTTTTAAGCTTGGTATGGGGAACGTGAAACTTGAGGATGATAAACATTCATGACTGCCAAAACCCCAATGTAAGTCTTTGATTTCTTTACATATATTTTACATATATCTATCTTTTTAGTTTCCTTAAAGTTTAGTATTTAATAAAGGCCAAAGTGGGTTATTTATGATGAGAAATGTAATCTGTGCTTTGAAATTACTGCATTGCATGAGGGCATTGCAATGGTCAAGTGTAGGGGATGTAATAAGTGTGAAAACACTTATCTTTTTACCACTTATTTCCAATAATAACAAGACCAAAACGTGTATTTTATGTCGTAAAAGTCGGAATTATGCGTGGTTTGTGTTTTTATTGTGTTTCAAGATAAAAATATGCAAAAGGAAGAAAACATGGGCTATCACGGGCTTTTATCGAAGAAAACAAGAAAAGACGAAGTCAAAAGATCAAGAGTGTAAAAAGAACGGAAGTCCGAGGCCTATTCTGAAGATTTATCGAAAAAAAAGTCTAAAGACGGAAGTTTATTGAAGTCGAAGAACTCAAGTCTAATAGAAGAAGAAAATTATAAGACAAGTTCAATTTATATCGACAAATCCCGAGACGACGTCGAGAAAGACAAAGAATTTAAATCGAGTCGAGACGAAAAGAAAGAGAAAGGAAGCAACACATGCACTTCCCACCTCCTATATATACCCTCCTAATGTGTCATTAGGAGGGTGTTAGTTAGTTTTTTTAGCCACTTTTTTCATTTTTGTAGTTTTTCATTCAAGAGAGAGAAAGTCTTTAACTTTCTCTCACTAAAACTTCATTTTTTCTTTCTTTCATTTTCAAGCTTTAATTCAATCTTGTATTTTTAAATCTTTTAATCTACAAGTTCAAGTTAAGTTTTTCATATTCAATCTCTTTCTACCTTTCTTGATTTTTACTTGTTTGATCCGAAAATTATCTTTGATTTTGCTTAAATTTGATGTTTATGTGATTAAAAATTTTATCTTTTTAATCCTATATAAGTCTTTATACGATTAAGCTTAAAGCTTGTTATGCTTTTTGGCTTATTTAGTATCTAGCTTATTTCCTTTTAAGTTTTCTTAGAAGTTTAGTGTTTTTAGAAGTTTAATTAAAAAATTTTACTTATTTCGTATTTTAATAGTTGTCAAATTTATGCTTATTGAGTTGGTTAAGTTTCGGTTAAGTGTTCTTATTTGGAAGTGCTTATTGGTTTATTAGCTTATTGCATTCATCCGAATATTGTGGCATTTCCATCACAATCATAGGATTTACATATTGCGACGGTTATTCAGACGGATTCATTGTGATCGCAATAACCCTTAGGGTTTTACTTTGCGATCAAGTGTATTTCCCCTTATTCTGATCGTGATTGTGATCGCTCATTGCGATCATACATTGCGACGGGTCTTAAGGTTAGATTGAGACGAAACGCTGCCCAATTTTTGTTAGCCATATTCCGATAGAAGTTGTATTCTGACAGATGTGACATTCCGACAGCTTTACCTTTGACATATTCCGATACTTACCTTAGTATTCCGATAGAATTGACATTCAGATAGAAGTTACATTCCGATAGAAATGGTTACTATTATTCCGATGCTTAACTTCATTATTCTGATAGCTTTCAGTTGTTATATTCCGATGGTTTTTGTTTTCACTACATTGCAACAGAATCCATTTGTTACATTCCGATGGTTTAAGTTTTTTTAGTTTTACAAAGTTTTCAAGTTTTATATTCATTAGGTTTTAATTTCCAAAAATTACACGCTTCCCGAAATCTCTGTTTTTCTAGTAATTTTTAGTTTAATTTTTAAAACTTTTATTTTTACTCAACGACATTTTCATATTTACTTTTAGTTTAAAATAGATAACCAAACCATTTATTTTTCCACCAAGAATGACTGAGTCGAACTCTTAACTAGTAATCAATTCGAAAAGACTGGAATAACGAACTTCCATAACTAAGTAAAATCTAGTTATTAGTCCTCATGAACGCCATACATATCCTTTTTCAGTCTATAAACCTTGTTTGGATGCTCAAGATCTTCAAAACCTGGAGGCTGCATCACATAAACTTATTCTTTGATTTTGCCATACAAGAAGGCATTCTTCACATCCATTTGATATACTTTGAAACCAATGTAGGAGGCATAGGCTAGGAAAATCCTTATTGCTTCTATTCTGGAAACAGGTGCAAAAACCTCTTCATAATCTATACCTTCTTCCTGTATATAACCTTGAGCAACCAACCTTGTCTTATTTCTAATCACGATATCTCTCTCATCTTGTTCCTAAGAACCCAACGTGCTCCATTAGGTCTAAGATGCCATGGATACTCCACAAGTTCCCAAACATCTTGTATTGCAAACTGATGAAGCTCATCTCGCATTGACTCAATCCAACTTTCTTCTTTAAGAACATAAAAAATCTTCTTTGGTTCTGCTTGAGAGAGAAAACAGGCAAACAAACATTCTTGAACAAAAGGAGTATCATCCTTCTTATGAATGTTAGCAATGAATCCACCTTGAATCTTATTTTTCCCTCTAGTCTGAACAGTGGTATCAATATCACCAATTATTTGAGTGGGAGGATGAATTTTAGCCACCTTAGTAAGAATTCCTCCCCCAAATCTTGTGTTGTCTTGAATTATGGATTCTAAATTGCCAAGATCCCCATCAAACCCACTTCCATGACCACTTGAACTAGAAGATATATTATCAGCGGTTGGAACATGGCCACTGACACCTTCATTGGGTATGGAATCTTCATTAACAAGTTCAAGGATATTTTTGTTAGAGGATGAAAGCCAGTTGTCAGCGGTTGAATCCAAAGTGTTAGCGAGTCGTATTGAGTTGTCATCAGATGAACATTCATTCATTGTTTCATCAACATGTGGCTCAACTTGTGTATTTCTTTCCTCTTCATATTCAGCAGCAGATGCTTGAATGAACTCTACACTCCAAATAGATATGGTAATAAAGTTGAAAGAAGGAGTGACTTCATATGTATGTGATTCTTTTATCTCATTAACCTATACACCTGCATTATCAACAATATGAGCTTCCAAAACATCTGGATTAGTTACAACCATATAATTCATTGATCTAGACAATGGCTCCAAATCAAACAGCTAATTTGGTCTTGACTCGGGATCACTAGGTTTACTCTCCAAGATGTCAACATGTATATTTTCTGTGAGAATCCTATACTTATTGTTATAAAACCTATACCCCTTGCTATTCATGGAGTATCCCATGAAATATCCCTCATCACCTTTTGAATTAAACTTGCCTAGGTTATCACTAGTATTCCTGATTACTACATGACATCCAAAGGGCCTAAAGAAGTCTATATTAGGCTTCCGATTCCAAAGTAGTTCATAAGGAGTCTTGTTGTGAGAGTTATTGACTAAGTCTCTATTTTGAACATAGCATGCAGTGTTCACAGCCTCATCCAAAATAGCAATGGGTAAACTAGCATCTACCAACATGGTTCTAGCTGCTTCTATAAGTGTTCTATTTCTTCTTTCAACTACACCATTTTTCTGTGGAGTTCTTGATATACTAAACTCCCTAGAGATTCCCTTATTGACACAAAAGGCCTCTAAAAGGTTGTTCTTAAACTCAACACCATTATCACTTCTAATAATATTAACTTCATATCCTGGTTTTTTTTCCATTTGAGTAATGAAGTTAATTAAACTTTTATTAGTGTCAGTTTTCTCTGCTAAAAAAAGGTCCAAGTAAACCTAGAATAATCATCAGTAATGACAAAACAATAAGATTTACCATTGAGACTTTCTATATTGGTGGGGCCAAATAAATCCATATGTAGTAAGTGAAGTGGTTTAGAACTAGAATGAACACTGTTAGACATAAATCACGCTTTGTGCTGCTTGCCTTAAAGACATGCAACATAATTATGATCATTGTTGAAATCTTTTGAGGGCAATCCACTTACAAGATCATGTCTCACATGTCTATTCATGTTTTTAAAGTTTATATGCCCTAACCTTCTGTGACATAAGTTATTTTCATCTACTGAAGCGTTAGCATAAAGACATGACAAGTTGTTGTTCATTTTAATGCCATTGAGATTAACATTATAAACGTCTTTATGTCTAGGTGTTCTAAACTCAATGAACTTATCAGAAGGAATCTCAAAATCCTTACTTAGCACCAAACATTCAATGTCAGTAAAATGAACCATGTTCATGTTTTCATGCACTTGTGACACACTAAACAGATTATAATCAAGTTCTTTAACTAGAAAAACTTCTTCAAATATTAAATTATTAGTTATAAGTTCACCTTTACCAAATATAGTCCCAAAACCTCTACCAAAGTACACTTTATCACCATCAGCAATAGGAGTGAAATTTGTCAAGCAATCATTATTTCCTATCATGTGCCTAGACCATCCATTGTCCTAATTTCCATGATCATTGACATGCTTTTAAATGCCCTGCACATAATGAAAACAAATTAGTTTTCTTTAGGAATCCAAGCCTTTGTAGACATGGATTCATGTGGTTGTTCAACAAGAATTGACTTATTCATTATAATAACCCTTTATTCATCCATTTGTGCCCTAAACAACCAATTTGTTCCAATAGGTTTAGTAATGACCATTTCAAGAAAAATCTGTTACAGGTCATAGAAACACCATTAAAATTATGGTTCTGTTCTTGTTTATGTATCCATGTTAAACTGGATGAAGCCTTAGACCCTTGTCCCTTAGGTTTCAAATACCTATCATTACTTGGTTTAACAGAAGGTCTGACAGTAGCTAGTTGTGGCATTTTCATACCAAACCTAGATTTTTCAGCGGCTTGTTTTGTCCTGTCAGCAGATGGATTGTTCCTGTCAGTGGCTAAATTAGGGTTTGCTACAGGAACCCACTGTCTATTAGACCAAGCATTGGTCTTTTCAAAGGGCCTTTGTCCATGGATATTAACTCCCTTAGAGAAGAAAGGAGACGGTCTTGTGGCCTAAGGACTTGGTTGGACAAAAGGTATAGGGTTGACCATGATTGACCTATTATCAGCGGATGAAGTGTATCCATTGACACAATTATAGGCCAAATGTGAGAAACTCCCACATGAGTAACAAGCCTTTTTGGATACAAACATACACTTAGACTGATAAAATCTTGTTCCAGTAACGTTTGTGTGACTTTGAGGTGACCTACATTTCCTATACATCTCTGCATATTTAACACTAGGTTTGTTTTTAGTTGTTGAGTCGAGATTAATAGTTCTACCAGTATTAGGGTTAGTCACAACAATGGGTTTTAGGTCAACAATGTCATCACTAAGCAGTCCACCCATAAAAAAACATAAAAGGGTTGGCTGCTTTTCATTGTTCTAGGTCTGTCACCTTCTTCTTATATTCATTAACTGGACTAAGAACTCAATGTGGAGTAATAAATTCATCCACTTGGACTTCTGGTAAGCCAGTCCAAGAAAGGTCTTTACCTTGAGGAACCCCATAGAAATTTCCTGTTGGAGGTGGAACAACAGCAAACTCTTTCATCCCAATACTAGTCATGTCCCTAGGGTTTCTTTGTTCACTGACACATTTTTCTAAGAGAGAACTAGCTTGATCAAACTTTTCAATATTAATCCCTACATCATTCTTAGCTTAATAGCTTCATCTAATTTAAGTTGCAATGCAGCCCTAGATTTCATAAGAGAATCCATTGCCTCATTAATTACTTTTAGATCTCTAGTTAAAACAGCGATTTGATCTTTAAGATTAAATTCCATTTTCTTATGCTCTTCCACCATCCCATCAGATTGAGCAAGACGTCTTTTATAGTTTGCAAGCTTGATTTCTACATCAAAGACATCTGATATTAATTTTAAAACTTTTTTATTAAGTTTTTCAGTGTGTTGCCTGCAACCCTACTACAAAAAGCATCATCATATACCTTATTATCTGATCAAGAGGAAGACTTAGCCATAAGAGCATATTGAACATGCTCTTCATCCTTCTAAGCTATCAATGCTTGATTCTCCTTCAAATCATTTTCCATAAAGCTCCAACCGCATCCATGACCATCAATTCCTTGCATGGCTACCATAGCATTTGGTTTAACATCTTCAACCTTGAAGACTTGTCTTGAGCTCTTTCTAGCATCATTCCTAAGTGGAGATCTGCATTCACTCATTAAGTGCCCCATTCTATGACAATTATAGCATTCAACTTTAGATTTATTAAATCCATCAGTTTCTTTGCTATTAAATGTCATCTTTCTACCAAATCTCTTGTTCCACCTATTGGCTCTTATACTGCTAAGTGCCATATTCCAACTGATATCCATCTCTTCAAGATCAATATCACGGATTTGCTCAAGATATTCAAAAGACAATGGAGAACCATTGGGCAAAGCAACAATATATGCACACACGGTATCTAAGTAAATTCCAACTGGTTTAAGACTTGGTGAGCCAACATTATATATGTCAGTGGCTGATGTGTAACAGCCCGAAATTCGGTCATAGCAGCGGAAGGGTCCTTGGGTGTTACTATCATGATTCAAGCTCAATATCATAGAAAACGGCTCAAAAAGAGTCGTTTTGATAAAAACATCCATTAATTCATTCAACAATAAAACTTTACACATGGTCCCAGATAACTTGAAGTTTACAAAACACAGTATATGATAAAAATTCTTTGAATGGATATAATTTATAAAAAAGCGGGCCAAAACATTTCAAATATGCAAGCTTCACGAAACCTCCTTCCTGGAGTGCCTTCTTTATGGACATGAGATAAAACATGCTAAAAAGTCAACAAAATTAATGAGTGAATCTGTAGAGTTTAAATTAAATAAAGAGAACACAAGTATTCAAAATAACCTTCCATGGTTTATAGTTTATCAAAAGACAATTATGTTGTACAGACATAATATCGGTGTCATTACATAAGCCTCATGACATTGAACGTTAAATATATTATTTCGGCCCAACACACCTAGCCAAGTGCGTATATTTCTCTTATATAATGCATCCGATGTTTCATTACTAGTGTATCACAACACCACGCGATAGCTAGTCGCGATCGGACTGGGCGTCACCCCGATAGATCTATCCATAGTATTAGCGTTCCTTCGATTAACAATTCATGATTCATGGGTCTTTTAAGGCTAAAACTAACTTATGTAATAACTTTCATCTAAGCATAGAATCGTGTCCTTGTGTTCTATTTAAAATAAATAGGGTTGACCAAACTTCTGGTTTCACCCATTCATGGGTTCACAGCAACTCTTGTTGTACCCCTTATTTTCAACAAATACTTTTCAAGAAAATATAGCTTCCAGAACTTTTAGTTGCACCATTAAATTGGTTTACCACAACTTATAGTTGTACTCTTTGTTTTTAATTAAGAAAGCATGTTATCTCCCTCCCAGGTTTCTAAAACAATTAAAGAATTTAAAAGAGAGGCTATAGACTCACCTTAGCCAATAGTGGTAATGAGACGATCGCCGACGATTAGTGATGCCCGTTTAAACACGAAAACCACAACCTACCAAATAAGGCGCGCTCGTTAATAATCGACCTCAAGTATAAATCATACTTAAATAATACAAAACTCAAAATTTACAAAAACAAAAGATCAACAAGCAAGTGATACTATTATATCTTTCTACATGTACTAGTTTTCTAAACTAGCACCTCCGATATTGATCCATCTCAAGATGCCAAATCAACACGGGTATTCAATCTCAGAATATACACTCAAGCCAAACAATTATAACCTTCCGGAATTTCAGCAGCTAATAGGTTAGCCTCTCGCCTCAAACTATGATGCAAGGTTAAGTACCTCCCAAAAATACTCAGTCGGTACTTACCAAAAGTACACGCTGATTTACCATACTCAAACAACTTCGTTTTCGACGAAACCTGGTGACAACCTCACTTATAATCTGTATAAGACTCAGTTAAAAATTCATCCAATGATTCTGATAGTCGTAGAAACACATCTTTTAGGAAAAAGAGCGTATAATGGGCAAGTATTAAGTTGCACGTTTTAGGAAAAACGCGAAACCGAACAAATGCGGGTTTGTTCTCGAGGAGGTGTGTGGATTAATGTGCCAATAAGTATAATCAAAAGTTTGGGGTAGTGTCGTTTTTAGATGAGAAAAGAAAGAAAAACTAAGACGAGCTACGATTACAATTAAACTACGACGAAAGACGTAAAACGCGAACGTAAATACGTAAAACGTGAAAATTTAAAATTTTTTAGCTAAAAACAAATTAAAAATGAAAAAGTAGTTCAAAATAATATAAATAAGGATAAAATCCAATAAAAAATATTTTAAAACTTTTTATTAATTAAATATTCAATTTTTAATGCTAATTAAAGCCCAAAAATTAAATATAATTAAGAAAAAGCCCAAAATATTTTATTGGACAAATAGCTCACTTATATTATTTAAAAACTAAAAAGTATTTTTCCTAAATTTTAAATAATATTTTTCTATTTTTAAAACTCTAAAAACTATTTTTAAACTAAAATAATTATAAAAAATAATAAAATAATGCCAAAATTAATTGAACAATTTTTAAAAATCCTAATTTACTCTAATGAACAGTAGAAAAATGAAAAAGTTTAAAAAACCAAATATTTTTCACTAAAAGACAAAATAGTATACAATTTAAAACCTAATTAACTTAAATTAATTCTAAAAATTAAATAAAAGGTGAACAGTAAAAACTTTTTATACTAAAAACCTTAAAATGTTTTTCTAAATATAAGAAAATTTTTAAAATTGAAAAATCTTACAATTTTACACTAAAAGACAAAATTCAGAAATTAAAAGTTAATTAAAAATAGCTATTAAATGTGAAAAATACTAAATGAACAGTAAAATCACAAATAAAATAAGAAAAATAACAAAATTTGTTTGAAACCTTAAATCCTATTTTTCACCACAAAAGACAAAAAAGTCAAAAGCTGATAGTGACATGTTGACTGATTTTGTTTTCTAGCTTGGCAGGGGGAACTTTTACACTAGCAGTGGGAAGTGAGTTCCCACTACCTTCACAAAAAATAGGGTCTGGGCACCTTTTGGCTTATATCTTGAGTGTTGCTTGGATTTGTGGGCAAACAAAGGCACCCCCACAACCAGTTGGGTTGTGGGGAGTCAATAAAAAGATAAAAGCAATAAGCTATTGAACAAAATCAAGTAGAAAAACCCTAAAATCAGTTACTGATATAGGAATGGGGGCTGTTGGCTTGTTTGCTGATGTGTTTGGCAATTGGGTGAGTTTTGGTTGGCCAAAACTCACTCAATCCACTCACAAACCCCCTCAAAGAACTTACAAATCCTAACCTACCCTATATCCTATCAAGCACCTAAATTTGAAGGCCAAAATCCACAAAAATCATGCAGTTGTAGCTAAACTGATTTTTAGGCTATGTTTTGTTCAAGACTTGTATTCAACACTCACCAAATGGTACTAAAACCAACACTTTAGACTGAATACACACTAAACCACTCAATTAGGTGAACTAAATCAGCTTTTAAATCAAATTCATCACTTAAACTTAATTATAAAACCTGGATCCAAACACCCCTTAAAAAACAGAAACATGAATTTTAACAAATGACTCTACTCAAACTTGCATCAAACCCACCCAAATCAATACTAACCTGTTCTAAACTGACAAGTATGCAATATTTAATATTTGTTCTAGCATCCATAACCCTAGTCCTAAAAATTACTCAAGATCAAAAATCTTCCAATGCAAGTATAGAAAAGGAAGAAGAAATGCTTTTACCTGGTGACCCTACATCCAGGGATCACAAAGGGTAGCCTACCCTTCTTCATCAAGCCCGGGCTTGAGCTGACAACTTCAGGAAAGGACTTGTTGGAGGCAAGATTGATGATGATGGATTTCAAGCACCAACAATCATCCAATATGCCAAATTTGTTCCTGCCAAGATAAAAAACAAGAAAAGTGATATGGAATAAGCAATCCACAAAGTGAATAAGCCTGGCTTATTGATTAAGCCAGCTTATCACTCTTGGTATAAACAAAGAAATCTTTGAAACTGATTTCTTCTCAACCCTATGAAACCAAACAAAAATCTTTGGAACCTCTTAACAGAAACTTATCAAAACCCCAATAACCAATGATGAATTTCCACTTTCACTTTATTTCATCATTGGTTTGAGTTTTTGAAAGATTTTGTCAAAATGACTTAAAAAAAATCGTTTTTAGAAAATTTACTTCTCAAAATTGATTTTTAATTTTTGTTAATCAAGAACACATTGGAACTCAGATTATGCCAATTTTAACACCAAGCTTTAATAAAGAAAAAGAGATATCACTAAACTCAAATTTTCATTTAAATAAAAGGGTTACAAAATTCAAGCAAAAATCTGGAACAAAAGTATAGGCCACAAACCGGCTCTATACTTATACTAAGTGAAGGAAAGATCTAGAATACAAAAAAAACTAAACACTACTGAATGAATGCCCTAAAATGCCCCTTGGTCAAAAGTTTTCAAATTCGTCCAAATGCCATGTGATTGATGTTGATGTTGCTGAGCTGTTGGGATGATCTCAGTCGTTAATTTGGACCCTTAGGGAGCAAGTTTGGAGCTGAGGTCGTTGAATTGCTGCAGGATTCCCTTTTTGCCAAATATGGAGGAGCAGGGGACATGTGTGGGGCCCGGTTTGGTGAAGGTGATGGTTTGTTTGCTTGTGGGATATGGTGAGAAGGTTGTTAATCAGTAATCTGCTAGGTTTGGGAGATTTCCCCTTTGATTTGGAGAAATTAGAGGATTAGGGTTCGTTCTTAGGTGTGTGTATTGTGTGTGTTTTAATTAGGTTTAGGGGTGGTTAATTTTAAAAACTATGTTTCCCACCTTTTAATAACTGATTAACTTAATCAGTTTTGAAAAACAAAGTGGATGGGTGAGGTGGACGAGGGGAGGGAGTTGATTGGTTGTGGTGTGGTAGTGGATGACGTGGCGGCTCATGAGTGGTGGGATAATGTTTTGTGTCTGGACAAAAATGGTCCCCTGCTTTTCCTTTCCTTGTCTTTTAAAGTCTCACAGCCCAAACTTTGCTTTCCTTTGTAAATAAGTTTACATGATTTGTCAAACTTGGCACAACAAGTTTTCAAACTTGTTTAAAGGACTATAAATGCAAAATGATCATTCTTCAAGGGATCTCTTTGACATATCTTCAAACATCAAGGATTAAACTTGTTCAAATGAATTCTCCAAGGACTTCTCTTGCCAAATCTTCAAAAATGAGGGACCAAACTTGACATTCTTCAAAACTTCAAGGGTAATTTTGGAAATTCCATACTTGGGTCCGGTTCTTTGTGCGGCTTCGTTTCCCGTGTTCGTTTTTGCTCTATTCTTGTAATCTTTTGGTGAATTCACGATATCCGTACCTGAAACACACAATGAACAAACACAAGCACATTTTTTGGTATTTTGATGATATTTTAAGCGTTTTAAGCCCAATTTGGACGATGAGACTATGTATAATTACAGTCTCATCACTCCCCCATACTAAACCATTGCCGTGTCCCCACGCAATGCTAGAATTAAGTATCATAGCACTTCCAAAATTCATTTTATGATGACATTTATTGAAGACATAAATTTAAATAAACTACTACATGCGTTTTAGACATAATGTATTGTTTTCATCACGAGAATGTGACTTTTGGGATCATAGAACAAGAACACGTGAATGCTTCGTTAGAAATAATTTCATCGTCCTCGATTTTCACCCAATTCCATACTAAGCGTGTAACGAGATCATTGTTATTATAAATTAGCAACACGATCACATCTCATGAGTGTTAATTACGAACCTAAACTCCCTTATTCCTACTTGGTATCTCTTAAATTTTATTTTGTCTAAATGATCACGAGGATACATCATTGACTTATGCGTGAATAGAGATTAAGTCTAAAAATAGTCTTAACGGTGTAACAAAAATCATTAAATTAATAATTCACCCTAATAGACAACGATGTCAAAAAATTAAGTCAACAAGAAGGATCGATAAACACGGTTTTATAACGGTTTTGAACATGAGACTTATTACCAAGACTTTTATACGCCCCCTAACGGAAGAGCCTTATTATCTTTGGTTTACCTCCATCTTTTATTCAACTTCGCCATGAAGCTTTTATTATGACTTCGGTCTTGCCTTGCCTTTTATTATCCGCCTCATCGGTGGTTTTATTAGCCAAAGACGTATATCCTCACGCTAAAGCGAATTTTGGATCTTTAAAGCTTCGAAGATTAAGGCTTGATTCACTTTCAATTTTTGCATAGATTTTTCGCCTTGTGGGGCTTCAAATTGTTTGCTAGATTTAGGTGAGCACTTGAAATCTTATTATTGGGTGAAGCTTTCGATTATTCGGGTGCCAATACTTCAAAACCGTGACGCTGGCGATACCTTAATGTTTTCCCAATTTAATTACACGGAAGCTACCAAAACAAATTAGAAACCAACAATAGTGACTAAACCGCTAAATCAATATTTATTAACAATTTATTATCAAAAGCGTGGGGAGAATAAGCTAATAATTATTACACATGAGATCGTGACGATTACGAGACTTATAAATAACTCTATCATTTCTCGTCCTCATTTAAGTGACTTAGCCTAAAAAGTTAAGGAATCGAAGCTAAGTGCTCAACACGCACGGTCGAGTCAAAAATTACTCTTATTCTCACCATCGGAAAACCTACATTCGTGTCTTAAACACTTATGAAAAAAACTAGAAAAATTTTAAAATTTGGCCATTTTTAGCCTTATTTTGCAACAAAACGATAAACAAAAAGATGAAATTTTGGATTGCGTGTTGACGTAAGCAAGGTGAAGTATCTACTCACCCCCCGTACTAAAACTAAACATTGTCCTCAATGTTTCGAGTCTAGGGGTGCAAACACCCCCATACTAGAGACGTAGTCGAATGCTTAATCTCGAGCATGGAAAGGGTAAAACGAATAACCTAAAAGCCGTTTATGAATTATGCTAATAAGATAAACGTTAGAACATAAAAGGATATCATCGGATATCGAAATCTTCAAAGGCAACGATCGAAGCTCGAGTGCTACGTAAAACGAACACGGGAGGCTTCAATGATGACGATGTACCTAATGAATCAAAATCACGAACAACCACGAAACAAAGGTTGGAAGGGCACAAATCCCCTCATTACACTATTAGAAAGCAATAATATTTACATGGATAAGCATGGGTCTCCCCCACGAGACACCTTGTTTTTGATGACCGAGTCAAAAGCTCGACTCGAATCCCCATAAATGTGATCATTTAGGGATAATCTTGGTTTGGTCATTTTTTGGTGGGACTTACATGTAATCAAGGCCCAAAAGCAACCGTGTATAAAGGCAAAACCTCTATACCGGGATCAAAGATCGTGTCTTCGTTTTCGGATGATAAACGAAACAACACGACTTCAAGTAACAACGTCCCAAAGGGAAACAAGAAAATATCATAAGAATAGAAGGGTGGGACAATGGTTGGGCATAAAAATCGAGTTACTCGAGGTAAACTCTCACCGTAAGTGTAGAAAGAATTTCTAGTGACTACTTCGGTAAAAGACCGAGATTTTATCTTAAACGTGATACCGGGGTCAAAAATCTCGTCCTCGGTGGAGAAGTGTGATGGAACAAATGGGGCTTCCCCCATACTAGATCCACACAAAACGTCGTCAAAAGAAGTAGACGCGTTTGTAGCAAGCTCAATTAAGCGAGGTGATGACGGAGTTATCTTTGGAAAAAATTTCAAATCACTTGTAAAATCATTCCTTTTTTCATTTTTAAACTCATTGTTACGAAAACCCAAGTTGATTAAATTGAAAATATTTGGTGTTTCTAAAACAATTCTAGGCACACTTAAAATTTCCACATTTATCTTGAAGGCAGGAGAAGGATTTGAATTTTTAAAACTTGAATCGATTAATAAAACATCCCCCTCCGGGCTAACGCAACGATCCTCATCAAACTCGAATATCGAAGGCGGATCATCAAGAATACGTTTGATCTCGGAAAAATCACCCTCGGGATCAAAAACGTCTTCTCTTCCTCGTGGAAGAGGTCGAGCAATAAAGTCGTCGATAATCGAGTCGCTAGCTTCAACCGTCGTGAAACTAGGAAAAGAAGGCTCTTCGATTGAAGATTTTGCCTTCGTCGTTTCGACCTCGATATCGAAAAACGTATCGATGTGAGCAAGGCCATCGGCGGACTTCTCACACGACAAATCTATAATCTCACACGGTGTGGGATTAGGAGTAAAAGGCTTGTCTCGTGACGATTTTGCCTTAACGGTTTCAACTTTGTCCTTTGAAGGGATCGAACGTTGGTTTTCAAACATTTTAGCAAAACTACTAACACGTCCATTCGGAATTAATTTTCGTTCATCTTGTAAAAACGAGGGTTCAATGCTTTCCTTAAAAACCTTTTCACATTTTTCTTCTTTAAAATCATTTAAGGGAATTTCTTCGTCAAAATTAAGTGTATATTGATTTAGAAAATCCTCAATAATTTCATCCTCATTAGAAAAATTAGGTTCACAAGGTATTAGATTTAAAACTCCCAAGTATCCTACGAGTTTTTCCTTTGGTTTATTTTCAAAAACATTTTTCAAAACTTCGTTGGATGACTTTTTCGTTTCCTCTACGTTTTTGCAAGACGATGAAGGTTGCACGACTCTAAAATTCGAGAGATATGGATCAATGCGAGACGTACGAGTCTTAGGAGTTGATAAATCTTTAACCTCTCCCTCGGAATTAGGATTGGTTTTATTAGATTAAGAATTAAATTTTTCCACTAAGCCCTCGAACATTAAAAGAATTTTATCTCTCTCTCTATCATAATTTTCTCTTTCAATAGCATGATTTTCCTTAATGCTATCCACATATCCATTCCACATCTCTTCATTTTGATCATACAAACGTTGTTGCCCTTCAATAAAGGTGTCATAATCGTTTTCCATTTTTTTGAAAGTGTCCCTTTGGGTTGCCATTCGTTTATTACAAGTTTCCTTAAGGCTAGACAATTGTTCTTCCACCATCGTTAATTTCTCATTATTTCGTCTCACTAAATCATTAAAGGCATTATGAAAAGACTCATTATTGCAATTAAAAGACGGATCATACGACGAATAAAACGAAGACGATGGGTGACCTTGGTCGTAAGATTGAAAATTGGGACCATGATCACGTGGAGCGGAGTTATAAAGATAACCCCCTCGACCTCCAATAACCTCACAATAAAAACAATTGGCACCATCGGGCGGGCCTCCACAATTTGGACACGAATAATAACCAACATGATTCGACATGATGCAACGAGAACGGTGTTACAAGAATTAAACGTTATAGAGGGTGAAAGAAGAGAATTATGAAATTAGAGGGAATGTAGAAGATTATTTTTGTGCTTTTGATTGTTTTTTAATTTTTTTGGTATTTTAAATGTATTACGTAGATAAAAATCTACAAATCTCTCCTCGAATCGATTTTCTCGATTAAAAGAGCCTCAAGGAATGAAAACGATCCCGTGGAGTGAACGCCTTCGATGACTTTGAACGTTGGTGGAACACCAAAACGTTCAAGAGGGTTTAATCTTGAAAACAAGCAAATATATATACGTAGATAATACTTTGGTTGGCAAACCCTCGATTAGCCCTTTTTCTCAAAACACGCACAAGCAAGCGGGGGAAACGAGGCGGCGCTAAGCACTTAAGAGCCGTTTTCCCTTAGGTCGTGAAATACAACCGCCTTATACCCACCTTATAGTTTGTGTTAATTGAAATTAAGCCTCACGAAAGTATTTATCTATTTTGCCTTTTACTTTTGCTTTGGATTCGAATACAATGATCGAGTGATGAAATCCCGAATCAAAGTTGTGATTTCTCACGTATTTGGAGTACTTGTATTTTTATTGTTCTACGTAAGTACAATATATTAATAATATCCACAATAAAAACGAAAACCAATATATCTACAATATAGTAAAATGATGTTGTGTGTTTAATTTAGGAAAACTAAACACAATTTATTTGGATACTATAATATAATAAGGAAAAATAACAAAAATGAGTATGTACGATATTCACGCTTTTCAAAATGTGAAAAGCAAAAACGCACCACTCACAAAAACACGATACTAATAATGGCACACTAAAAACACCACCCCGGCAGCGGCGCCATTTTGATAGTCGTAGAAACACGTCTTTTAGGAAAAAGAGCGTATAATGGGCAAGTATTAAGTTGCACGTTTTAGGAAGAACGCGAAACCGAACAAATGCGGGTTCGTTCTCGAGGAGGTGTGTGGATTAATGTGCCAATAAGTATAATCAAAAGTTTGGGGTAGTGTCGTTTTTAGATGAGAAAAGAAAGATAAACTAAGACGAGCTACGATTACAATTAAACTACGACGAAAGACGTAAAACTCGAACGTAAGTACGTAAAACGTGAAAATTTAAAAATTTTAAGCTAAAAACAAATTAAAAATGAAAAAGTAGTTCAAAATAATATAAATAAGGATAAAAATCCAATAAAAAATATTTTAAAACCTTTTATTAATTAAATATTCAATTTTTAATGCTAATTAAAGCCCAAAAATTAAATATAATTAAGAAAAAGCCCAAAATATTTTATTGGACAAATAACTCACTTATATTATTTAAAAACTAAAAAGTATTTTTCCTAAATTTTAAATACTATTTTTCTATTTTTAAAACTCTAAAAACTATTTTTAAACTAAAATAATTATAAAAAATAATAAAATAATGCCAAAATTAATTGAACAATTTTTAAAAATCCTAATTTACTCTAATGAACAGTAGAAAAATGAAAAAGTTTAAAAAAAACAAATATTTTTCACTAAAAGACAAAATAGTATACAATTTAAACCCTAATTAACTTAAATTAATTCTAAAAATTAAATAAAAGGTGAACAGTAAAAACTTTTTATACTAAAAACCTTAAAATGTTTTTCTAAATATAAGAAAATTTTTAAAACTGAAAAATCTTACAATATTACACTAAAAGACAAAATTCAGAAATTAAAAGTTAATTAAAAATAGCTATTAAATGTGAAAAATACTAAATGAACAGTAAAATCACAAATAAAATAAGAAAAATAACAAAATTTGTTTGAAACCCTAAATCCAATTTTTCACCACAAAAGACAAAAAAGTCAAAAGCTGATAGTGACATGTTGACTGATTTTGTTTTCTAGCTTGGCAGGGGGAACTTTTACACTAGCAGTGGGAAGTGAGTTCCCACTGCCTTCACAAAAAAATAGAGTCTGGGCACCTTTTGGCTTATATCTTGAGTGTTGCTTGGATTTGTGGGCAAACAAAGGCACCCCCCACAACCAGTTGGGTTGTGGGGAGTCAATAAAAGATAAAAACAATAAGCTATTGAACAAAATCAAGTAGAAAAACCCTAAAATCAGTTACTGATATAGGAATGGGGGTTGTTGGCTTGTTTGCTGATGTGTTTGGCAATTGGGTGAGTTTTGGTTGGCCAAAACTCACTCAATCCACTCACAAACCCCCCAAAGCACTTACAAATCCTAACCTACCCTATATCCTATCAAGCACCTAAATTTGAAGGCCAAAATCCACAAAAATAATGCAGTTGTAGCTAAACTGATTTTTAGGCTATGTTTTGTTCAAGACTTGTATTCAACACTCACCAAATGGTACTAAAACCAACACTTTAGACTGAATACACACTAAACCACTCAATTAGGTGAACTAAAACAGCTTTTAAATCAAATTCATCACTTAAACTTAATTATAAAACCTGTATCCAAACACCCCTTAAAAAACAGAAACATGATTTTTAACAAAAGACTCTACTCAAACTTGCATCAAACCCACCCAAATCAATACTAACCTGTTCTAAACTGACAAGTATGCAATATTTAACATTTGTTCTAGCATCCACAACCCTAGTCCTAAAAATTACTCAAGCTCAAAAATCTTCCAATGCAAGTATAGAAAAGGAAGAAGAAATGCTTTTACCTGGTGACCCTACATCCAGGGATCACAAAGGGTAGCCTACCCTTCTCCATCAAGCCCGGGCTTGAGCTGACAACTTCAGGAAAGGACTTGTTGGAGGCAAGAGTGATGATGATGGATTTCAAGCACCAACAATCATCCAATATGCCAAATTTGTTCCTGCCAAGATAAAAAACAAGAAACGTGATTTGGAATAAGCAATCCACAAAGTGAATAAGCCTGGCTTATTGATTAAGCCAGCTTATCACTCTTGGTATAAACAAAGAAATCTTTGAAACTGATTTCTTCTCAACCCTATGAAACCAAACAAAAATCTTTGGAACCTCTTAACAGAAACTTATCAAAACCCCAATAACCAATGATGAATTTCCACTTTCACTTCATTTCATCATTAGTTTGAGTTTTTGAAAGATTTTGTCAAAATGAACTAAAAAAATCGTTTTTAGAAAATTTACTTCTCAAAACTGATTTTTAATTTTTGTTAATCAAGAACACATTGGAACTCAGATTATGCCAATTTTAACACCAAGCTTTAATAAAGAAAAAGAGATATCACTAAACTCAAATTTTCATTTAAATAAAAGGGTTACAAAATTCAAGCAAAAATCTGGAACAAAAGTATAGGCCACAAACCGGCTCTATACTTATACTAAGTGAAGGAAAGATCTAGAATACAAAAAAACTAAACCCTACTAAATGAATGCCCTAAAATGCCCCTTGGTCAAAAGTTTTCAAATTCGTCCAAATGCCATGTGATTGATGTTGATGTTGCTGAGCTGTTGGGATGATCTCAGTCGTTAATTTGGACCCTTAGGGAGCAAGTTTGGAGCTGAGGTCGTTGAATTGCTGCAGGATTCCCTTTTTTCCAAATATGGAGGAGCAGGGGACACGTGTGGGGCCCGGTTTGGTGAAGGTGATGGTTTGTTTGCTTGTGGGATATGGTGAGAAGGTTGTTAATCAGTAATCTGCTAGGTTTGGGAGATTTCCCCTTTGATTTGGAGAAATTAGAGGATTAGGGTTCGTTCTTAGGTGTGTGTATTGTGTGTGTTTTAATTAGGTTTAGGGGTGGTTAATTTTAAAAACTATGTTTCCCACCTTTTAATAACTGATTAACTTAATCAGTTTTCAAAAACAAAGTGGATGGGTGAGGTGGACGAGGGGAGGGAGTTGATTGGTTGTGGTGTGGTAGTGGATGACGTGGCGGCTCATGAGTGGTGGGATAATGTTTTGTGTCTGGACAAAAATGGTCCCCTGCTTTTCCTTTCCTTGTCTTTTAAAGTCTCACAGCCCAAACTTTGCTTTCCTTTGTAAATAAGTTTACATGATTTGTCAAACTTGGCACAACAAGTTTTCAAACTTGTTTAAAGGACTATAAATGCAAAATGATCATTCTTCAAGGGCTCTCTTTGACATATCTTCAAACTTCAAGGATTAAACTTGTTCAAATGAATTCTCCAAGGACTTCTCTTTCCAAGTCTTAAAAAATGAGGGACCAAACTTGACATTCTTCAAAACTTCAAGGGTAATTTTGGAAATTCCATACTTGGGTCCGGTTCTTTGTGCGGCTTCGGTTCCCGTGTTCGTTTTTGCTCTATTCTTGTAATCTTTTGGTGAATTCACGATATCCGTACCTGAAACACACAATGAACAAACACAAGCACATTTTTGGGTATTTTGATTATATTTTAAGCGTTTTAAGCCCAATTTGAACGATGAGACTATGTATAATTATAGTCTCATCAGATTCACATTTTAAGACTACCTGCTCGAGACATCTAGACTATAAAAACTGAACTGCTTTGCACACTTGCCTCATAAAACCATTTTGACTACTCTAAACGACGTTGTTTACAAAACCGACACTTAGGGTGGAAAATAGGCTCACAACCCTAGGTTTAGCAACTTACAACAGCCCTTGACTCATTTTAAAACTCATTTTATAGTCCCCAAGATTCGATCCAAATATCGACAACAACTATATATTGTGCCGATACTCGTCTCCCGGTACACGTATAATCAAACTATCATAACTTTTCGCTCGTTTGGAGCTAGAAGCTCTACCTTATATCAAATCGAATATCGAATTCTAAACAAGTATATCCTATTAGTTAAACATCAACACAGCCTTAAGGTACCCAGAATTATCCTTAAACCCACTGATGTAAAATACCCATTTAAAATTCACACTAAAACCCATTCCAAATCTATTCCAACAACTTTCTGTCATTCCAATTCCTATACTTTCATTCCTAAAACAAATCCTAACACTTTCTTGAATGAACTTGCAAAATCAAAGATGAAAATCAATGTTTTTTAACATCAAAACATTGGGGTTTTATCAAGATCATCATAAGAATGATCCTACAACAACTTTACTAAATCAAATTCATAAGAAAATAAAAAAATAGGATCAAAATGATCCTTGTTGAATTACAAGGATGGGTCTACAATTAGATTAGGAAGATTCAACCTTGAAAAATAAAAAATTGGGTGTTCTTGCGGTTTTGGGGGTCACGACATAAACAAGGGAGAGAGAGAGTGGGTGGTTGTTTTATTTCTTAAAATGATTTATGTGTGTTAGTGGAAATTATATATATAGTGCAGTAATTATGGAGGGTAGTTCTTGCCAATTTGCAATCTTGTGGACTAAAAAGCAATCAAGTCATTTAAAGGGTAGAAAATGACTGTTAATCAAATTGGAAAATATTTACGGGACTCGGGTTTCGTAAAAATACTTTTCAAAACTTAAAATTCTTCATAAATAAATTAATAATGCTCCGACACGACTTAAAACGTAATTAAATCGAAAACGTCGAAAATATTAAATATCAAAACAAGCGATAATAAAACGTAAATTTCCGGGCATCCGTCGGTATCGCGATCACTAATAGTTCTCGTTATTCGTTAAAACGTAAAACTTGAGAAATAAAGTAAATATAATATAAAATCATTCTTATGGTAATTTGAGAATGAAATATCGATACCTAACGTATTCCTTGACGGTTTTCATCTAAACGACATTCTTACGTTAAGTTTCAATCCATACCTTCTCGGTTAGCCGATAATTTAAAATTCTCATTAAAGTAAACATATAAAACTTAATAGTCGAGATTAGAATATCGACCTGAAATTGACGAATTGTCACATCATCCCCACCAAATTGGGATCTTCGTCCCGAAGATCAACTTGTGTTCTTCCTCGATCGCTCGTTGAAATCAAAGAGATAAATGCATTTTGGTCTTCGTCATAAGTTCTATCAGACTTGACAATTATAATTCGACTTTGCTTCAGTTGCTTTACTTCTTATTGATAATATCAACAAGTACTTTGATAAAATGCAACTTATCGTTGATTCATACTTCATCAAGATGAATAATAAAATCTTTGTCGGAAAGAACTTTCTTTAGGTTCATCACATGAAAAAGTATTGTGAATTCTTTGTAGTTCTAGAGTTAATTTAAGTTTTCATGCCACCGGACCTACCCTCGATATCATATCGAATGGTCCAAACATAACGAGGACTTGACTTCCCACATTTTCTAAAATATGTAACACCTTTTCGATGGTGATATCCTTCGCATAATGTGATACCCGTGAATGTGCCATATGATGCTAAGTTAGTGTCTCAAGAGATGTTCAGTGTGAGAATCTCTCTTAAGTTGCGACTCACTTGAGGATGTGATACCCTGAGCCCAACGGCATTTATTTAATCCTATTTTACGAATATTTTTGAAATTTTTAAGAAATTTCGTTTGTTATATATTTGACGGTTTAACTTGAAACCAACGTTTATGGTCGTAATTTTAACATTTGACGGTTTAAGAAGAACTGATGACGACTACAATACCGACGGATGCCCAAAATTTATCTTTTATTATCGATTGATCGATATTTGAGTTTTTCGAAGTTTTAGTTTTATTACATTTTAAGTCGAGTCAGAACCTTACTATTACTTTTCGTGTGCGTTAAACCTTTGAAATAGTATTTTTATTGAACGAGATTTTAACTTTTATGAATCCGGGATGAAACACGACTCTCGTAAATTTATAAAAATCTATTAGGGACCATTTTTGCCTTTTTAAAAAGTTACCTTACAACTAAGACCAAAATAAGACTAAAATGACACTTTCTACCCTCCCTTGCATATAAAAGGAAATTTTCACACACACACTCCTCATTTTCTCATTCAAAATTTCACACACACTCTTCTCTCTCTCTCTAGGCCGCCGGCCACCACCATCCACCACCCAAAACCACCACAAAAATTTGATTTTTGAAAAATCTAATCAAAGACCCATGTTTCTAACATCAAGATAAGTAAATCCCATCATTATATTACAATATGCAACAACATTTTTTTTAGATCTAATTTTTGAAATATTTTGAAAAATATTATGTTTCGATCTAATTAACCTTATGGGTTTGTGTTTAATTAAATTTAGGAACGTGGATTTGTAACAAGGAAGCTTGGGATTAATTTTTTTTGGTGTTCTTCAGCCCCAACCCACGGCCCAAATGGGGTCTTTCTTTTTCTTGGATTTTGATCTTGATTAGTTGTGGGTATGTGTTTATATTCATGTTATTGTTGATTTTAATTGATTTAATTTCTTTGCATGTAAAGTTTTTGAAATGGGTTTTCTTAGTGATTGTTCATACAAGTGATTAGGTATGATAGGTTTGGTTTAGGATGATTATTAGTTGTTATTAGGAGTATAGGAATGATTGAAATGGGTCGAAAAGATGTTTGGATATGATTTTAAAAGAGTAATTTTAGGTCAGAAACTTTAAGGGTATTTTTCGTGTGTTTAAATCTAAGTCCAGGTTGAGAAGATTGGATAACGTTGTAGAGCTTCTTTCTAGCTTCGTTTTGGTATAAGGTAGAGCTTTTGACTCCAAACGAGTCAAAAGTTACGCTAGTTTGAATTTTTGTGTACCGGGAGATGAAAGTCGACTTAATCCGAAATTATGTTCGATTTTTGGTCAAATCTCGGGGACTATAATGTCCGAAATTTGGAGTTTAGAAATGTGACGAGCAGTAGGTCTTAGGAGTGAGGTCTTTTTATGAAATTTAATATGGGCTTTATACAGGTTGTAAAGGATTTTTACAAAGTTTATCGTAATTTTTGGTGATGTCTAAGTATGGGAAAACAACCTGTACATTTGGTGTGTACCGGCAGAATTGTAAAAGGCGCAATAGTTTTAATAAAGTATAAAAGTGGACGTCTCTAGTAAATATCACTTGTATGGATTTTGGCGTGAGTTTATACAAACTTTGAGTATTCTTAATTAAATACATACAGTACTTAAAGGTACATGAAGGAGTTTATTCATTGAGCGTTTATTCGTTAGGTCTTGTATTTGATTTCCCGGGGCATCCTCATCGTCGGTGATTGTCTTCGTCTACGTTTTGCTACCACTACTATCGTTACTACTTAAGGTGAGTCTATAGCCTCGCTCTTTACTTATTTCAAATTTTTTTACCCGCGAGGGGGATACATGCTAATTTAAATGAAAATGAACATAAGTCATGAATGATTGTTGGACCTGAATGTTGCCTTGAATTGAGTTGAGTACCTAGTTGCAAAAGTCCCTAAATTCGTGAACTATTAACTATTGTCTTGCCCTTGTGTGGGTTGGAGATAGCCGCTTATACAATTGATAGTACTATGGGGTTGACGACCCTATCCGAGACGAGAGCTAGTACGTTGAGTACCCTCTGTGGACGGATAACTTGTGATAAGAAATAAGGTATAATTGCAACTGATGCCTTTAGAAGGGGCACTGGTTTCATCTTAATCATGCCGGTAAATGTACGCGGGTGATTGAGTTAACGGATTAGTGTCACGAGCTTAAACACAATAATTAGCTATTGCTAAAGATAATATCCTTGAATAATAGATTGTGTATACGACAATGCTATTGAATGGTCATGATTGGTTTTAATACATATGTTCAACTTATGATTTGATAAACCTATAGATTCGCTCAACCTTTGTGTTGACGATTTTAAGCATATGTTTCAGGTAATCAAGATTGATAGCAGCGGAGCATGCGAGGATGGAAGTTGTTGTGGCTTGGCGGTCTACTTTGTTTTTTTCCTCCCTTTTAGCACTTAAAAATTTTATATTATGTCAGGTGAACGAAAATGTACTTTTGGGTCGAGATTCAGTGGGGACCTAAACGCAACTCTGTTTTGTATTATCTTTGGGATTTGGAAAACTGTAGACTTTGATGTTTTAATCAATCTTTAATTTATGTTTAAACTTTTACGTCTCTTTGAGTCGTTTAATATAGCTTATGTGTGATGATAACTACGTAGCACCCAAATGTTGTAGTTCCGCTGCGCACAACATTTGTTGGGGGTGTTATAGATTGGTATCAGAGCCATGAGTTATAGAGAACTAGGTCATTTTGAAAAATCCTAAACTATAACTTTTGGTGTCGTAAGAAATTGTCCAAGCACACAACTATCCTGCATGGCTCCGGTAAGATTTCTTTAGCATTACTTTATATTTTAGATGTATCCCTCAAAATTGACATGAATTCCCTAGTATTTATTAAGTAAATACTATGATATATATTAAGATATATTGTTTTGTACGTTGAGTACTTACTATCGTAATTTACAAATTCTCGTAAGATTATCTTATATGTTGCATGTATTTGGCATAACGGGCTACACTGCATTACATGGCAACACTGCGTTGTAACCCTACGTGTATGTAGGAATGATTCTATGTATAAGTATGTATATAGTATGGTATTTAAAAGCATTGCACGCGAAGCAATGGTCCTTGCGTGATTATTGTACATTTAAAATGCGGTTTTGTTGAGAATTCGGCCTCACCGCTAACTATCAATCCTGATAATTAATTATTGTTCGAATAACCCAGTGTGAACCTCGTTTGATATTCTAGATACGTAAATAATTCTTCGTAACATATTGTATATTGACTAGAGTGATCTCGATTGTCGTTATCGCACTTTGATGTGTCATTTTGGGACATCTCCTTTTTGGAACGTAAATTACTAACGTATTACTGTATTTCCTTTATCCCTTATGGGTTTGATATATTAGTTCGCGTAACTATAACAATAGACGAAGTACAATCAACGATGTGTGCATCGTAGCGGCAAATCATGTGTGTATACTATGAAACGTGGTTGGGACGTATCGCCATTTGATCGTTGCTTACCATTCTACTCGAATTTAAAGATGTGTTTTAAAATAGACTAGCGTTGTGATCAATCGCGATAACTTGGAATTTGGTTGGTTTTTGTGTTAATTTTGTGGAGTACGATTTCGAGACTCATCTGAGGCCGATAACAACACTTAGTTGACATACGTATTCTCGCTTCGTTTATTTCATTTTGTTTTGTTGTTTCATTATTTTGAATTCGATATTATACATGACGAGGTCCGACATTTGTGCGAGTTAAATAAGCATTAAATTTTGTCTATTGAATGACTTAAACATAAAGTTTTTTACATATTAAATAAATGGTGAATGAAACTTTTGGATAAAAATCGACCTATGATGTGTCTTGTAACCAGTAAAATATGTGAAGAGAATAAATGAATAAAGTGAAATTATTTTTCTTTTAACCTTGGTTGGTAGATCATAATAAGTAATTTATATTACTCGTAAAATCGTTGTTTTCCTATATTAATAATTTGATACTAGAAGCTTGTGATGAATTTGTCAAGAATTTGTTTAATATAATTTGAAAAAGGAGTTTATAATAAAATTTACGATATGACTGTTGATTATATGTAACTTTGGATTTAGTATGAATTAATTTTCGGGTCAATGTAGCAAACTTTTGGCGTATCTTGTCATAGAAAACATGAGTAGAAGAATTGGTCATGTATTTTGGAGCTAAAAACTTTGTAAAATTGGTTTTATTCTAAACATAAGATTATTTTTACGTATGCATTGGTATAAACTAGAACACGTTACTTGTTGTAGTGAATAAACTGGGATAAAAATCGGAATGTACACTTTAAGTGAGAAATTCTAACGTTTGAAATAAATTATTAAATATGGATGGAACGTCATTTGAAATCATTTGTTTGCTTAATTGTCATCACAGAGCATCACTATGCATAATTTGATGATGCTTGCTTAAAATCGTTTGAAAAAAATAAAAATAAAAAAAATAAAAAAAATAAAAATAAAAAATCTTTCGTTTTATTCCGCTGCGAGATGTGTTAATGTTAAAAATCGTTTGATAATGGGCTAAGTATTAAAAGTTGAATTTTCTACATTTTAGAATTTTGAAATAAGCATTTTAATTATTTATTATATTATTATTATTATCGAGATTCAAGTGTCGACTAAAATCAGTAATTTATCTGAAATAATACTACGTGAAACTTCTTTAGCATTTGAGTCGAATCGCGTGAATATGATTTAACAAATCAGTTTTAAGGAAGACATGTGTATAATAAAAAGTCAAAGGTTGATTTTTAAGAGTTAATTGGACTAGTTTGAGTCATGTTGGATACGTGTATATTTGTGATAATATAAGTCGTAATAATAATAACGTAAAACTTTGAAAATTCTTACTATGTACGTTTTTGGTACTTAAGATATGAACATTAACGAGATTTTGACACAAGTATGGAGATTTTCAAACCTAATGATTTTATCAATTATGATAACCGAAGTCACCGCACCTACTAATGTCAATATTTTCCTAGAGATTAATTTTTTTTCCAGAAATAAAAACTTTGTAAAGTTGAAAAATGAAAGGTATAAATTCTTTAATGGTGTAACCCAAATTAAAAATATGCAAATGATCTCTTTACAATATACAAGGTAACACTAATTATAATACGCAACTGGATTATACAAAACACGCATACTTGTATTATTTCCTTAAGACGTAATATTTTGAGTCACGATGGTTCGATCGTACGGCATCACTTCTTTGATTTTGCAAGTCTATATCTAAACTTGAGTAGTCATGTGATTGTTTATTTTAATATTGTCTATGATATGAACCCATTATTATTATATCTATTTTTGGATTGCTACTTCGCTAGTACTTGATAATGAGAGTATGTCACCCGGTGTATTTTTGTCCTCTTCATGGACGTCGTGACTTTTCTTCTTTCGGTTAATCGAACCTAAAATTCTGTATTTACTTGAATGATGCTATAAATCTTCATTAAATTGGTTATTTATATATATTGAACAAAAGCGAGGAGGCGAAGCCGCTTTACCAAATTGTAGAGGTGAAAGAACTCGATCTTCCTAGTGAAATTGTTTCTATTCGACCAAGTGATTATTCTCCTCTCCCCGTATACCCT
Source organism: Glebionis coronaria (assembly GCA_025667525.1). NCBI lineage: Eukaryota > Viridiplantae > Streptophyta > Magnoliopsida > Asterales > Asteraceae > Glebionis > Glebionis coronaria. Next base: position 250,121 of record JANFOE010001160.1, read on the forward strand.
TGGTGGAATGTGTGTGCAACTCGAGACGATGGGAATTATCATCGTTGTTTTATTTTTGACGCTTGTGTTGAAATTCAATTTTTACTCTATGTATTCGTAGATCGCTGTTGTTATCCCGAGACTTTTGTCATATATTTGAAGTATTTTCACTTCTAAAGTAGTTAAATTTTAGTTGGAAATTATATTGCTCGTTTACCTCGTTCGATCTCATTGATTTTGATTTTATTACTTGTTGTACTTGCAATGATCTTTAATCTTGAACCACCTTACCGTTATTTTGTGAATAGTCTATTTTGAAAATATGTATGAGTATGTCAAATGTTTCGTTTAACCAAATGCAAATAGTGTCGATTTATTTGTTTAATTATCTATTTATTTTCTCAACAAAAGGCAAAGCTAAAGTATGTTCCCAAAGTAGATGCAAAATACTTGATGTGTTTCTTAAGACGATAGTAACAATAGTTTCCCATTTCAAATTCCATTTCAAATGATTTAATTATTTTGAAGATTAGGTCGAAAAGTTTCGTCGCAATATTTGGTATGTAATAATAATGTTTGTGTCGTCACTCGATCCTTAATTATGCACAGCTTAGCTAACTATGCATAATTCTGGAAGAGTCTTGTTTTGTTGGTTGTCGTTGCTTGATCCTTAAGTATGCATGATCTAGCTAATTATGCATAGTTTAGGAAAGGCAATGAAGTGTCAAATTAATTGGTCATCTTTAAAACCGGTAGTGTTTTTGATAAATGTTTGGATGAGAACGTTTTAAAAATGGTGGATCCTTATGCTAGTAAACGCATTCTCCTTGATTCCTAAAGAAAATTTTGAATTTTATTGTGTTCCTTGAAAAAAAATTTCGTTTGTCGTTGACTTAATAAGTCACCGTGACCGAGTAATTATGGAAAATGTTTTTATGTAATGTAAGTAACGAGCGAATTCCATCGGAATCACGAGGGTGTTGATGAAGTACCAAAGGAGCTCGTACCGACACGGAGAATAAATTTTAAACAAAAATAGAAGCCTGCCAAAGTAGAGAAAATCAGAGTTCGAGTGACTCTGAGGGAAATGACGAAGACTTCTCCTACATCGAATGTATCGTACTTTATTTGCTTCTTTTCTTGTTCTTTTGATATGTCAAACGACGCGTGATAAACTATTGAAGTTTACCAACTGTGCATCGGTAGTTGGAAGACAATTCCATTGCCGTCTTCGTTTATTTAAGTGAGGAATCCTCTTTGCTTGACTCAACCATCCTTGATTATCGATGGTTAAACGATGGATAAACATAGTAGATGTTTATGTGCTAAACCCTTGCTTTTTATATGTTTATGTTGTATGTGATCTAGTCGAGTGATCGAAAGTTGTGGGAACTTGAGACGACATTGTCCAATGAAGTCCGATCATGGAGAACACGTGCCATGTAATATATTTTTTTACTGTGAACGATGATGCTTATTGAGATTTTGACCACGTTTGAGACGGAAGTGAGATGGTGTTCTTGTATTATATATATATATATATATATATATATATATATATATATATATATATACATATATATATATATATATATATATATATATATATATATATATATATATATATATATATATATATATATATATATATATATATATATATATATATATATATATATATATATATATATATATATATATATTTTGGGTATGGATCCGTGTGTGAGCCCCCTTAGATGGCATATGTTTGTATTTTATTTCTTTTGGATATGCATCCATAGCTAGCAAGCCTGTGAACCTTCTTTAACTTGCAATTTCCTTTTTACCGGACTCATCTGAGAAATATGTCAACATTTCTTATTTTATCATGGCCTGGCTGATTAGCAAGCATGAGTTAACTTGATTGAACTAATTGAGTTGGCATGGTTTGGCTATTTAGCAAACATGTCGTAATGTGGTTGTATGTGTTTCATAATGACTTTTGAGTTTGATTGGATTGTGATGTTTTCGAGAGAGTTATGTAAACGTCGAATGATTTTCGTATCGATGAATTCGTTTTTGACGAAATAGGTTTGTATGTACGTAATACTATGATAAGGTGATTTTGCACGGCTAGTATTAATTACTTTTCCTTGTATATTTTGAACGTTTTCGATGGGGTTGTGAGTGGCCCGTGTGATTTTTCTTTATGATTAATTGATTTTATGAGAATGATGGACTAAGTGAAAGGACGATTCGAAAGTTGGAAAACATGCTCCGAGCGTGTGCGGTTGATTTTGATAGTTGTTGAGACCGACACTTTCCGTTGGTTTGTATCTTTGTATAACGACCTTTACCATGATTAGCATTGAAGTTGCAACACTTGAAAAATCATGTTGATGAAAATGTAGATCGCCAGTTGGATAGCATGAAGTAGGAAAAATTCAGTTGAATGGACTTGAAATGATTCGAGAGGCTACGGAAGAAATGGTGTAGATTAAGAATAACTTGCTAACCGCGAGAAGCTTTGAAAAGATACGTGTTGATAAACGTAGAAAGAATTTGGGAAATTGAAGTGGAGATCATGGATCGAGATGTTAAGAGAATTGAATCAAGGTATAATACTAATTGTGAAGGTGTGATGGAACCCGAGACGTAAACCGAAGTCCACATCAGAACGTGAAGACCCTTTTAGGAAGTAGTACCCCCACCTTTATAGTAGTACGAAATGCGAGTATAGGAACCGGAGAGCGCCGGGACGTCGCTCCCTTAAGGAGGGGAGGATGTGATACCCGTGAATGTGCCATATGATGCTAAGTTATTGTCTCAAGAGATGTTCAGTGTGAGCATCTCTCTTAAGTTGCGACTCACTTGAGGATGTGATACCCTGAGCCCAACGACATTTCCTTAATCCTATTTTACGAATATTTTTGAAATTTTTAAGAAATTTCGTTTCTTGTATATTTGACGGTTTAAGTTGAAACCAACGTTTATGGTCGTAATGTTAACATTTGACGGTTTAAGAAGAACCGATGACGACTACGATACCGACAGATGCCCAAAATTTATCTTTTATTAACGATTGATCGATATTTGAGTTTTTTGAAGTTTTAGTTTTATTACGTTTTAAGTCGAGTCGGAACCTTACTATTACTTTTCGTGTGAGTTAAACCTTTGAAAAAGTATTTTTATTGAACGAGATTTTAACTTTTATGAATCCGGGATGAAACACGACTCTCGAAAATTTTTAAAAATCTACTAGGGACCATTTTTGCCTTTTTAAAAAGTTACCTTACAACTAAGGACAAAATAAGACTAAAATGACACTTTCTACCCTCCCTTGCATATAAAAGGAAATTTTCACACACACACTCCTCATTTTCTCATTCAAAATTTCATACACACTCTTCTCTCTCTCTCTAGGCCGTCGGCCACCACCATCCACCACCCAAAACCACCACAAAAATTTGATTTTTAGAAAATCTAATCAAAGACCCATGTTTCTAACATCAAGATAAGTAAATCACACCATCAATTTACAACATGCAACAACATTTTTTTTAGATCTAATTTTTGAAATATTTTGAAAAATATTATGTTTTGATCTAATTAACCTTATGGGTTTGTGTTTAATTATGTTTAGGAACGTGGATTAGTAACATGGAAGCTTGGGATTAATTTTTTTTGTTGTTCTTTAGCCCCAACCCACGGCCCAAATGGGGTGTTTCTTTTTCTTGGATTTTGATTTTGATTAGTTGTGGGTATGTATTTATATTCATGTTATTGTTGATTTTAATCGATTTAATTTAATTGCATGTAAAGTTTTTGAAATGGGGTTTCTTATTGATTGTTCATACAAGTGATTAGGTATGATAGGGTTGGTTTAGGATGATTATTAGTTGTTATTAGGAGTATAGGAATGATTGAAATGGGTCGAAAAGATGTTTTGATATGATTTTGAAAGAGTAATTTTAGGTCAGAAACTTTAAGGGTATTTTTCGTGGGTTTAAGTCTAAGTCCAGGTTGAGAAGATAGGTAATCGTTGTAGAGCTTCTTTCTAGCTTCGTTTTGGTATAAGGTAGAGCTTTTGACTCCAAACGAGTCAAAAGTTACGCTAGTTTGAATTTTCGTGTACCAGGAGATGAAAGTCGACATAATCCGAAATTATGTTCGATTTTTGGTCAAATCTCGGGGACTATAAGTTGAGTTTTACAAATCATTAGAGGCTTTTCTCAGGGTATAAACTTAGCATTTTGAGTCTATTTTTATAATCAAGAGTCGAATTTGTAAACGGAAATGCTTAAGAAGGTCAAAATGGTTTTACAACGCAAAGGTACAAAACTGTCCGAAATTTGGAGTTTAGTAATGTGACGAGCAGTAGGTCTTAGGAGTGAGATCTTTTTATGAAATTTAATATGGGCTTTATACAGGTTGTAAAGGATTTTTACAAAGTTTCTCCTATTTTTTGGTGATGTCTAAGTATAGGAAAACAGCCCGTACATTTGGTATGTACCGGCAGAATTGTAAAAGGCGCAATAGTTTTAATAAAGTATAAAAGTGGACGTGTCTAGTAAATATCACTTGTATGGATTTTGGCGTGAGTTTATACAAACTTCGAGTATTCTTAATTAAATACATACAGTACTTAAAGGTACATGAAGGAGTTTATTCATTAAGCGTTTATTCGTTAGGTGTTGTATTTTGATTTCCCGGGGCATCCTCATCGTCGGTGATTGTCTTCGTCTACGTTTTGCTACCACTACTATCGTTACTACTTAAGGTGAGTTTATAGCCTCTCTCTTTACTTATTTCAAATGTTTTTACCCGCGAGGGGGATACATGCTAATTTAAATGAAAATGAATATAAGTCATGAATGATTGTTGGACCCGAATGTTGCCTTGAATTGTGTTGAGTACCTAGTTGCAAAAGTCCCTAAATTCGTGAACTATTAACTATTGTCTTGCCCTTGTGTGGGTTGGAGATAGCCGCTTATACAATTGATAGTACTATGGGGTTGACGACCCTATCCGAGACGAGAGCTAGTACGTTGAGTACCCTCTGCGGACGGATAACTTGTGATAAGAAATAAGGTATAATTGCAACTGATGCCTTTAGAAGGGGCACTGGTTTCATCTTAATCATGCCGGTAAATGTATGTGGGTGATTGAGTTAATGGATTAGTGTCACGAGCTTAAACACAATTATTAGCTATTGCTAAAGATAATATCCTTGAATAATAGATTGTGTATACGACAATTCTATTGAATGGTCATGATTGGTTTTAATACTTATGTTCAACTTATGATTTGATAAACCTATAGATTCGCTCAACCTTTGTGTTGACGATATTAAGCATGTGTTTCAGGTAATCAATATTGATAGCAGCGGAGCAGGCGAGGATGGAAGTTGTTGTGGCTTGGCGGTCTACTTAGTTTTTTTTCCTCCCTTTTAGCACTTAAAAATTTTATATTATGTCAGGTGAACGAAAATGTACTTTTGGGTCGAGATTCAGTGGGGACCTAAACGCGACTCTGTTTTGTATTGTCTTTGGGATTTGGAAAACGGTAGACTTTGATGTTTTAATCAATCTTTAATTTATGGTTAAACTTTTACGTCTCTTTGAGTCGTTTAATATAGCTTATGTGTGATGATAACTACGTAGCACCCAAATGTTGTAGTTCCGCTGTGCATAGCATTTGTTGGGGGTGTTATACATAACATTTCCACCTACCTCGAATTCCAAAGGTTTTTGTTTCACATCATCATAACTTTTATGTCTACTACGAGCAGTTAACAAACGATTCTTAGTTAGCACGATCATTTTATTTATCCGAATAGAATGAGCAGAGTCAATCAAGCAATATTGACATAAATTGAATTAAATCCAGAATGAGTTTTCTAGAGCTTAATAATTAATCCATTGTAGTTTTCTCTTACCTCCCAAATGATAACGAATAATACAATCGTAATCACCTAAAGGCTTATTTACCTCTTTTTATTCCAGAATACATTGTAGGCTCTTTCTATCGGTGGATATCGTACCTGTAGTGCCATACAATTAATGTCTTCATAGATAAAGAGTAAAAGTCACCACACCCAATTACAAGTCATGGGTTGTGTGCGGTTTCCTCATTCTTCCTAGGTTTCCTACAAGCATTCACAAATCAAAACAGCTCTAAATCCTTCAAGGGATGTATCACGATAAACAAACTCTTTACTTCTTCTGGGTAACGATAAGTTTGGCGTACTGCAGAGTTTCCTTTTCATGGTCTGAAAAGCTTTCTCTTCATCATCGCCCCACACATACGTTTCATTCTTTTTAGTTAGCTTAGTTAATGATTTTGATATCAAATAGAATCCTTCAATAAACCTTCGATAGTAACCAGCCAAACTTAGTATTTGTCATACTTCAGTTGGAGAAGTTGGAGTATTACTATTTTCGATGGCTTCGATTTTTGCAGGATCGACACGTACCCTACTTTTTTCAATCACATGACAGAGACGTTGTATAGAACTAAGCCAAAAATCACACTTTAAGAATTTCGGGTACATCTTTTTGTTCTTTAACAAGTTCAAGATAATCCTTAAGTGTTCGACATGTTCTTCCTCGCTCTTAGAGCAGATTTGAATATCATCAAAGAAAACGATCACGAATTTATCAAGATACGGCTTACACATACGATTCATTAAGTCTATGAATACAATAGGTGCATTAATCAGACCAAATGGCATAACACGAAACTCATAATGATCATCACGAGTTCAAAATGTCGTAATAGGAATATCTCCCTCGCGTATGTGGAGTTGATGGTAAACAAAACGAAGAACAATCTTAGAGAAAACACGAGAATCTTGAAGTTGATAAAATAGATCATCAATTCTTGGAAGTGGGTAACGATTCTTGATCGTTATCTTATTTAGATCTCGGTAATCGATACACATACGGAAAAATTCATCCTTTTTCTTAACGAATAGAATAGGAGTTCTACAAACTGACTAGCTCGGTCGAATAAAACCTCTATCATATAGTTCTTAAAATTGCACAAATAATTCCTTCAGCTCGGATGATGCTAATTGATATGGCATACGTGCCACAGTTGCAGCACCAGGAATTAGATCAATTTGGAATTCTATTTACCTTGGAGGCGAAAAACCTAGAAAATCTTCTAAAACACTTTGAAATAGTTACAAAGGACAAGAGTAATTCTACTTAAACGATTCCTTATACGATACTTAAGCTAAGAATAATTCACAACCTTTTTCGATATACTTACGAGCTCTAATGCACGAAACGATTTTCAGTTTGGAATTATTTTTCCCTTCGGTGACCTCATCAGCCTTTCCTTGAATTATGTGTCCCATGAGCTAATAGGGCATGCAGACAGATTTACAAATAGTAAATGGCTTAGAAGAAGTCACATCACCGTGTATATTCTTGGTCAGCCGTGAATATACTTCTTAACCTTGACAGTTCGGGTTCCACCATTCTTGGACATAAAGGAGTCAACTTGTGGAAACACTTGATATATCTACCAATATTAGTTCCCTTCAGTTTTAGATTGTACAACACTTGCTCCATACTTTGGAAATACTTCGAGGACAAACTCCTCATTTAACCACTTCCTCACCTTAGTCCATGGTGTCCCATATGTAACGATAAATATGAAAGCAAGTCTGCCATTCCACCAAATTAATGCACGACCTTGAAGAGTAACCATTTCAAACTCTACCTTATCCTCCTAATTAGGGTCACTGATTCGAAAGACTGACGCCAGCTTTTCAACAACTGACATAATCCTCCATCATCTTTAGTCCCCATAAGAGTCTACGGTTTGCACTTAATGAATGAAGTGTAGTTATAGCCTCTAATTTTGGGCACATTTGTTCCCTCAGTACCACGAACATTATTGGCTCCAGCTTCAGCTCCAGTTCCAGACCCATCATTCATGTTGGCCATGAATTCAGTTAAAGATACTGCAACTTATTCACTAATAACTTGGAGCATTCGTGCTTCATTCATAGCTTTCATTGACTGCATGATTCTTGTGCAACACAATCAAATCATAATGACTATTTATTCAATGGTTGCGTTATACCACAGGAAATTTAAAAGAGAAAAGCAAAGAAAGATAACAACAAAAAGATTTAGAATTAGGAATCAAAAGATAGTCATTCCATTGATCACAAACTAGTGCAACTTGTATTGTCAAGCATTATATATTATCATCGTCCAATACTACACAGCTTAAATCGCTAGTCCTACAAACTGATGTCACAGTTTAATTAGTGATTTATGAAAAGATACTACATTTGATAAATTAATCCACTAAGAGTTACTAGGTAATTCACGTGGTTAAGAAGGCTCCTCAGTCCCGCTAGAAGAAGATTTCTACAGTGTCTTTCAGAGACGCTTGATATTCTCCTTAATTGGCGGTTTTGGAATAACCCCAATGCACCAATCTCACGATCAATGAATTTGAAGGACAAAATCAACTAATGAATCGAGCAAACGTATTATGAGTAAATAGGAGTTTAATTACGCAGATGTTATATGCTTAAGCCTACACGTTTATAAATCATTATTTCCATGGATTGATCAAATCCATCCAAATGATATTTAGAAATTTTTAGTTCAACAATTTATAACTTCCTTGTTCAAATAAATGGCCAATTCATTTCAACAAGACGATCATAAATCACCTTATTTAAGCATCGCCAGCTCAACGCAAAAGATCAGGATCGAAACAAACGAGAAACTAATTTAACAGAAAATGATCAGTGATATGATATGGAATCCTGGTTGGCATGTGAATACTATAACAATCAACCTCAACTCCTAACAATCAATAGTACCATCTCAAACAAACTTGTTTCTATCAAAACAGTATAATGTCGAAGATTAATGAAAATGCAGATTAAATTTGCTAAACAAAATGAACAGATTGAGGAATCAATAATAAGAACCAAGGAAATCAAAATCCTTGTAATCAGAAGAATATATCGAGAATAACAGGATTTAATTTTAGAAATAGCTTCAGCACTAGCATTAAAATGACTAGAGTGGCTTCGTGATAATCTACGTCGTATGAACATTTCGTATAAGATAAATTCATCATTTTTAATTAAATAAATGAAAACATACCTTGTAGTTCACAAGTTCAAATAATCGATAAAGATTACAACATATATATTTATAAATACTTCCATTCTCGTCCATTGGCAACTCGGAGGTTTCGCTTGCAACTGTTATAGTTAAAAGATTTCAAGAATTCATTTTCGGAAATTCTTTTCTTTCTCTATAACTTGAGCTCTGATACCAATCTGTAACACCCCCAAATTCGTTCATAGCAGAGAAAGGGTCCCTGGGTGTTACTATCATGATTCAAACTCAATATTATGGAAAATAGCTCAAACGAGTCGTTTTGATAAAAACATCCATTCATTCATTCAACAATAAAACTTTACACATGGCCCCAGATAACTTGAAGTTTACAAAACATAGTATATGATAAAAATTCTTTGAATGTATATAATTTAAAAAAAAAACGGGCCAAAACATTTCAAATATGCAAACTTCACGAAACCGCCTTCCTCGAGTGCCTTCTTTATGGACCTGAGATAAAACATGCTAAAAAGTCAACAAAAATCCTAAGTGAATCTATAGAGTTTAAATTAAATAAAGAGAACGCAAGTATTTAAAATAACCTTCCATGGTTAATAATTTAGCGAAAGACAATTATGTTGTACAAACATAATTATGGGGTTCATTATATAAGCCTTGTAACATTGAACGTTAACATATATTAATTCATCCTAACACACCTAGCCAAGTGCGTATATTTCTCTTATACAATGCATCCGATGTTTCATTATTGGTGTATCACAACACCACGCGATAGCTAGTCGCGACCAGACTGGGTGTTACCCCGATAGATCTGTCCATAGTATTAGCGTTCCTTCGATTAACAATTCACGATTCATGTGTCTTTTAAGGCTAAAACTAACTTATGTAATAACTTTCGTCCAAGCATTCAATCAGGTCCCTTATGTTCAATTTAAAATAAATAGGGTTGACCATAACTTCTGGTTGCACCCATTCATGGGTTTACAGCAACTCTTGTTGTACCCCTCATTTTCAATAAATAATTTTCAAGTAAATAAAGCTTCCACAACTTTCAGTTGCACCATTCAATTGGTTTACCACAACTTATAGTTGTACTCTTTATTTTTAATAAAACAAGCATGTTATCCCCCTCACAGGTTTCTAAAACATTTAAAGAATTTAAAAGCGATGATATAGACTCACCTTAGCCAATAGTGATAATGAGACGATCGTCGACGATTAGTTTTTTTTGAACGGAAACTCAACTAGTATTAAAAAAACTAGCAAGGCGCTAGGAACATTACAAGGACATTAAATATGGGTTTTTAAACCAAATCTCCTTGGAGATTAAACTAGAACAACGGTTGGCACACCAATTAAAAGAAAAGGAAACAAGATCATCAAACATCTAAGCTTGTCTTGGAGGAGTGGAATCAAATAGAACTTTATTACGAAATGACCAAATAAGCCACCATGAAGTGAAGAAAACACCCTCCAACAGAGATTTAATCTTGCTTGGGAATCGCATAGAGAGGAACCATGCGTCCCACTCTATGAAGGTAGCAGGATCGGACCAGGAGATGTTCCACCACTGACAAATTTTATACAAAAGATCCTTAGCTAGAGAACACCCAAAAAATAGATGAGCCGCATCTTCTGAACTTGAGTTACACACCAGAAAAGTAATGGAAGAAGTTTCGATACCTCTTAAGCTAATGTTAAGTCTAGTAGGAAGACGATCGTAACGAGCCCGCCAAACTAACCTTTATAGGGACTCCTTTTACCCAGCGAGTCGCTTTATGCGAGTCTGGAAGAACCAAGTCATCGATATTCGAGCGAACATCTTTAACACGAAAAATACCTTCCCCATTCAGATCACATACCCAACAGTCTGGAGAGGAGGAAAACGTACATGTATCGATGATGGAAACGAACTCATCCCATTGATGCTTTTCAACTCCATCACGAATCTGTCTATGGAAAGATGAAAACAACGAAGGCGCGTTCAATTTATCGCGAACCAGAATATCCTTGGCCACCTCTAAAGCGAAAAGTCTAGGAAAAAGGGTACTAAGAGTAGAATCTAAGGTCTAATGATCGAGCCAAAACCTAGTCTTAGAACCATCTCTCACACGGATTTTACAATGAGACAAAAAGCTAAACCCTTTAGAGTTTAAGATGTGTACCTCTTTAAGAATGGAGTTACAGTAGGATGAATGGTTCAATCTGTGATCCTATAGAGATACCCCGTACAGTGCTCGAATGACGTGATACCATAACGAATTGTCTTGGGATTTAAAACGCCAAACCCATTTGAGATCTAAGGCCCGGTTTAAGGCAAAAAAACTAGAAACACCAAGGCCCCCTCTTTTTTATCTGCCAAAACCTGTTCCCAAGCTATCCAATGAATTTTCCTTTCTGATTGATTAGCTCCTATAAAAGACTTACTCCGAATATTTTTGAGGTCACGAAGAATCTGAAGGGGAACCTTATAAATAGACATGTAGTACAAAGGAGTAGCACCGAGGACGTGTTTCAATAAGGTTAATCTACCACCAACCGATAAAGTTTTCGCTTTCCATCTAGAGAGCCGTGCCCGAACTTTCTGAATAACACCACTCCAAGCTACATGTCTGGTCATGGAACTGCCGACGTCAACACCTAGATATTTGAAAGGAAATGATAACACTCTGAAACCAATAGAAGCATCACCTTGACGAACAGCTTCTTCAGGAACTCCTATACCCGTCAACTGACTTTTGTGAATGTTTATCTTTAAGCCAAAAGCAAGGTGGAAACACTTGAGAATTTTTATCAAGTTGTCTAAATTAATCTCTGACCACTCTCCTAAAAACAGCACGTCATCAACATAAAATAGATGGGAGAGATTCAAATGCTCGTCTAGTTTTATGCCTGAGAAGATACCATCATTAACTGCCCGAGATACTGACAAGTGTAGAGACTCCATAACCAAAATAAACAGGAATGGAGCCAATGGATCCCCTTGTTTTAAGCCACAAAAAATACGAAACTCACGTGTAGGACTGCCATTGAAAAGAATAGACGCCATATTGGAGGAAAAAATACCTTTGATCCAAGAACACCATCTAGGTCTGAATCCAAAAGCATGAAGAACCTCTAGTATAAAATCCAATCTTACTGAATCATACGCCTTAGCGAAGTCAACTTTAAAAATCAAAGATTGTTTCTTCTTCCGTTTACACCAAGCAATGATTTCGTTAAGTATGAAAGGGCCATCAAGAATTTGGCGATTCTTGATGAAAGCTGATTGAGTATGAGATACCAGATCTGAGATGACACCTCCAAGACGATTTGCAAGCACCTTAGTGATAACTTTGTAGACGCTCCCAATTAAACTGATAGGTCTAAAATCCAAGACAAATTTGGCATCTAGCACTTCGGGGATTAATGCAATAAACGAAGAGTTACATCCCCTTGGAAGGGTACCTGCAACAAAAATTGATGCACTGTAGCGCAAAAATCAAGTCCAAGGTGATCCCAAATTGTGGTGATTTATTATCACCACAATCCCAAACCGCAGTCTTGATCTCCTTAGTAGAAACTATTCTATCCATGTCTTCCTTCTGATCGCGAGTAAGTGTATTATCAAACTCCATATTGAGCTTAAAACGGGCAGTAGGAGGTTGTTTAAACCGAGAAGCAAAATGGGAGATGAAAGCTTCTTTAACAACATCAGGTCCATCACACCACGTCCCATTATGGAAAAATTCCTCGAATAGCTAGTTGCGCACATTTTTTATTGATCATCCCATGAAAAAATTTAGTGTTTTCGTCCCCGCCACACGCCCATTTAATTTTAGCCATTTGGGCAGCCTCCTTCAATTATGCTTGTTTAAGAGTGTGTAAATTCCGTAAAATCTCTAGCCTTTTAAGAAGAATCCCATCATTTGATACGGCCTTGTCCAGACTAGTATCAATAGCAACTAACTGTTCCTCTAAGGAAGCTTTCACCGCGTTCTTGTTCGAATTATAATGAGAAGTCCAACCACGGATATGTTTTTTCAAATCTTGAACCTTTTTTTTGAACCGGATGAGTTTATTAGAATCTGAGTGTGAACAAGATTGCCATGACTGAATAACCATTGTATCAAACCCCTCATATGAAAACCAAGAATGATAAATACGGAAGGGAGTCGGTCCATAATCAAAAGATACCTCTTTGAGCATTATCGGTCTATGATCAGAAAAATATCGGTCCATGCAAACAGTAGATAGCGAAGGGAACACCAGAAGCATACCAACAGAAATGAGGAACCTGTCTAGCTTGCTCATTTTAGAAGCGGATGGAAGGGACCAAGTGAAATCATAGCCCTCCATATTAACATCAAGAAGGCCAGATGACGAAATAAAATAATTAAAATCCCGCGCACAAAGTTCATTAAAAACATAGCCATATCTTTCATCTTTACTACGAACGGCATTAAAGTCCCCCATTACGATTGACTCACCATCCCACCGATTGATCAGACTAGAAATGTATTCCCACAACAAACGTTTAAGACAAGGAGATTGAGGCGCGTAAATGACGATTATAAGGAGCTTAGTACTTGTAGGTATCCACGTCCCGTACAAGGCGATGAAATTATCTGACACGGTAGCACCAATCTTATGGAAGATAGATTGTTCCCAAACACATAAAATACCTCCCGAGTTCCCCAAAGAATCACTAGTAACATACTGAAAATTGGAATTTCCCCATAGAAATTTAACTTCCATTTCCGAAATATTCTCCATTTTAGTCTCCTGAATTGCTAAAAAGATTATTTTGTACCTGATGTTTAACTCCTTGATCCACTCTCTTTTGGTCTTGTGGCCGAGACCTTGAACATTAAGGGAGAGAATCTTCATAAGAAAACATCATCAGCTCCTTTAGTACTAATGATATGTTCAAAATCCTTCGCACATCCTTCCATCACGTAACCCATTGCTTGTCCAACCTTAATTATATCGTCTAACATGTCTAACATCAAAACCCCTTTATGAACCTTCCGAGTAGAGATGTCAGATGAGAATTCTTTGATAAGCTCACTAGCAGTAGACTCTACTTCCTTAGGATCGGTAAATCGAACAACATCTTCTTAATGAACAGAATTCTCCTCCCTCACTCATGCGTCCATATCTTGGTCGGGTGTAAAACCGGGAGGGTGAGGTTTGGAAGAAGACGACTTTGAATCAACAGCATTAACAGGATGATTTCTAATATTTTCATAGATTCCAAATAGATCGTCAGACTTTAAAGTCTCAGTGGGATCATTAGTATTAGTATGAACATTAGAATGTTTGTTACTATGATCTTGTTGTTGCATACTTCCTGACACTGAACCATTTTCAAAATATGTTTCTGCGACTGCCTCATCATCACTTGCATTAATACCTCCCAACGAATTAACATCCTGAGATTCCTCATCCTAACCATACAACTTTTTATTGTTATCGGCGAAACTCGGTGACCACGTGAACAGCTCTTTGGCGCGCACTTTGTATGTTTTTCCTTTGAAGCAAATCTTGAAGGAGTCTAAGTTAATGTTCTCTAACGAGGTCTTCATACATACACGCTTCCGAGAAAAAAATCGAACCTATAGCTTCCTCTATATCCAAAATCTGCCCCCGTTTGTTAACAATTCTTGAAAAAGTAGCATGAGACCAGGCACCCATAGGGACCCCTTCCACATCAAGCCATACTATGCGTTCGTTACTTACAAAATTAGCTACTGCTACATCTATTACCTGAAACCAAGAACTCACTCCTGGATGAGATAGAAAATTGGATCGAGCCTCTTCACTGAGCAATTCAATCATAACCCATAACCCTCCCAAGTATGAAATATTTTTGACCTCGAATCCTTCCTTAGCAAGAATCATTTTCAAAGGATTAATGGAACTAAAGTCTTTAAGTTTACCATTGACATGTCTGGAAAGATCTATATCAATACCACACGAATCATCAATCAAAACTACCGGATCCTCAAGCACAGAGAATCTATTAGCTGAAGTGGAGTTGTTGACTGCCTTTGCATATTTGTGAGCCTGAGGGGCAGTATATGAAGGGGTACTTTTAGGGACAGGTTTTGTGTGTTCATCGTTATGAGCGTTGGTCCCTTTGTATGAGTTACCCTTGGAGTAAGCCTGTGGTTTCTTAGATCTTTCATAATGCACATGGTTCGCAAACATATGATATCGCCCAATCCAAATGGTGCGAAGATTATCCACTAGATGCTCTAGGTTACCAGCTTTGATAAAACGGACAAATGCAAAACGCTTCCACTCCTTAGATAGTTTTGGGGGAATATAAACATCTACCACCGTACCGTATACGCCATAGGAATTCCATAGATCCCGAGATGTGAATAGTGGGGGGGAAATTAGTCACAAACACTGACTTAGACAACCTGATCACACTATCTTCCTTAGAACCATGGCGATTCTTCTCAACATACCTTTGATTACGAGTAAAGGCCATCATAAAAGATGAGCCGAGTGAAACCCTAATACAAAAGAAATTAACAACGAAACCCTAGTAATAAGAACAACAAAAAAACCCTAGAATGACAATTCAACCGAATAAAGAAGAATTAAACAACATAACAAACGAAATCATCTTACGGTTCCTAACCGATCATACTTAAGGTAGGGATCAACCGAGGTCAAAGCCTAACCAGTCACAACATTAGGGTGAACAAGATGAATCGTTATGGATGTCATTATAATCGACGTTATTCAAAGAATTGAACAATCAGGATCCAATGTGTAATTATGGTTAAAATTCTCTAACAAGGAAAACTCAAGATCCAAAAAGCGAAAAGTCGCTCGCTCTTAGGAGATTACCGAATGGAATCGATCCTAAGACAGCATGGGCTTTGCCACAATTGGATTACAAGAGTAATACGAGATTAAAGAATTGAAAAATGAGATCCGCCGCCATGATCGTCGACGATTAGTGATGCCCGTTTAAACACGAAAACCGCAACATACCAAATAAGGCGCGCTCGTTAATAATCGACTCAAGTATAAATCATACTTAAATAATACAAAAATCAAAATTTACAAAACCACAACTCGAAAGATCAACAAGCAAGTGATACTATTATATCTTTCTACATGTACTAGTTTTCCAAACTAGCACCTCCGATATTGATCCATCTCAAGATTCCAAATCAACACGGGTCAAGTACCCAACATGGTTATTCAATATCAGAAATAAAATCAAGCCTAACACTTATAACCATTGGGAATTTCAGAAACTAATAGGTTAGCCTCTCGCCTCAAACTATGTTGCGAGGTTAAGTACCTCCCAAAAATACTCAGCCGGTACTTACCAAAAGTACACGCTGATTTACCATACTTAAACAACTCCGTTTTCGAAGAAACTTGGTGACATCCTCACTTATAATCTGTATAAGACTCAGTTAAAAATTCATCCAATGATTCACATTTTAAAACCACCTGCTCGAGACATCTCTAGACTATAAAAACCGAACTGCTTTGCACACTTGCCTCATAAAACAATTTTGACAACTCTAAACGACCTCGTTTAAAAAACCGACACTTACGTTGGAAAATAGGCTCACAACCCTAGGTTTAGCAACTTACAACAGACATTGACTCATTTTGAAACTCATTTTATAGTCCCCGAGATTCGATCCAAATATCGACAACAACTATATATTGTGCCGATACTCGTCTCCCGGTACACGAATAATCAAACTATCATACCCTTTTTGCTCGTTTGGAGCTAGAAGTTCTACTTTATATCAAATCGAAGCTAATAGAATTCTCTACAAGTCTATCCCATTAGTTAAACATTAACACTGCCTTAAAACCACTGATGTAAAATACCCATTTAAAATTCACACTAAAACCTATTCCAAATCTATTCCAACAACTTTCTATCATTCCAATTCCTATACTTTCATTCGTAAAACAAATCCTAACACTTGCTTGAGTGAACTTGCAAAATCAAAGATGAAAATTGTAAAACCCGCATGCTTTTACCATGAATAGTACCCTTAGTAAACGTACGTACATATTAAAACTTTCCTTTTATAGCATGAACACGTGTCACAATTAAAAATTACAGAAGTTATGTACGTATTATTATTACGACAAGTATTAAGTACGTGTTTGTACGCGATAATTATTATTAATACTAATTATAATCACGAACATGAAATCATGAACGTAAGAATCACAAACATATAATAACGTATTTACGTATATTATTAATACGATAAATATCGTTACGTACAAGTATTTATAATAACACGAATAATTAATAATAACGTAACACATAAACACGAACACACGAACACGTAATAAAATAGACACGAGAAAGGCGTCGGGTTTCTCTTGCTCTCTCTGTCTTGGCCGGCGGCTAAAACACCACAAGGAGGTGTTTGGTTTGATTTTGGTTCAAGAATTTAAGAGTGTGTTCGTGTGATCATTCTTCAATTATTCCACGTGTTTTGGTAATCCGTAGAAACCTTTTCTTTTTAATTCTTTTGTTTTTATGATGAACATATGGTCATGGGTATAAAAACAAGATTAAATAACATGTTAAAATCATGGTGGGTAAATAGTTTAGGGTGTTTCGGGTTTGTTTGTTTCGGCCGCCACACAAACCGAGAGCCAAGGGCTCTCGGCTTCGTTGGTTCGCACACCAAGCGAGACACATGTCTTGGTGTGGTGTTGGTTCGGTCGGCAGCAGGTACAAGGCACCCCAACTTGCGTCGGTGGTGTCCTTGTTGTTTTATGGGTCTCGGCGGCAGCAACCACCACCACCGGCACACAACCGGTGGCAGTTGTGGGTCAAGCAGGGGGAGCACGTAGCACATCGGCAAGAACCACTAACACACAATCAGTGGGAACCCCACTGTTAGCAGCGGATAGCCGAGAGCATGGGAACCACTGGCAGCAGCCGGTGGCTAGGTGATGCAAGCAGGGGCAACCGGTTCAAGCCGGTTTGCCACTGTTTATAGGGGTGTTTGGTTCAGACCGGTTCACAAGTTTCACGGGTCCATTTCACGACATGTTTTAGTTAGTTAACACACGGGTTTGGTTCATGATTATTTTTTTACAAGTCTAATTAATTTTACAAGTATATTATTTTTACAAGATAATTAAATTAATTAATACATGTCATATAATTAAGTTAACTAAAACATGAACTTAGGTTAATTATTATTTATTTAATAATACATGTTATAACCTAAGTATTTAATTTTTTAATTTAAACTATAGTAGAAATTAATTATTTAGACATGAAATATAATTAATTAATAATCATGACTTAGATTATTATTAATATAGTATTAATACATGTTTTAACCTAAGTATTTTTTTACACTTTAATATAATTTAATCATGCTTATATTTAATTAAATATTATAACCTATAGTTTATAAAATTGATAGGATATTATTAATAAACTATACTATAACTACATGACTTAGGATATAAATTTAATTTAATTCTAAATAGGGAAACTTTATAATTCAGGAAACTTACTATTTTTGGAAACCTAGAAACTTATCTATTTTAAGCAGTAAATATATTTTTGGAAACTTTCTATTTTTTGAAACATTCTATTTTGGAAACTTTCTATTTTTGGAAACCTGCTATTTTTACAAAGTTACTTATTAATACACAACAAGTATAATAATACAAGAATCACAAGTAATACTTAATCAGAATATGCAAAATACATGATAAACACAGCATAACGTTAAAATTAGTAAAACAAGACATGAACATATAAAACAAGATAGGACATGATATAAAACCAGTTACGTACACAGTAATCAGAATACTTATACACGTATACTATTTATGTAGCATTAGTGAGATCGAAGTAGGACTCTCTTCCGTTCGTCTTCTTCGTTCACTAGACATAAGGTACAGATTTTCCGTCCTTTCAGTATGGACATTCTTTCCTTATTAGGATTCCCCGTCTGCAGCCAACTGTTTTCCCAGTATTTGTTTTATATGTTTGATACTTATGTTAGACTAAGTGCCTAAGCCATATACATGCATGACCAGTGTCACCTAGTTATGGAGGTACCATAACCATAACATTGGAGGCACCAATGTTATGACTTCCCCACGGCGAAGTGATTGCTCGTGGCGTCCCTTTTCAGTTTTGCCCATTATATTATATTATCATGTGGGGAGTATGGGTGCATCCTAGTTATATGTTTAGCAGTATTATCAGAGTGAATGCGATGTGTGCCTTGCATCCTTCTCTAGGAGTTGATCCCTCTTACCCAGACTATTTAATTAGAGGCAACCCCTCTAATTGCATGACGAGGTCTCCCCTCCAAGTATTCATGCACGGTGGAACCTCATGACCTATATGAGCTATTTGGCTATTTAAACAGATTTCATATAAACATAAGTCTTTTCAAACTCTAATACCAGTTTTATGAACATAAATCTAGATATCTTAGAACTTATGTTATACTGTTGCTATTAGTCTAATATGCTTACGTTATTCCATGTCATACTAGTATATCCGTGAACTGAGAGTTATGCTCAGCCGTTACCTTCCTTTCCATGTCCCAAAATGGTAGGTACGAAAGGACGGACTCGAGCATTTGGAGGAAGGGCATAGGATGGAAGCTGCCATAGACTTCTTCTCATTTTTGCCTATATAATTATGCTTGTCTGGTCTTTCCTAGTTCATTTACTTTATTTATGTTTTGGGATGATATTTGGGAACCGATGTTTGATTCCTGTTTTCCCTATGGTCATGTATGTTTTACTACATATTTCCTTGCATGCCTTGATGACACGTCATAATTACGCCTACGGTCCACTTATCAAAGTGTGGTGTTATAATTATGGCATCAGAGCCTAAGTCTTCGACCTATAGGCTCTAAAACTCGACATGTGACTAGCGGGTAGTCACCAGAAGCTTCGTAAGTTAACGTTTGTTATTCCACGTATTGATGTTTTCGGCACTTTTTGTTTTAACCATGATGTTTTCATCAGTATTATTTTACTAATATAGATGAACAACAGTCATCCATACTTAGTTACGTGTCATTGTTTCAGGCATGATGTTCTTTGTGAACTGTGGCAAATGTGGACTGAACCCTAGTAGTTCATAATTGGTCACATCAAATTTTTTGTTCTGTTAAGTTTTGACAGCTGAGTTTCACTCATTTATTCCATGTATCATTGTCGCATGTTTATGACTAAGTAACGGTTGGTAAAGGACTGGCCCTATTTAGTCGCATGTGCTTTTATCGAAACTTTTAACTTTGGGACCGACCCATAGTCGTCCCCTCGCCATGTATTTTGTTTTGGGTAAACTGACCATAGGTGTTTACCCTCGCGCATATAAAGGTTTTCATAAACTACATATGCATTCACGCACGGTTTACATGCATAAAATTTTTCTCATGATTCATTGGCATAAAAAAATTTCATGTCCCTTCATAAGTCACTATGTCTTTATGAAAAGTATGTTTTCATACTATCATGGTTAACTTCATTTTCATGCTGATTATGTTATATACTCCTTCATGTTAAATTGTTTCATGTTTCTTCATGTTGATTACGTCTTACGACTCTTTTGATTGTTTATGCTCTCTCATGCAAGACATTTTTGGAATTCATTTAATCCTGCTTTCATGATAGTCATGGTTGGTTTTCATTAATCATGCTTTCATGCAAATCATCATTGAATTTCGTTTAACTACACTTTAGCATTTCTCTATGAACCCAAAATAATGTATATGCTGGCACTGCCCCGTTATCACGATGGTTTTCTAACCGGGTAACCAATTATTTTCCCTTTCAAATCATGACAAACGATCGATCCCATACCGATCATTTCATGTGCATTTCATGTGTATTATACATACGTTAATCCATGTGTATCTCTCTTGCAATACTTCACGAGTATTCGCTAGCCGATTCTAAATTATCTAAGGCGTATTCCACTTGCTGATGTTCTACAAGATTGCTGATGCCACTCATAGCTTGGAGATGTTACTCAAGGTTGATGCTGCAGATTTTAGAGACGCTACGAGATGCAGATGCTATTCACAACATGTAGATCATACAAGACGAAGACAAAGAAGTTAGATCAAAGCGATCGGACAAGAAGACGCTTCACCACCAAACCATTTCCATCAATCATTGTCCCTGATTCTTAGTTACATGTCACACGTCATTCAATTGTCGTTTCAGACATATGAGTGAGAACCGGTACCAACCGGTTACTAAGCTGGTTAGTTACATGAATCACCATCAGAAGAATGACCATCATGGAACTGATAGACAAGACGATAGAACTACTACTGTGACAACAATTATCCTAGCAATTGCAATAGAAGCTCCGGCCAGGGACGTGATCAGAATACAAAGGGCCAGTAGTCCAACCGATCCGCAAATTATGGCGTAATAACCTAATATTTGTAGTTCTATTTGTTTCATCACCTCGAGACATATGTCAAGACATTAGTCAAGACACATGTCTCGTGTACACTTTCTGAAGACACAGTCAAGACATCAGTCAAGACATGTCTCACGTATACTTTCTGAAGACACATGTCAAGACACCATTCAAGACACATGTCATGCTTATATTTCCCAAGACACAAGTCAAGACACATGACTCACGTCAAATTCTGGAACATCCCTAAGAATTTCAGGGTTCCCTCCAAAGGGTATATCCATTTTGTGGTGCCACGTATTAATAAGGCCACAAGAATTTCAATACCATCACCAGCGTATCAGCGAGATCTATCACGTTTGCTCGAGGACACTTCCAACTCTTGTGCCCATATTTAACCTATTCATGACCATAAAGGACGTCATTCGTATAGCCCATGTATACGAAGGTTTTCCTTCAGACTAATGATAAGATCCAAGCTGCTAACGCATTACCTCGGACAGATGCGAGTTGAATTAAATCCTAATTATGGACTACAAACAGCACACCATGCTACGATTCATGATTATGTACGATAATGTTCAGGCTCCTGAATATATTCAGCATGGTTTTCCATCAGGAAAATCTGTACAAATTATTTATGCTTTACAAGCATGTGCTTTGATAGCCATAGCTACTAAAATTTTCATGCTGTAAGTTAGGACACGACCACTGAAGTCCTTTTACGCATAACCAGTCGATTTTTCAAAATCTTCCCATACATTCCAAAAGAACCTTCAAGGAGAAGGACGATAACATGAGATTATGTGTCGACTACCGTCGATTTAAACAAATCACCATTCATAACCGTTATTCTCCTCCACGTATTGACAACATGTCCAATCGACTTTAGGGTATTAAATACTTTTCCAAGATCGGATTCATGATCATGATGCCAACTGTGACGAGTGAAAGAGCAGAATATTTCTATGACTGCTATTCGTACACGACTCGGTCATGCCAGATTCATGATTTTGTATTAGTCTCATAAATGCTCCAGCAGCATTATGGACTTAATAAATTAAGTTTCCATGAACCCATAAACAAATTCATTAGTGTTTTCTTCTAGGACAACCTAATCTTCTCTAAAGTCTAGAGAAGAGTAGGAAAAACCAAATTTACACTATGTTGCAAATTCTACGACAGGAGAACTTTCACCCTGAAAATTTTCCAATATAATTCTGGTTGATTACAGTGACACGCTGAATCACATGGATTCTTACAGTTAATCTTACCATGACTCAGCTTATGTGTAAAGGTGAGAACCCTACATTACGTTAGGTGTTCCAAGAAAAATCCTACGCCAAGAAAAGTCTAATTTAGGGGACTCGTAGTTTTGCAAACTTCTACGTATCTAGTTTCCATGAAGCAAGATACATTTACGTTCATATCTAAGTACCTGTCATACCAACAGGCTAAGATAGAACTCCAACAGACTGGGATGTTTATCCACCATCAGAAATTATGATAAAAATGGGACAAGATCTCCATGGATTTTGGTTACCACATTACCGGAAACTCAGAAGAAGCATGATGCTATTTGGGTTATTGTCAACAGTTTCACCAAGTCTGCAGAATCCTTACATCCGCAAGGATTTCAGAGCCAACAGATTGATCGGACATGTTCCAGCCAAGGCTACTCCGGTCAGTTGGTAATCCCTTAGCTATCAGGCTAGACAAAGGTCCGCATTGGTGCTCCTTATTTGCGTTCACGTTCTTGTTCTAGTTTTATGACTTGCTTTCACACTCATGTTCATGACACTATTCACGTTCATGATCGTATCCTGGCTTACGATATTACGTTCATTTTTTTCTGGGAGTTTTTGCAAGAACTTGAGAGACCAGACTCAAGTTTAGTATAACTCTCTATCCTCAGACAGACGTTTCACGTCACATCCCACGTCTCACCTTTTGGCGTTTAGCATTCCCGCCGCCGTATTCCATGTTCACGATATGTTTCACATGTCATGTTCATTCCATGTTTCTCATATCACGTTCACGATATGTTACACGTATCATTAATCACTATATGTTTTCTCATATTACACTCACCATATCTCCACGTATCACGCTAACAATTTTCACGTATCACGTTTACAATTGTTCACGTACTACGTTTCAGTATGTCTCGCGCATCATTGCTAAGACGTTACTATTATCAGTTAGTTTAGGTTATTTTGCATTATAACATTTCATTTACCCTTGCACGTTAATTCTTATTTCCTTGAACAACTTCAGTGGATCTATCTTATATTGATAACCATGAACTTTTACATATTTTTAAATCAAGGTCAGGAGGACCAAGATTTATCATTGTGTCAAGATTTTGGGGAGGAACCGTTCCGAGAGGGAAGCCACTTGGAAACGGACCGGTCCATCCGGTTTTTATCCTCTCATCATTCTATACTTCAGTTACGTCCTTTCATTCACGTCACGTTCCATGTCCTCTTTAGTTATGTCACGTTCTACTTTCCTTTCTAGCATGTCATCTTCATGTCCCTTTTATTATGCATACCTTTCCAGTTTTGAATCGGGTATGTTCCTTTTTCAGTTTATTTTATCTATAATTCAGGGACGAATTATTCTTTTTAGGGGGAAGAGTTGTAAAACCCGCATGCTTTTACCATGAATGGTACCCTTAGTAAACGTGCGTACATATTAAAACTTTCCTTTTATAGCATGAACACGTGTCACGATTAGAAATTACAGAAGTTATGTACTTATTATTATTACGACAAGTATTAAGTACGTGTTAGTACACGATAATTATTATCAATAATAATTATAATCACCAACATGAAATCATGAACGTAAGAATCACAATCATATAATTACGTATTTACGTATATTATTAATACTATAAATATCGCTATGTACAAGTATTTATAATAACACGAATAATTAATAATAACGTAATACGTAAACACGAACACACGAACACATAATAAAATAGACACGAGAAAGGCTTCGGGTTTCCCTTGGGGGGGCCCTATAAACCGCAGCACAAGAGAAGAGAGGGGCCAGCCCATGTTTTGGTTTTAAAATAACAGATAAGGGGATAATTCATTTAAAGAGTTATTCATAAAATCACAAAACCCTACTTTCTCTTGCTCTCTCTCTCTTGTCCGGCGGCTACAACACCACATGGACTTGTTTGGTTTGATTTTTGTTCAAGAATTCAAGAGTGTGTTCGTGTGATCATTCTTCAATTATTCCACATGTTTTGGTAATCCGTAAAAACCTTTTCTTTTTAATTCTTTTGTTTTTATGATGAACATATGGTCATAGGTATAAAAACAAGATTAAATAACATGTTAAAATCATGGTGGGTAAATAATTAAGGGTGTTTCGGGTTTTTTTGTTTCAGCCACCACACAAACCGAGTGCCTAGGGATCTCGGAGTCGTTGGTTCGCACACCAATCGAGACACATGTTTCGGTGTGGTGTTGGTTCGGTCGGCAACAGGTACACGGCACCCTGACTTGTGTCGGGGGTGTCCTTGTGGTTTTATGGTTCTCGGTGGCAACAGCCACCACCACCGGTACACAGCCGGTGGCAGTTGTGGGTCCAGCAGGGGAAGCACGTAGCGCAGCAGCAAGAAGCACTGGCACACAGCCAGTGGGAACCCCACTGCTAGCAGCGGCTAGCTGAGAGGAAAGGAACCACTGGCAGCAGCCGGTGGCTAGGTGACGCAAGCAGGGTGCCACTATTTTTAGTGGTGTTTGGTTCAGATCGGTTCACGGGTTTCACAGGTCCGGTTCACGGACATGTTTTAATTAGTTAACACACGGGTTCGGTTCATGATTATTTTTTTACAAGTCTAATTAATTTTACAAGTATATTATTTTTACAAGATAATTAAAATAATTAATAAATGGCATTTAATTAATTTAATTAAAACATAAACTTAGGTTAATAAAAAGTAAGTTTTAAGAAAAGATTAAATCACTTGATCACTTGATTAAGGTTAGTACTTTTTTATCCATACCTTAAGTGAAAATGGGTAAAATGAAAAATACTTGAACTCAAGAATTCGTTTTTCGTTGTTTTCTTAAATGCTTGTTTTTACATATTGTCGTAATCAAAACTAAGCGAGACCGAAAAATGCAAGTAACGTTTTTAGGCATTATTGCATTAACAATCTCCCCCTTTTTGATTCCGACAATACATAAACTCAATCACACATAAAATAAGATTTTCGAAGACGAGTTTATTCATTTCTCCCCCTTTGTCGAAGCAAAAAGGTTGCACAAGTCGGTGTTGAAGAGACGGACATTGCAAAGGCACCCCCTTGGTGCTTACTCCCCCTAGTTTGGGGCACCGAGGAATCGAGATATGGTGACAAGCTACATAGAAGGGTTAGTTGAACAAAAGAAACAACCAACAAGATATAGCAATAGGTCACAAAGTAAAAATGGAGAAAACAAAAAGACAAAGATCCAAGATAGGTTACTACTAAAAAAAACATCATACAAATATGTATGGAAAAGAAACAAGCCAAAAGCATAAATCTAATCCTAGTTATTATAGATTTCAAAGATTTGCTTAAATTTGGTGTCTTGTGGATAAGCAACCAATGCTTATATGAAAGACAAGGTAATGGCGGAGGGTGGTGGTGGTGGCTTGTTGGAGATCTCATAGTCAAAGTGAAGAGGAGGCTTGATTAAGAGACTCTTGATGTAGCTCAACTCCTCATAGATATGTGCCATAGCAAGATGTTGATATTGACAACAATGACAATATGTTCCATGGTGCATGACATTATCATGAGAAGGAGGAAGAACACTAATGGGTGGTGGTGGAAGAAAAGATGTTCCACAATCAACATTCTTGGTAGGAGAGATGTGATTAAGAGTGTTCTTGGGTGGGTTAGGATTGTAATGGTTTTTGGGTGAGTTGGGATTGAAAGCAATTGGAGAAAATGGAGGAGATTCCAGGCTTTCATTGGGAGAATAAGACATTTTGGGATGTGAAGTAATGCAAAATGCTTATTGTTTAAATAGGGAAGGCTTAGGGTATTTTTAGGGTGGTCAAAGGGTTTGAAACAAAGATTCTCAAAAATGTTTGAGCAAATCTGGAATTTCAGACAAAAACCCGAAAAAGGAAGGCACTGTAGGCGGTTCCATATCAATGCTGGCGGTACCTTATCATTAAGGTACCGCGATTCACATATGGAACCGCCTGCAGAGGCTATGTTTGGTGTTTGGAGGAAGATTTTTCAGCAAATATTATTTTTCTAGTCTAACTTATCATAGGGATATGCTTAAAAGCAAAGATAGACAAAGAAAACATATGCAAACTTACCAAATAGAGATTTGACCAAAATACATGGATTAAAATTATCGATGTAGGAGGTGCGTAAAACAAGACCTTAAGTCATGACACAATGATCCTCCATGATTCTATCTTGTTCTTGCTATGTTTGAGAGAATCATACATATGAATTATGGAAGCTCTAGATAAATAGCGAGAATCTATGAAAAATCATTTTTAGATTGAATTAACAATGTCAAACGAATTTCTCAACCATTTTCGAAAGAGACTTTGAGAATTTTGAAAAGGAGAGGACAATGTTTTTCAAAAAGAGTTTGGAAGACTCAATGACTCAAAATGGTACAAGAAGACACACAAAAAGAAAAGAAATTAAGGTAGATGTTCCATTAATCCTAGACCTAGACGCAAGTAATTAAAAGGTTCCCTCATAAGTGGCTTAGTGAAGATGTCGGCTAAGTTGTCTTCGGAGGGTACCTTCTCAATTGAAATGTTCCCCTTTTGAACATTATCCCTAAGGAAATGGTGTCGAATTTCTATGTGTTTGGTTCGCGAATGTTGCACGGGATTCTTGCTAAGGTCTATAGCACCTTTATAATCGCACATGATGGGAACATCATCAAGAGAAATCTCGTAATCAACAAGCGCTTGCTTCATCCATAGATCTTGTTGGCATACTTTTCTGGCAATCACATACTCGGCTTCCGTGGTGGATATTGCAAGAGCGGTTTGTTTCTTGGAGAACCAAGAAGTTAAACAACAACCCATGAAGTACAAACTCCACTAGTGCTTTTCCGGTCCACATAGTCTCCCGCATGATCCGAGTCCGCGTAGACAATGGTTTCTACGCCGGTCCCTTTAGGATACCATAATCCTTAATGTATAGTGCCTTTAATGTATCAGAAAATACGCTTAACCGCTTCGAGGTGAGAGGTTTTGGGAGCCTCTTGGAAGCGAGCACAAAGGCAAACACTAAACATGATATCCGGTCGACTTGCCGTTAGGTATAACGAACTACCAATCATACCTCTATATTTGGTGTTGTCTACCGACTCACAATCATCATCTACGAAGAGTTTAGTATCCGAGGCCATAGGGTTCTTCATTGGTCTAGATTCTTCTATTCCAAATTTCTTTAGCATTTCTTTAGCGTACTTAGATTGACTAAATAAAATACCATCGTCCATTTGTTTAATTTGGAGTCCTAAAAAGAAGTTAAGTTCTCCCATCATACTCATTTCAAACTCATTATGCATGATTTTGGCAAAGTCATCACATAATTCTTGACAAGTCGAGCCAAATATAATGTCATCAACATATATTTGTACGATTATGAGGTGAGGACCTTTTTTCTTTGTAAAGAGTGTATTGTCTACCATTCCCATGGTATACTCATGTTTAAGAAGCAACACTTTAAGTCTATCATACCAAGCTTTGGGTGCTTGTTTGAGACCATAAAGTTCCTTCTTAAGCTTGTAAACATGGTCCGGTTTCTCAAAATCAATGAAGCCGGAAGGTTGAGCCACATATACCTCCTCATTGATCAAACCGTTAAGAAATTCACTCTTTACATCCATTTTTTGAAGCTTAAAGTCTAAGGCACAAGCGTAGGCTAAAAGGATTCTAATGGATTCTAATCTAGCTACCGGTGCATATGTCTCGTCATAATCAATCCCTTCTTGTTGATTATAGCCTTGTGCTACAAGTCTAGCTTTGTTACGAGACACAACACCATTCTCATCTAACTTATTCCTATATACCCATTTGGTTCCTATAATGGTAGAACTTCTAGGTGGAGGAACAAGTTCCCAAACATCATTGGCAACGAATTGATTCAATTCTTCTTGCATCGCAATGACCCAACTCTCGTCCGACAAAGCTTCTTTAACATTCTTTGGTTCAATCAATGAGACGAAACAAAAGAAGTTGCTTTGGTTTTGGACTTGAGATCTTAGGGTCCTTTGATTTAAGTCACCAATGACATTATTGAGAGTATGATCTCTAGCCTCCTTAATGTTTACTTCCTTTTCAACACTAAGGTCTTCAACTCCTATTTTTCTAACCTCTTTGGCTTTTACTACTTCTAATTCATCCAAGTCATCATCAACCAATGGTGGTGTCTTGGGTGAGGGAGGGGTTTCATCAAAGGTTACATTGAGTGATTCTTCAATAAACCCCGAGGTTCTATTTAGGACAATGTAGGCTTTTCTAGTTTGGGAATAACCTAAAAGGATACTTTCATAAGACTTTGGGTCAAACTTGGTAAGGTAGTCTTTGGTGTTGAGGATAAAGCACTTGCTTCCAAACACTCTAAAGTCTTCCAATGAGGTTTTCTTACCTTTAAGAATCTCATAGGGGGTCTTTCCTAGGAAAGGTCGAATAAGAATTCGGTTGAGAATATAAGTCGATGTGTCCACGGCATTGAACCAAAACTTTTGAGGCAAAGATTGTTCGTTTAGCATCGTCCTACTCATCTCTTGGAGAGTCCTATTCTTTCTTTCAACTACCCCATTTGATTCTGGAGTGCGAGGAGCCGAAAATTTATGGGTAATACCATGAGATTCACAAAAGGCACCAAATTGCACTTCATTATCAAATTCCCTACCATGATCGATCCTAATAGAGACAATTGGACATCCTAGTTGATTTTGAATTCTTCGACTAAAGATTTGGAAATGATCGAAAGCTTCATTCTTAGATGCCAAAAATCTAGTCCATGTGAATCTAGAATAGTCATCAACTATAACTAGGGTATAGAGGTTACCTCCATAACTCCGTATGGCGGAAGGTCCAAAAAGATCCATATGTAGGAGCTCTAAGCACCGAGAGGTCGAAACCAAATTCTTGGCTTTGTGACTTGAGTGAATTTGCTTTCCAACTTTGCAAGCATCACAAAAGTGACTATCAAACTTCATCTTGGGGAGGTGTCTTACCAACTCCTTAGAGACTAAAGATTGAATTAAACGCATATTAGCGTGACCTAATCTCCTATGCCAAAGAGTAGAACTATCATCTATAGTCGCAAGACATATGTTGGTCTTTTGACTTCTTATTAACCTTCATGACATAAAGCCCATGCTTTCTAACACCTTTTCCAATGACTTTTCCATCTTTTACGATTTCACTGTCATGTTCCGAAAAGATGACCTTACACTTATTATCACAAATTTGACCTATACTTAAAAGGTTAAACACTAAGTTATCTACGTGCTCAACATTTTCAATGGTCATAGAGTCAAGAGAAACCGTACCTTCGCCAATGATATTACCACGTAGACTACTTGCAAACGTGACGTTACCTCCATCATATGCTTTGTAGTGCGAGAACAAACTTCGATTACACGTCATGTGTTTAGAACATCCACTATCCTTAATCCACTCGTCTGGCTCCAAATCAATTCCCAAGCATATCTAGGTAACAACACACAAGATCAAACATTTGGTCCCCAATATCTCGTGGGTCCAAAATTGTTAGTTCCAAACATCCCTTGCATTTGGTTGGGATGCATGAATGAAGGAGGGGTTCCCCATGGAGATCAAAATGGAGGAGGGTAGTAATTCATATAACCATTTTGTTGTTCGTTATTTCTCCTGGGTGTATTTGATCTAGGTTTAGAGTTATGATCATTTCTTCTAGGAGTTGGGGTTTTACTTCTAGTTCGTGAATTGTTTTGATTATCTCTTCTAGGCGTTGTCGTTCTACTTCTAGGCTTGGACTCATTCCGTACTCTAGGTGGAGTAGAAGATGGTCTAGATAAACTTCTATTTCCCATGAGAGGTTTACTTAATGGCTTGCAGAGCTTATCAATAGCATTGTCGTCAAGTATGGATAATTTTACCTTATTAACAATAAGATGCTTTGGTTTTTCACCTGATTTTAACTTTTCAGAAAATTCATGATTTTCACAAAATTCATCTTCTGGCCACGGTACCTTATCTATGGCGGCGGTTCCATAGTGATAAGGAACCGCCCCATACAATCTGGGACCGCGTACAATGGGTGATTTTTGTGAAAATCTCACTTGTTTAGGTTCACTAGTTGAGGCTTCAGTTGAGTTAAAACCTAGACCAAGTCTTTCCTTAGAATGAACTTGTTTGTTTAACATATCATCAAGAGCACTAGTACCTTTCATGAACTTTTCCAATTTAATGGAGGTGCTCTTGAGATCTTCATTCTCTATTTTAAGTTTCTCACAACTTAAGCAACCTATATCCACTTCTTTATTTTTCTCAAGTATTGCCAATTTCTCCCTAAGTTCATTGATCTCATTTTCAAGCTTAGTGTTGGTTGATTTTAAGGTTTTATTCTTTTCTATGAATTTAAGACTAAGTTTGTGTAAACTATCATATTTGCCTTCAAATTCAATATCATCAAAAGTGGAACTATCATTGATATAATATTCGGTTTCGGAATGTACCTCTTTAAAAGTGTGAGCCATAAGACATTTCTCCTCTATGGGGTTGTCATCATCATCTTCACCGCTATCGCTCCAAGAGCCAGTAACGAACGACGTGTGATTCTTATCATGAGAGGGCTTTGGACAATCACCAATGAAGTGATTTGGATCACCACATATAAAGCAATTCCTATCACCTTTTTCGTTCTTGACAAACCGACTCTTTGAGAATGGTTTCTTGTCATTGTTGGGTTGCCTAACGTGTTGACCTCGTCTCTTGAAGAACTTCTTAAAATCTCTCACCGCCAATGCATACTCCTCGTCATCGCTATCCGGGGAACTATCATGGTCACTTTGTGCCTTCTTGGCTTTAAGTGCAAGAGATTTTCTTTCACTCTTGGTTTTCACTAATTCCGAGTCCTTCAAAATTATCATCTCATGAACCTTCAAGTTGCCTATGCGTTCATCGAGTGATAAAGTTAAGAGATCTTTCGACTCTTCAATCGCCGTGACTTTTGCTCTCCACTTTGGATGTAAAGCCCTTAGAAACTTCCTAACATTGTTCTTGCTAGAAAAACCTTCATCAAGTCCTTTTAGACTAGTAATAATAGTGTTAAACCTAGCAAATGCACTATCAATAGTTTCATCTTCTAAGATATCAACTTGTTTATATTGTTGGACAAGAAGATCATTTTTACTTTCTTTGACTTGGTTATTACCTTGGTGGGTTACTAAAATAGAGTTCCAAATATCTTTAGCGGTTTCACACATAAAAATTCTTTCATACTCTTTCTTAGGCAAAGCATTATAAATCACCATTTTAGCCTCATTATTTTTTGAAAGTTTCTTTTTAGTGTCGTCATTAGCTTTGTCAAAAGTGACCAATTCCTTTGTTTTAGAAACTTCATTAAATTGATAGGGTCAAAAATCACCATTGGTAATAACATGCCAAAGATCTAAATCTTTTCATTTCACATAAGTTTCAAATCTATTTTTCCAATAAATAAAACTATCGGTTTCAAAAAGTGGTGGTCTTTGCATAGATTGCCCTTCTAGGTATTTGTTGGAATCCATAGATCGATTCAAGTTTTAAAATACAATATACTTTAAAAATTCTTGAGCAACCCGCTCTGATACAAATTGTAGAAACTAGAAGGGGGGGGGGGGGGGGGGGGGTTGAATAGTTTCTTATATTTACTTTTTAAAATGTGGTTTTCAAAAAATCCTTTTTCAAAAACTTAGGCTTGAGGAAATATGTGAAATCTTCTTATGCATAATATGAACAATGATAGTGTAACTAAACTAATACTAACAAAAAATATATGCAAAATAATAAAGAATGTAAATAGTTAAGGGTAAAGAAAGATCAAACCGAACACCAATGATTTATAGTGGTTCGGCAACGAAGCTCACTCCTCGTTCCTACTCCACTCCTCGAGTACTCCTTACTCGAGAGTTCATTACACAACAAGCTCCTTATGGTGGAGAAAACTGTACACGTCACTTAACCAATTTCCGACTCTAAGCTAAAAGTCGATCCCTAATCGTAGCTAGGACCAATCTACACAACTATACTTAGTACATACACAACTTCCAAATAGACACAATTACTTGGATCTTCACAACTATGACACAACTACAAGTGTATAAAATTATATCTTCAATGGCTCTTTGGTGGTGGACTCAACACTTCACAAGGATAGTGTTCTTCTCTTTGCACTTGGAGAGGAAGGGATGGAAGAACAAGATTCATTTCTTAAACAAGTAGTAATCAAACAAATTATCAAAGATTTGAGTGATTAAAGAAGAGTGTTTGAATCTGGAAATAGATGTGCAAAAGAGATGAATTGAAAAGCTGAGAATGGTCTACTATTTATAGGACAAAGGGCCAATGGCTATATCTGCCCACGGTACCTTATCTTAGCCCGCGGTACCTTATCGATAAGGAACCGCCTAGGAGCTAAGGTACCGTTGGACTAGACTCCGCTCCCTTTTTGTCCTTTAGTGGTGGAGGTCATATCTGGTTTAAAAAATATCTTGATAGAATATTCCTAACCAAATAAGAATATGCCATTTTCAAATTTTCAAATAATTAATTTAATAAAACATTTTCTTAAAAAGAAAGTTTAATATAAACTTGTCACACTTAATAAAAAATGAGTTTTAAGAAAAGATTAAATCACTTGATCACTTGATTAAGGTTAGTACTTGTTTATTCATACCATAAGTGAAAATGGGTAAAATGAAAAATACTTGACCTCAAGAATTCGTTTTTCGTTGTTTTCGTAAATGCTTGTTTTTACATATTGTCGTAATCAAAACTAAGCGAGACCGAAAAATGCAAGTAACTTTTTTAGGCATTATTGCATTAGCAATGACATAGGTTATTATTAATATATTATTAATACATGTTTTAACCTAAGTATTTTTATACACTTTAATAAAATCAAATCAGGCTTATATTTAATTAAATCGTATAACCTATAGTTTAATAAATTAATAGGATATTATTAATAAACTATACTATAACTACATGACTTAGGATATTAATTCAGTTTAATTATAAATATGGAAACTTTCGAATTCAGGAAACTTACTATTTTTGGAAACTTTCTATTTTTAGAAACTGATATATTTTAAGCAATAAATCTATTTTGGGAACTTTATATTTTTGAAACTTTCTATTTAGGAAACTTTCTATTTTATGAAACCTACTATTTTTAGAAAGTTACTTATTATTAAACAACAAGTATAATAATACAAGAAACACAAGTAATACTTTATCAGAATATGCAGAATACATGATAAACACAACATAACGTTAAAATCAGTAAACCAAGACATGAACATATAAAACAAGATAGGACATGATATAAAACCTGTTACGTACCCAGTAATCAGAATACTTATACATGTATACTATTTATGTAGCATTAGTGAGATCGAAGTAGGACCCTCTTCCGTTCGTCTTCTTCGTTCACTGGACATAAGGTACGGATTTTCGTCCATTCAGAATGGAAATTCTTTCCTTATTAGGATTCCCCGTCTACAACCAACTGTTTTCCAGTATTTGTTTTATAAGTTTGATACTTATGTTAGATTAAGATCCTAAGCAATATACATGCATGACCAGTGTCACCTAGTTACGGAGGTACCATAATCATAACACTGGAGGCACCAGTGTTATGACTTCCCCACGGTGAAATGATTGCTCGTGGCGTCCCTTTTCAGTTTTGGCCACTATATTATATTATCATGTGGGGCGTATGGGTGCATCCTATTTACATGTTTAGCAGTATTATCAGAGTGAATGCGATGTGTGTTGTGACAATCCGTCAATTTATGGTTTATATTTTATTCTCAATATTTATTTGAAAACACTATTTTAATGTTATAATATAAACTCACTTATTTTTGGGAAGAAATTTGGATTTTACGTCTTGAAGTAGCATCGACTACGTCTAAACCGGAGGATTCTACGTTACGTGCTTACGTTTACATACTCCGTTTTTGGTGACACTCCGACATTTCAGGAAATAAATTTATCCGTGAATATTATTTTGGGATTTTAATTTTGAGTTGGTTCATAAACTCACAAATTTACGAGAAGAGATTAGGACTTACGATTATAATTTAACGTCCTTTACGATTAAACCGGAACCCTTAGGATTACGTATTTACGTTTTTGAACTCCGTTTTTGATGAAACAATTTTTATTAGATTCGTTTTGTGCCGTTGATTCATAATTTATAAAAACGTTTTTCGTAAAACGACCCGAGGGCACGCAAATCAAGGAAACTAGAATCGAGGAGTACCCGTAATTAAATGGGGATGAGACAAGATAAACTTGCCCCACCCCCACTACATGGGATGACAAGCTTATTAAACACACCTTTGAGGTGTCAAACTTGTAAGCTAACAAGTTACACTTGTTAACTTTACTTAGCTAAACAAGCTACAAAACCACAAACCACTCTCATCTAAACCATTTCCCACAATCCTTACATGCAAAACTCACACACTCCACTCCTCTCTCTCTAAATTTCGTCCAAGAACCACAACAACACCACCATTTGATCTTAAATTAACCACAATATCATGTGTTATTCACACATATGTTGAAGAACCTTTGAAGATATGAAGATTGAAGGTGATCTTAACCTATGAAAAGGAGTTTTCATGAGGTTAAAGGGCTGAATTCATGGAGGTGTTCATCTATCCAAAGGACCCAAGAAGTTTCCTTGCTAACGTTGAAGATTTGATAACAAGAACCAAGTCTTGTTCATCAAAAACCTCATCTTTTCATCACTAATGGTGGTATAAAGATTGTTCTTCCTATCCTCTTGTTATTTTGATTATGTAATCTTGTATTTTATTTATTTATGTATATGTATATGATGATGAATGATGATTAAAAATATTATGTGGGGATTTGGTGTTGATAGATTTGATAAACATGGGTAAAAAGATGGAAAACCACATGTAAAATGGTTAAAATCTTGCTAAATATGATGGCTGTATAAAAACAGTAAGTAACCAAAGGTTAAACTGATAAAATGATAAACTGGAATCCATTTACAGTAAGTGTTAGATGGCATACACATGTGAGAGTTGGCCATGCAATGGAATCATCAAAATGAGTGAGATATAATCAAAACAAGATTAGTGTACCAATCTGAATAGTCTGTTTTGTAGGGACTGTTAAGGATAGTTAAACATGGAATGAGCAGTAGCTATAACTAACTTATTTGTAGCAAATAATATGAAGTTTATGCCATCCAAAAATGAGCTTCTATCTCTTTATAGAACTCAAGATATGATAAAAATGGTGAAGATGAAACTAAAAATCAGATTTTGAAGAATTAATGTTTAATAGTATTATATAAGCACTCAAACTATATAAATATGTATAAGGTTAAATAAATGGAAACTTTATAAAAATGGTATTTGAATAAGATTTATAAGTTATAAAAACTATAAACATGATTTTTACGACTTTTTCGGCTATTACCATAAAATTAACGTTTTTGTTAAATAAAACTTAGACGGTTGGACCCGTCTAATGTAAACTTTTATAAACTCATATACTAATATATAAACATGTATAACAAGTAAAAACCGATAAAACCCGAACTATAAAACATACGGACATTAACGGGCTAAGTTAGCGTTATTGGACTAATAATACAACAAAATGGGCTAAAACACTTATAAACTTATTTATTGGGCTTAACCCACTTAGGCCCAACATGTAAAGTGTAAATACTGATAATACAACTATAAAATGGATTGATACAAGTTGATGGACTTATAATAGGCTTATTGGACCTAAAACATGTAAATAGGTAAAACTAGTAAACTAGTATAAAAGCTATCAACACATAACACTAAAATGAGCAAATGAGAATATGTAAACCCACTTGATCATCATATATATAAAATCATCATATGTATACATAATTGTTATTTTTATAAAGTCATTGGACAAGAGTCTAAGACAAGTATTATTTGTCTAGGTTTCCCGTGATTGAAGCACGTACCGTACATCCGAATTGCCGATAACCCGCCTTCCCATATCAACGTGAGTTCATAGACTCGCACTCTTTTAAATGTTTTTATGAAATGTTTTATAAACCCGCGAGGGAGATAACATGTTAGTTTTTATAAAATAGGACACCATTTGTCCCGATTGTCTGTTTATTGATTTGGACCCGAATGATTGTATGACCCGATGAATGATTAAATGACTCGATATATGAAATGAAATGGATTATTAAAGTTAGGTTATGTCACTAAAAGTCCCATTAGCATGAATTGTGAACTACCGGGATTTGGTAGACGCTTATGTATGAGAAGATTTATATAAGCTTGATTATTGTGACGACACGCTGTTTTAGATGGGCAATTGATTGTCGGGCTAGCTACCCGTTGTTTGTTGTAGTAAGGTAACAATGTCATGCGGCATAATAATCCAAAATAACGAAATACTGCTATATGCACTAAATTACGATATATTGCCTGACTAGCAATACAGGGTCTTACTATTGATATTATCTTCGTGTTTTGGTTTCTCATAACCATATTCATATAACAGTTTTTATTTAACTCTATACAACGTTATAAAACGTATTGTATGATGTTTTTACGACATTGGCTCGTGTAATGATTTTAAAGGCAAATGCCTATATTATGATTTTCGATAAGGATTTGTATAAAAATGACTTTGGCTATTTTATGGCCTATTACAATGATTTGTATAAAATGATTTTCGGTAATAATTTTATACCGATGTTATATTGATGGATTTAATTAAAACTCTATGAATTCACTCGGCGTTTTCGCTGACCTTTTCTTTTTACATGTTTTATCTCAGGTACTTGAAGGTAATTCTCGGGAAGACAACAAGAATTCATGGCCCGCACTTAAATAATAATTTCCATTCAAATTCTTTGTAAAACTTGTATGAAATACAATGACTTGGGACCTATGTAAATTTGATATTTATGAATGGAAATGCTTTATTATTAAACGACGTGATTTTTAAGCATTGTATATGATGTGAGTAATGTGCTATCCCGTAACACCAACGAGTCTTCCGCTGTATTGAATTGTTTAAATTTGGGGGTGTTACAGTTTGGTACCAGAGCTCTCGTTATAGAGAACGAAAGATTTTTAAAACCAAGGTTTTGAATAAAACATTTCAAAATCTTTTAACTATAAACATTTTTCTCAAAATGTCTAAAAATCTTTTGACTATAACGGTGCCGAAGAATTCCCGAGTTACCGACAAGGACAGACTGAGAAGTGTTATTTTAATATATATATATATATAAATTGGATTATATATATACATATAATGTAATTTGATTACATGATTGTTTGATGATTATTTCTATATTTATACAAGGTATTTATACGACGTAGATTGTCACAAGAAACCCTAACTCCCCTATCGAATCAATCGAAGCTATTCCCGTAGGAATTCTAGCTATCCTAGATTTAAACCAAGTTGTGGATATTTATGATCCCAACAAATGGTTGATATTCGTAGAAATATAGATATTAGTTGATTGTGATACTGAAAAAGAATTGGCGAGATTAAATCCGATATCGATGTCATGACGATCTTTCCTTATAGAGTGGAGTTTTACAAAACGTTACCACCTAGAAAGATTGCATCTGATTCGTTGTCATCCAATTCTTAAACTGAAATCGAAAGGGTGAATGTTGCACTTGAGGCTGTCATTGGAACCATTACCCAAAAAGCCTCATGCCACTAATACCTTTCCGAGAAGTCTAATTGAATGTATGAGTCATCTCATACTAGTGAATCATTTGATAACTATTGATGAAAGAGCTATAGGATTGGAAATTAAGTGTTGTTCATATCGAGCTTTTATTGCTTTATTAAAGTTTATGAATAAGGTCGAAAGTATTGGAGAATGACGTAGGATATCACATTGAGTATGATTTGGTTGAAACTTGAATAAAGAAAAATTTAACCCGTATGGAATATGAGATTGTTAATATAAGTCCTTAAGTACTGTGATTGAATTATAAGGTTTTAAATGATTGTTAGTTTGTGATAAGTGTTGTTCCTAGGCCATTGTCCACTAACGAGGATGCCTAGTGTCCAAGAAATAAATTGAAGAAATCTTATTCGGAATTGAGACCGATGGATCTTCTGGGACATGTGGAACACCTAATGACTCTTGTAGATTAGTATTCATTGTGGTATCTTTTAAAAATAATCCCTAACTTAACTGAGACATCAGTTGGTAGGATGAGATCTTGGAATTGTATGACATAGTGACACATAATGTGTTACGGTACAATTTGACTTGTTTGTTATTAATGAAAAGACTACCTTTGATTGCTAAATTCTACATGTATCGATGATTGATGTAGTGTTTTTACTACTCTTTAGGAAAAGAGAGCAAAAGCGGCAAGTATTAAGTGTCGGTTTAGGAAAACCGAGCACTAATGACCAAAATAAATTCAAGTTCGTTTCCCAAGGAGGCTAGTGCGTTGTGTAATGAATTGATTTTGATTTGAGATTATATTAAGAAAAAGAAAAATAGAAATGGGGTGAGAAGAGAATGACGGTTACGAAGACGGATCGAGCTAAGACGAAAAGGAGTTCACGTAAAACCGTAAAAAACTACAAATTAAAAAATTTTAACCTAAAAATTAATTAAAAGTTAAACTAAGTCTAAAATAATATAAATAAGAATAAAAATACAATAAAAATATTTTAAAACCTTTTTATTAATAAAATATTCAAATTTAAATGCTAATTAAAGCCCTAAAATTAAATATAATTAACAAAATATCCAAAATGTTATTTTATTGAACAAATAACTTACTTATATTATCTAAAGACTAAAAAGTATTTTTGCTAAATTTTAAAAACTATTTTTCTATTTTTAAATCACTAAAAACTATTTTTAAACTAAAATAATCATAAAAAATAATAAAATAATGCTAAAAATAATTTGACAATTTTAAAAATCCTAAATTACTCTAATGAACAGTAGAAAAATGAAAAAGTTTGAAAAATATAAAATTTTGCACTAAAAGAAAAAACTGATAATAAATAAAACCCTAATTAAACTAATTTAATTCTAAAAAATAAATAAAAAGGTGAACAGTGAAAACTTTTTATACTAAAAATCTTAAATTATTTTTCTAAATCCAAGAAAAATCTTAAAACTGAAAAATAGTTGTTTTTGTCATTAGAAGACAAAAAACAGAAACGTAAAAGTATTTAAAAAGTGCAATTAAACCTAAAAAATAGCAAATGAACAGTAATAAAAATTCTAATTAGACAGAAAAATCCCAAATTAAATAAGAAAAATAATGAAACAAATTTGAAACCCTAATTCTAATTTTAGTCCACAAAAGACAAAAAATCAAAAATTTGATAGTGACATGTGCTTTGGTTTGTCTTTTAGCAAAGCATGGGAAACAAATGTATTAGCAGGGGAAACCTTTTTCCCATTGTTAGTGTAATTTTTTTGTTCAGTTTAGCTATAAGCTTAGGAAAGCTTATATTGAGAGCTTTTCTTGGGCAAGAAGGCACTCCCACAACCAGTTGGGTTGTGGGAAGTCAAACAAACAAGAAAATTACCAAGTCACTTACAAAAATCAAACCAAATAAGCAGAAAAATGTGACTGAGGGCTAATACAAGTTTCTGATGAACAGTATGCTTGGTTTACTTGCACAAAAACGAATTTCACTTGGCTAAATTTTGCACACAATCCCACCAACTAGCATACAATCAATTGCAAACCCTACTTAAACCTAAGATCTAACAACTACCAAGATTGAAGGCACAAATTCACACAAAAACAAGGCAGAAAGGGGAGTGACTGTTTTTATGCTACTATAACCAATTTTTTAACATGCAAATGAGTTCTAAACTCTATCAAACTGAAAACCTATGACTAATATCACCTACTAACAACCAAATAAGTGTGTTGAACAGATTTTTAAGCAAGATTTATGCCATTTAACCCTACTTAAACCCTAATCCAAACACCCCTTTATATACTGAAATTGAAGTTTATCAAACCAAATCTTTTCAAACTCCACCAAATTGATTAGAACTTAAGCTAACATGCACAATAATCCTAAATAAGCCTAAACTAACAGATAAACAAACATTTAAAACACTTTGCATAAAAATTGACCAAATCTCATAAAACTGAAATATTTGAAAACTCAAACAAGGGACAAGATAGTTACCTTGTGGGACCCACATCCAGGTCCCACAATGGCTGCATAGCCATCTCCCTTCAGGCTGGGGCCTGAGCTGAACCTTTGGGCTGCTGGGATGAAGATGATTATGATATTTATTCTTGTTTTGAACCTGCCAAAAACAGACAACCAAGAACAAGAATAACCTGGTACAAGAGCTTATAGGCTTATAAGATTGACTTATTGACAAGTCAACTTATAGCTTATAGCTTTAAAAACAAAGCAGAAATATAAAAAAAACTGATTTTATACAAGCTTAGTAGCTTATTTGGTTATCCACCAATTAAGCCAATAGCTTCTATAACTATCATAGAAAGTTCAAGGCTTTGGATTGAGTATCCTCTCACCAAACCTTAACTTTCTGAATTAAGGTTATCAAAACCAAAAGAGATTTATGAAACTCAGATTATGCTTTTCAACACACACCAACTTTTAAACAATAAAAAGGAATTACTTTATAAACACAAATACCAACTTTTATATCTTTAAAAAGGAATTATGTTAGACACGTAATTATTCAAGTTTTAGTGTTAACATCCCTTCGTTTTTGGCATAATAAATAGCCAAACGTGTATTTTTAGTGCACTTATCGTTTATATGTGTTATTTATTATTGTAAGTACGAATATTAAAGAAGAGGAGCAAAAACAAAGAAAAAGACCAAAGACGAGCACGAGACATGGAAAGAAGACGGAAAATCAAGTCCAACGGTGCCTTCATATTTATTAGGCCGGCCCGACACTATTTAAATGGGTCAGACCGACCCATTAGCATTTAACGGGCCTAATTCATATAAATTCAAAGATGTTGGCCCAGTTAGAAAAAGGAAGTCCAAAATTACAAGTGAAGGCCCAATTTATTGAAGGCCCGTGATGTTCACCAAGCCTAGTCCACTCCATCCTCACTTGTTACATATAATCAGATCGAGATCTGATTTGGCATCTATCTCATTTATTTTATTTAACCTACGTTTTTTTATTCTCTCTTAGTTTTAGTAGATTAGTTTTTTTTTCTTTTCTTGTTCAACTTTAGGTTCTAAATTTAGATTCATAAATTTAAATATCAGTTCTTGTTATTTCACTTTAAAAACGAGTTTACGATTAATGAAGATTAATGAAGATTTAAATATCAGTTTCGTTCAGGTTGGATTCGGTTTTATTGTTAGCAGATTTTAGCCTTTGTAGCAGTTTGGTTTGTGGGTTTCGATTCGCCAGTAGTTGATGATTAGATGATGAGTTTTGTTCGGTTGAGAGTGGACTCGAACAACAGCAGGTTATTGATTTTTCCAGGTATTGATATTGGATTTGATTTTAGGATGGTTTTGGATTCGTTGCTAATTTTAATCATTCTTTTTGCTTGATATTGGTTGTCTCGTCTTATGCGTTATATTAGTGATAGTTTATTCGATGGTTGTTGTATTTGAGACACTCTTTGGAGAAAAAATATGGAGTTTGGTCAGGAAGCAAACAAAAGAAACCAAAGAAAAAAATGCGAGTTGGACTTGAACCAAGCGCCCTTTGTCTAAATTCGCATCTATTTTACCAATGGTCTACAACAGTTTTCTTGTTAGAATATGCATATGAGTAGTTAATATAGCTAAGTATTAGATCTTTTTGATTAGTAGTTTTAATTAGTTTAAAGATTAGTATATAAAATTTATTTTCCCAAAATAGTTTTTTTTATAAAATTTAAAATATTATTTAGTTTAATTGTCGTTAACGTTTGTTGTCTACGTATATTGTTCATCACTTTTGGCGAGGAGCTTTACGGGTCTGTTAGCTAGATTAAATTTTAAAGTTTAAAGCTTGATTTGTTTTTATCTCGTTAGTTACTCGATAAAATTGACAACTTTATCGGTTAATTAATTTGATAAAAACTTTGAAAGTTATAAGCTTTTGATTTAATTTAGTTATTAGATGGTATGTTTAATTTTTCATCTCCGGGTCGTCATTACGGGTTAAATTCTCTATCTCTCTTTATTATCATCATTTACCTAGCTTTATTATTTCGTCATTATTGCTTTATTAATTTCAAGCTTAAATGTCATGCTTAAATTAGTTTTACTTTTCCTTGTTTAGTTTAGCATTTGATTAATCGTAGTATAATTGACGCTTTTATCTTTTTAGTATTTAATCGGTTAGATTAGTAGTTTTAAGTATTAAACTCAAAAACTCTTTTATTCGAGCATCAAACTTGAGACATAAATGCGGATTTCCATTCACACTTCGCCAGGAACTACGATAACTTTCGGGTGTACGAAAATGACTGTATCAAATGGCGCCGCTACCGGCTTTGTGTGTATCGATGTTTGCGTTGTGTTTTTAGTTGGTGACTTGAAGATCCTTTCTTTTTGAAAGTTTATTTTCGTATTTGTATATATATATACTAAAAAAAAATATATAAAAAATAAAATAATAAAAAAAAAAAATTTAAAATCCAAAAAAAAATATATAAAATTTATAAAAATCAAAAATATTTTCTTATTTTATTTTATTTTCTTTAGTACTATATATATCATATATATATTAAAAAAAAAAAAGAAAAAAAAAAGTTTAAAAAAAAATATTCTTCTTTATCTTCTATCGTGTTTAATTCTTTTTCTCAACCCCTCTTATTTTTAATTCTTCATGGATTCGTCTTGCGTTCGGTGTGGGAGACCATGGCTTGGTTTTCCAATATGTCCATGGTGTACTTGTGCGAAGTGTGGTTCTGATATCGACAATACACAATTTGGATTTTGTCCATTGTGCAATTCAAGAAATTCGTACTTCTCCTCTTACACAAATTTCTCCCCCCCTCCCGTCTATGACAATCCCTATCCTCAACAAGCACCGGATTTTTTTCAATACCCGTGTTGCAATCATTGTGGGGGCCCTCACGATACTTCGTATTGTCAGCCAATGAATTATTATGAGCCAAATCTGTGTCCTCATTTTTCTTCACCGATGGATTATTATGAACCAAATTCGTGTTCTAATTCTTCTCAACTGATGACTTCCTATGAGCTACATCCGTGCTATAATTCTGGTTTTCATAACTGTGAGCCCCCACCTCCCACCATCAATCATCAATCCTCTCAGAGAATTCAACAACTCAATGCTTTGAATGACGAAAGACAAGCCCTTCTTTTGCAACTTCATGACGGCTTAATTTAACTAAGAGATGCATTGAAGGAGCGACAACGACAAGAGCAAGTATCTAATCTTAGTGCTTCTACTCCTCCTCTTATGAGTTCTTACTATTATGATGATGATGACGATGAGAATTCTATTTCTTGGAAT
This sequence comes from Glebionis coronaria, assembly GCA_025667525.1. Classification (NCBI taxonomy): domain Eukaryota; kingdom Viridiplantae; phylum Streptophyta; class Magnoliopsida; order Asterales; family Asteraceae; genus Glebionis; species Glebionis coronaria. The sequence goes on from JANFOE010001160.1 coordinate 294,369, forward strand.
GATCTTTGTGCTCAATGTCCTAGTGCAACTGTAATTCCTTCTCTCGACTTGCCGGCTCTCGAGCCTAAGGATTCTACCACTCCTATTCTCGATTCTTCCACTACGGAGACCGATGCCTCTCTCATCATGGGGGATGAGGGTCTTATCACTATTCCTTGTGATGAGACTCTTATTCCAATCCAAAGTGAGCCTACGGTTGCTTCCGATAGTGACGATGAGTGTGAATCTCTTTCTAGTGATGACTCATTACCTCCCACCAACATCTTGGGAGACGATTCTTTGGCTTTCTCTAATCCTCTCTTTGATCTCGATGATGATTTTACTTCTAGTGATGACGAGTCACTATCCGATGAAGACGTTCAGAAGGAAAATTTCAAGATTTATTCGAACCCTTTATTTGATTTTGATGACGCCTACATCTCTAGTGAGGTGAATCCTCTCTTTGAAGAGGGGATTGAGGACATTGATAGCTCTGACTCTCCTTCTATTGATGAGCATTCGTTGTTAGCCATGCCACCTCCCATCGTAGAGGAGGTGGAGAGATTTAACCCTACCTTCCGTTTGATTCGGTCTGGAGAGGTGACGAGGGTGGTAGATATGTCTTCTGATATTTCTCATACTATGTTGCCACCCCATCCTACCGCGTGCACACCCATGCGGGTGATATATCGCTTTTACTCTCCTCATTTCATACCGGGAAATGAGGATGAGTGTTTTGATCCCGGAGGAGACGTTGATGTTGCTATTTCTTGTGATGTTTTACCGGTTATCCCATCAACTCTTGCTTTGAGTTTCTATAAAGTGTCCTCGGGTGACACTTTGATATCTTTTTCTCCCACCCTCCCGCCCTTGGCGAAGACGAGTATTCTTAAGGATCGCCTTTATACCTATTTCTCGTATGTTATAAGAATCCTTCTGCTTTTCTTCACTTATACTGTGGATTCTTCTTCTTTATTCTCATCCGGTAATGAGAATAAGATTTTTGACCGTGGCATATCTGTTTTGAGCCTGTGGTGATTCTCTTGCTCACCCATGGACCATTTAATTCGGGGTCGAGTCAGGCTCGTGACTCGGTTAACAAAAACAAGCGCTTCTCGGGAGGCAACCCGATGATCTATCCTTTTTATTTATTTTCTAACATAAGTGTAGGGGCGTGTGCTTCTCTCCATGTGTGCTTGTTGGTCTTTGTTTTCGTGTGCAGGTTCCCTTGGATCGAGAAGACTTTCAGAGGGTTGATGTTGCTATTTTCCATCATCTTCTTCATTCAGTCTCTGATCGATCTTCATGTCTATATCAGGGGAGTACTCAGTTCTCATCTTTATCCATACATATTTGATTGTGTTCTCCTTCTTACACTTGGTATTCTAGCATTAGCCTTTTGTGTTCTTAAGTGTAGGAGTAGCACCTTATCACTTTTGAATATTGAGGCCAATGTTCGGTTCTAAGTGTAGGGGGGTTTTATATCATATGGATCATATTCATGCCTACTTGTTTGCCCTCTAGCATCCTATTTTGATCAAATGTCTGTTTTTATTTTATTTTATTAAAAATAATAAATTGTTTTTGACCGTGCGTGATTGACTTGTCCCGTAGGCTAGAACAAAGGGGATCCTGACTCTGCCTGAGTGTTGATCTGGCTGATCCCTTCACTTTTAGACTAAGCTTTTAGGAATTGTGCAAATAAAAATGCTAAACGTGGAGTAGTTGGTTCTCTTTAGAGCTTATATGAGTAACATGTGGCTTTTTCTTCCTAAATTATAACTAGACTAAATAAGTGTGTTTTTTTTCAACCCTTTGAACGTTAAATATTGTGTTGTTATGTAAAAAATAAATTCTTATGCAATTTTGATATAGAGTCCTAGTTCAACTTTTTATTTAAATTTGAGTGAAAGCATACTTTCTTAAATTTGAAATAATGTTGCGTGAATAAACATGTTGAAAAAAAAATTGAAAAAAAAGAGAAGAAAAAAAAAAGAAAAAAAAAGCAAGAAAAAAAAAGGAGAAAAAAAAATATTTGCAAAAAAAAAAGGAAAAAAAAGAATAAGAAAAAAATATATATATATATATGAATAAGAGTTTTATGTTTTTGTTGCTTCAATTATAATTGTGAGAAACTTGCTTTTTCTCAAATTTAAATCCGAAGTTGAACTAGAATTTGTCAATTTTTTATAAGAGTTTAGATGGTAATTGAGAATGTAGAAGTCAAAGGTCCCGTGAGCTCCGATACTATTCTCGAGGGTGTAAAAACCTAGCCTCCTAAGCTTTGCTAAAGGACAAGCTGAGAAGAAAGTCGCTACATGGAGTGATCTCTCCTTTGAATCTTCATTCTCTAATTACCGTCGTTGTTTTTCATCTAAGTGTCTTTTATTAGCTTAGCGGTGATTTCAAGATCTTTGATTTCAAAATCCCGCCGATCCCGGTACTATTCTCCGTGGGGTTCAAAAGCCCGGGCACTTAACCGATTAGGTTGGGACGTTCCGAGAAGAAAGCCGCTACATGGGAAAGGCCATTTTTGAATCTTAAATCTCGTCATTTTCGGTGAGTTTAATATTCCACTTAGATGATTAGCAACCATAACAAATGTCGATTTGAACGATCAAAATTTTGAAAAAGAACACACTTGCCTAGTCTTTATAATTATAGGAGTGAAAAGTTATATTTACATAGGTTATTAGTATAAGTAGTGTTAGTATTTTGCTATAACGTTTGCACAAGGAATTTTAGCTTAGTTGGGAGTAATAAAAAGAGGATGAAGATATTTATTCCCTGGAGACACCCAGTTTGCGTGTTTGCCGTTCTATGATCCTTATACCTTGAATAAAAAGTCAAGCATGGCGGGTCACTATGGATTTTTATTTTTATTTTCTTTTAGCAATTTCGAATAAAGTAGTTTTAAATTGATTTTGGATTTAACGTTTGTGATAATAGTTTCTTGGGGGCAAGCAACGTCTTAAGTGTAGGGGTGTGTTAGACACGTAATTATTCAAGTTTTTAGTGTTAATATCCCTTCGTTTTTGGCATAATAAATAGCAAAACGTGTATTTTTAGTGCACTTATCGTTTATATGTGTTATTTATTATTGTAGGTATGAATATTAAAGAAGAGGAGCAAAAACAAAGAAAAAGACCAAAGATGAGCACGGGACATGGAAAGAAGACGGAAAATGAAGTCCAATGGTGCCTTCATATTTATTAGGCCGTCCCGACACCATTTAAATGGGTCAGACCGACCCATTAGCATTTAACGGGCCTAATTCATATAAATTCAAAGATGTTGGCCCAGTTAGAAAAAGGAAGTCCAAAATTACAAGTGAAGGCCCAATTTATTGAAGGCCCGTGATGTTCACCAAGCCCAGTCCACTCCATCCTCACTTGTTACATATAATCAGATCGAGATCTGATTTGGCATCTATCTAATTTATTTTATTTAACCTACGTTTTTTTTATTCTCTCCTAGTTTTAGTAGATTAGTTTTTTTTTTCTTTTCTTGTTCAACTTTAGGTTCTAAATTTAGATTCATAAATTTAAATATCAGTTCTTGTTATTTCACTTTAAAAACGAGTTTACGATTAATGAAGATTAATGAAGATTTAAATATCAGTTTCGTTCAGGTTGGATTCGGTTTTATTGTTAGCAGATTTTAGCCTTTGTAGCAGTTTGGTTTGTGGGTTTCGATTCGCCAGTAGTTGATGATTAGATGATGAGTTTTGTTCGGTTGAGAGTGGACTCGAACAACAGCAGGTTATTGATTTTTCTAGGTATTGATATTGGATTTGATTTTAGGATGGTTTTGGATTCGTTGCTAATTTTAATCATTCTTTTTGCTTGATATTGGTTGTCTCGTCTTATGCGTTATATTAGTGATAGTTTATTCGATGGTTGTTGTATTTGAGACACTCTTTGGAGAAAAAATATGCAGTTTGGTCAGGAAGCAAACAAAAGAAACCAAAGAAAAAAAAATGCGAGTTGGACTTGAACCAAGCGCCCTTTGTCTAAATTCGCATCTATTTTACCAATGGTCTACAACAGTTTTCTTGTTAGAATATGCATATGAGTAGTTAATATAGCCAAGTATTAGATCTTTTTTATTAGTAGTTTTAATTAGTTTAAAGATTAGTTTATAAAATTTATTTTCCCAAAATAGTTTTTTTATAAAATTTAAAATATTATTTAGTTTAATTGTCGTTAACGTTTGTTGTCTACGTATTCGGTTCATCACTTTTGGCGAGGAGCTTTACGGGTCTGTTAGCTAGATTAAATTTTAAAGTTTAAAGCTCGATTTGTTTTTATCTCGTTAGTTAGTCGATAAAATTGACAACTTTATCGGTTAATTAATTTGATAAAAACTTTGAAATTTATAAGCTTTTGATTTAATTTAGTTATTAGATGGTATGTTTAATTTTTCATCTCCGGGTCGTCATTACGGGTTAAATTCTCTATCTCTCTTTATTATCATCATTTACCTAGCTTTATTATTTTGTCATTATTGCTTTATTGATTTCTAGCTTAAATGTCATGCTTAAATTAGTTTTACTTATCCTTGTTTAGTTTAGCATTTGATTACTCGTAGTATAATCGACGCTTTTATCTTTTAAATATTTAATCGGTTAGATTAGTAGTTTTAAGTATTAAACTCAAAAACTCTTTTATTCGAGCATCAAACTTGAGACATAAATGCGGATTTCCATTCACACTTCGCCAGGAACTACGATAACTTTCGGGTGTACGAAAATGACTGTATCAAATTACAATATTTTAAAGCAAAATCTGGAACAAAGGGAAATGTACAAGCCACATTCTCATTTTATAAGCTAACAAGGAACATTCTAGGCTACTGAATAAAAAAATAATAAGCTAAAACCCTAATGGGTGATTTTCCAGAAAAGCCCTTTGTTTTTGACTGAATTCTTGGTCAAGATGGAGCATGTGATGTTGCCAGCTGTGTGAAGTTGATCAGGAACTTCTATTATACCTTTGGGAACAAGAAAACCATCTTGGTTGTTGATTTTGTCTGGTATTGGGGTTTGGGGAAAGTGACGGGTGCAGGGGAGGGCCCTACCCAACCCATGGGTGTGTTGGGTTCACGTTTCTTGTGTGGGTTTTGGTGAAGGTGATGGTAATTAGCAATCTGGAGAAGCTAGACAAAAAACCCTTTGTTTTGGGGGTAATCAACCCTGGGATTAGCTAGGGTTCATGGGAGGATTAGTGTGGGTTTAATCCATTTTGTGAAAAGGTTTATTTAAATAAGGCGTTTGGTGGCAAAAATTGGGGGTTTGACTGCGGTTGACCGAGTTTAATAAATAAACTCGTGAGTGGGGTGTGACTGGGATGGGGGTGATGAGGTGGTGGATTGTGAGTGGTGGAGTGGGGTGATGTGGAGAGATGATTGGCTGGGGTGAGTTTAGTGGTCTTGGCAGTTTTAGTCCCCAATGTATCTTCATTTGTTCAACTTGTAATAAACAGCTAACAATTCCATTTCCCTTTATAAACAACTTTGCCAATTTGTCAATTTTGGCACAAGTGTTTTCTCAAACTTTAAACAAGGATATCTTTTGTAATTTCTTCATTCTCCAAGGACTAAACTTGTACAATCTTTGACATTTTAGGGACCCACAAGTAATTTTGAGGATTTACAGGGGTACAAAATGACAGGTCTTCTAAAGCTGAGGGACCATTCTTGCCAATTCTTCAAACTTCAAGGTCATTTTTGGAAATTCCATTCTTGGGCCCGGTTCATTGTGCGGCTTCGTTTCCCGCGTTCGTTTTTGATTGATTCTTGTGATCTTTTTGTCATTTCCTCAATATCCGTACCTAAAATACACAAGCAACAAACACGAGCATATATTTGGCAGTTTTAATGATATTTTATGTAATTTAAACCCGATTTGGACGATGAGACTATGTATAAAAGCAATCTCATCACTCCCCCATACTAAACCATTGCCGTGCCCTTACGAAATGCTAGAATAAAGTATCGTAGCAGCTCCAAAATTCATTTTTATTCACTTAATTGAACGATAAACTAGCTACACTACTACTATTGCTACTACTACTTGCGTTTTAGACATAATGTATGATTTTCATCGCAAAATGGGACGTTTAGGTTCATAGAATAAGAACATGTGAATGCTTCGTTAGAAATAATTTCATCGTCCTCGATTTTCACCTTAATTCCATGCCAAGCGTGCAACGAGATCATTGTCATTATAAGTTAGTAATGCTAACACTACTCATATGCCCTAATCACGTACTTATCCTCCCATTATTCCTAAGTTGTATCTCTTATATTTTATTTTGTCTTGAATGTTTCACGAGGATACATTGTTTGACTTATGCGATAATAGAGATTCAGGTCTAAAAATAGAGTCCTAACGGTGTAACTAAGACCATCAAATCAATAACCCCTCCTAATAGACAACGATGTCAAAAAATTAAGTTGACAAGAAGGATCGATAAACACGGTTTTATAACGGTTTTTTGAACATGAGACTTATTACCAAGACTTTTATACGCCCCCTAACGGAAGGGCCTTATTATCTTTGGTTTACCTCCATCTTTTATTCAACTTCGCCATGAAGCTTTTATTATGACTTCGGTCTTGCCTTGCCTTTTATTATCCGCCTCATCGGTGGTTTTATTAGCCAAAGACATATATCCTCACGCTAAAGCGAATTTTGGATCTTTAAAGCTTCGAAGATTAAGGCTTGATTCACTTTCAATTTTGCATAGAGTTTTCGGCCTTGTGGGGCTTCAAATTGTTTGCTAGATTTAGGTGAGCACTTGAAATCTTATTATTGGGTGAAGCTTTTGATTATTCGGGTGCCAATACTTCAAAACCGTGACGCTGGCGATACCTTAATGTCTTCCCAATTTAGTTACACGGAAGCTACTAGAAAAGACTAGAAACCCAACAATCCTAACTAAACCGCTAAGTCAATATTTATTAAGCAAAAAATATTTACAAGCGAAGGGAGAATAAGCAAACAACGAGAACACATGAGTTTTTGAAAGATACGAGTATTCTACGTTTAGCATAGTAACTTATAATTAACTCTATCATTTCTCGTGCACATTTAAGAGACTTAGCCTAATGTGTAGTTAAGGAATCAAAGCTAAGTGCTCAACACGCACGGTCGAGTCAAAAATCACTTCTCGCCATCGGAAAACCTACATTCGTGTCTTCAAACACTTATAAAACATGAGAAAAAATTTAAAATTTGGCCATTTTTAGCCTTATTTTGCAACAAAACGATAACAAAAAGATAAACTTTGGAAAGCGTGAATGTTTGGCAAGGCAAGTATCTATTCACCCCCATACTAAAGTTAAACATTGTCCTCAATGTTTCGAGTCTAGGGGTGCAAACACCCCCATACTAGAGACGTAGTCGAATGCCTAATCTAGCATGGAAAGGGTGTAACCAATAAATTAATAGCCGTTTATGAAGTGTGCTAAAAACCTACGGTTAGAACATCAAAGGATATATCATTTGGATATTGAGAAAGTCTTCAAAGCAAACGATCGATTGCTCCCATAAAACAAACACGAGAGGCTCCAATCGTGAAGATCATGATCTAAAAACCACAACGCACAAACAACCACGAAACAAAGGTTGGAAGGGCACAAATACCCTCTCATTAAACTAATTAGAAAGCAATAATATGTATATGGATAAGCACGGGTCTGCCCCACGAGGCACCTTGTTTTTGATAACCGAGTCAAAAGCTCAACTCGAATCCCCATAAATGTGATCATTTAGGGATAATCATGGTGTGGTCAATTTTTAGTGGGGCTTACATGATAAACAAGGCCCAAAAACAACCGGTATTAAGGACTAAGTCCTTTGATGGTGCAAAATACCGGGATCGAAGATGGCGTTCTCGTTTTCATTGTAAAAACAAATCAACGCTACTTCATCATGTGTCAACAAAAACCCAAAGGGTTTCAAGAAAATAGATGAGAAGAAATAGAAGGGTGGGACAATGGGTAAGTCATAAAAACAATGAGCTACTCGAGGTAGACTCGCACTAATTAAATAGAAAGATTTTCCATTTATTGCATCGGTAGAAGACCGAGATTTCCCTTTATAAGCAATTCCGGGATCAAATATCTCGTCCTCGGTGGAGAAAGGGGAGGGAACATAAGGGGCTTCCCCCACACTAAGTCCACACAAAGCATCGTCATAAGGAGAAGACGAGCTTGTAGTACTCAATACATGTGGTGATGACGGAGTTAGAGTTGTAGAAAAATCTTTTAAATTCAATTCAAAATCTTTCCCTTTTTCATCTTTTAAACTCTCCTTATGAAAACCCGACTTGATTATGTCAAAAATATTTGGTGTTTCCAAAGAAATGTTAGTCACACTAAAAATTCTCACATTTGAAAACCGTTTTGGTAAAGGTGGTGGTAAGTTTTAAAAACGTTTGTCAACAAAGAAAAATCCCCCATTTGGGGTCAACATATTCATCATCCGAAGAATCATTCGTGATTGGAATCGTAGGCTTAACACTCTTAAACTCCACTGGCGGAGGGGACGGAAAATCGTTTTTATCATCAACTCCTAAAACTCTTTTTGAAATCCTTTTACAAATGTTTTTGATGGGACTAACATTGTTCAAAGACGTGATATAATACACATGAGAAAGTGTGGAGTTTTGAGTTGCATTAATGACGAGTTCTTCCTCATTGAAACGAAGAGTGATTTTCCTAGCATGCACATCGATAAGTGCTCTCGAGGTATCCAAAAATGATCGACCTAAAATTAGAGGAACTTTAGGATCGATGGGGATGTCAACAACAATAAAGTCCACGGGATAGTAGAACTTTCCAACTTTCACAAAGACGTCCTCAGCTACTCCACAAGCTAGAATCGTAGAATGATCGGCCATCTCGATTGACATTCTTGATGGAGTGAGATTGGGAAGATTGAGCGATTTAAAAATCTCAAGAGGCATCAAATTAATACTAGCACCAAGATCGGCCAAGGCGTAGCATTCTTCAATGTCTTGTATAGCACATGGGATTAAAAACTTGCAGGGATAACCGACTTTTTGAGGTATGCGGCTAAGAAAAACCGAAGAACAACTAGACGATTTTTGCAATTTCTCTTTGTTATTCAACATACTTTTAAAGTTCGCGGCAAATTGAGGCATCATGACGAAGGCGTCGACAAAACTTATATTAAAATGCAAGTCACGAAACATTTTCATAAAAAGTTCAAATTGATAATTCTTTCGTTCTTGTGCCTTTTCCTTGTCTCGTCTTGAAGGGTAAGGTAAGGGTGGCGTGGGTTGGGGCATAGGCATCGGCCTTGGAATCTCGGGTTCCACTATTGGTATTGGTTCAACCGTAGGTGTGGTTTGAGCGGTACTTCGTGGGATTGAAATTTGCTCCTTTTCTACCACCACCTCGGGTTCTTTCTCTGTTTCCTTCTCCATAGAAGTACTTGGACGAGAAATGGGTTCTTTGAAAGTTTTACCACTACGAGTAGTAATAACCTTCAATTCTCCTTTCGGGTTCACGATGGTATCACTAGGAAGACCACCCGAAGAAGAAGGTTTACACATGATAGCTTCAAACATTTTTCCCATTCGTTCTTCAAACTTAGATTGCCTAGCATCCGCTTTTAACAACTCTTGTTTAATCTCATGTTGACCTTGCTCCATTTTTTGTTGATTTTGTTGGAGTCTTTGGACATTTCCTTCCATTTTATTAGCATGAGTTTTAAGTTCATTAGCAAGTTCGTTTTTAAGCTCGTTTTTCAACTCGGATCTTAAGCTAACCATTTCACGTTGCATATTGTCAAACTTAGCATCGTTTGCCTTAGCATAATTCAAAAATTCTCCTTGAAGATTTTTGGTGTGATCATTTTGAAAACCTTGTGTGGTAGTTTGACAATCACGGTTTTGGTTTTGGTTTGAAATTTGCCCATTTCCACTTTGATAATTACCCTTGTTGTAGTTACGTTGGTTGCCTTGATAATTACCACCTTGATTGTTGTTTCGATAGTTATTAGCATTTTGATTTGGTGGAGCTTGATTTTGGCGGGAACCTTGACCGTTTTGGTTATAAGTTCCCGTGGCTACATAAGCACTCGAAGTGTTACCATCCGCGGTAATGCACTCGGAAAGATCATGAGCTCCCCCACAAGACAAACAACTCTTAGAAACCGCTTTGACCGAAGCGGAATTCGAAGCTTCTTGAGCTTTCCAATGAGACATAAGGTTAGCAAATCTATCAAAAAAACGATTTTCTTCATTTGCTTCATCATGTAAGGCATTAATGCTACGAGACGATGACGAGCCCATTTTGGCAACACTCGGTGTGTTACGAGGGCTATAAACCTTAGACCTATTCTCAATTATTACCAAAGCTTCTTCAACCGTTTTACACAAAAAATTACCACCCGCCGCGGCATTTAAATAATCTCTTTCATGATCATTAAGTCCATTATAAAACGTGTCAATTTGACGCAAGTCGGAAAAACCGTGATGAGGACATTCATGTAACATCTCCTTAAACCTATTCCAAGCCATTGAAAAACTTTCATTTACTTCTTGTGAAAACTTAGAAATCTCGTTTTTCAAGTGCGTAGTCTTAGAGGGCGGAAAAAATTGGTTCACAAATTTAGACACGAGATCCTTCCACGTCAATATAGAATAGGGTGGCTCTTTCTCTAACCAAATTTTAGCGGGCCCCGCTAAGGAATTCGGATAAAGCATCATCTTAATCGAGTCATTCGAGACATCCTCAAAATTTGCAAGTAGCGGTAAGACGATTAAATTGGCGGATATGGTTGTGTGGATTGTCCTTCTCATCACCACGGAATTTGTTGTTTTGGATCATCGACAACAAACCCGTTTTCACCTCAAAATTCTCCGCAAGGATAGCGGGAATCACAATAGCCTCTCCATAACCCTCGGTGGGTGCTTGAAGTAACTCCATCATAGTTCGATTCGCCATGGTTGGTGCTTCTCTTACAATGGGTTCGTCAATAGGAGACTCCTCACTAGAATGATTGGGAGTGGGATTTTGTTCTTTCGTTTACGTGCACGTTTTGCTTGATTACGAGTTAGCATAAACGTCACGTAAAACGAGGGGACGAGCAAAGAAGATTCTTTTTGGTGTTTTTGTATTTTTCAATTTTTTGATTGTATTAACCTTTTTGGAACTTGTGGAATGTATTAAGTAGACACAAATCTACAAATCTCTTCCTTAATCAAATCTCTCGATTAAAGAAGCCTCAAGGAATGAAAACGATCACGTGAAGTGAACGCCTTCGATGACTTTAGAACGTTGGTGGAACACCAAAACGTTCATGAGGGTTTAATCAATAGAAACCAAGAAAATATATATGATACTTAATAATACTTTGGGCGGCAAAACCCTCGATTAGCTCTCAAAATCAAATACTCACAAGCAAGCGGGGAAACGAGGCGGCGCGAAGCACTTAAGAGCCTTTTTCCTTAGGATATATTTTATAATATCCACCTTATACCCACCTTATAGTTTGTATTTTCAAAATCGAGCTTCTCGAAAGTATTTATCTATTTTTGCCTTTTTTCTTTGGTTTGAGATTCGAATACAATGATTGGGTAATGACCTCCCAAGTCAAGGTTGTGATTTCTCACGTATTTGGAGTACTTGTGAATTTATTGTTCTACGTATACAATATAGTAATAGTATTCACACAAAAACCGAAAACCGATAATACGTATTAGTAGAGTGCTACTAATACAAATACCAATTTATGGTTATATAAAAACTACAATTGTTCAAATCAATACACGACACGCCTCCCCGGCAGCGACGCCAAAATTGATGTAGTATTTTTACTACTCTTTAGGAAAAGAGAGCAAAAGCGGAAAGTATTAAGTATCGGTTTAGGAAAACCGAGCACTAATGACCAAAATAAGTTCAAGTTCGTTTCCCAAGGAGGCTAGAGCGTTGTGTAATGAATTTATTTTGATTTGAGATTATATTGAGAAAAATAAAAATAGAAATGGGGTGAGAAGAGAATGACGGTTACGAAGACGGATCGAGCTAAGACGAAAAGGCGTTCACGTAAAACTGTAAAAAACAACAAATTAAAAAATTTTAACCTAAAAATTAATTAAAAGTTAAACTGTCAAAAATAATATAAATAAGAATAAAAATCCGATAAAAATATTTTAAAACCTTTTTATTAATTAAATATTCAATTTTAAATGCTAATTAAAGCCCTAAAATTAAATATAATTAACAAAATATCCAAAATATTATTTTATTGAACAAATAACTTAGTTATATTATATAAAGACTAAAAAGTATTTTTCCTAAATTTTAAAAACTATATTTCTATTTTTAAATCACTAAAAACTATTTTTAAACTAAAATAATCATAAAAATAATAAAATAACGCTAAAAATAATTTGACAATTTTAAAAATCCTAAATTACTCTAATGAACAGTAGAAAAATGAAAAAGTTTGAAAAATATAAAATTTTGCACTAAAAGAAAAAACTGATAATAAATAAAACCCTAATTAAACTAATTTAATTCTAAAAAATAAATAAAAAGGTGAACATTGAAAACTTTTTATACAAAAAATCTTAAATTATTTTTCTAAATCCAAGAAAAATCTTAAAACTGAAAAATAGTTGTTTTTGTCATTAAAAGACAAAAAACAGAAACTTAAAAGTATTTAAAAAGTGCAATTAAACCTAAAAATAGCAAATGAACAGTAATAAAAATTCTAATTAGACAGAAAAATCCCAAATTAAATAAGAAAAATAATGAAACAAATTTGAAACCCTAATTATAATTTTAGTCCACAAAAGACAAAAAATCGAAAATCTGATAGTGACATGTGCTTTGGTTTGTCTTTTAGCAAAGCAGGGGAAACAAATAGCAAGGGAAACCTTTTTCCCACTGTTAGTGTAATTTTTTTGTTCAGTTTAGCTATAAGCATAGGAAAGCTTATATTGAGAGCTTTTCTTAGGCAAGAAGGCACTCCCACAACCAGTTGGGTTGTGGGAAGTCAAACAAACAAGAAAATTACCAAGTCACTTACAAAAATCAAACCAAATAAGCAAAAAAATGTGACTGGGGGCTAATACAAGTTTCTGATGAACAGTATGCTTGGTTTACTTGCACAAAAACGAATTTCACTTGGCTAAATTTTGCACACAATCCCACCAACTAGCATACAATCAATTTCAAACCCTACTTAAACCTAAGATCTAACAACTACCAAGATTGAAAGCACAAATTCACACAAAAACAAGGCAAAAAGGGGAGTGACTGTTTTTATGCTACTATAACCAATTTTTTAACATGCAAATGAGTTCTAAACTCTATCAAACTGAAAACCTATGACTAATATCACCTACTAACAACCAAATAAGTGTGTTGAACAGGTTTTTAAGCAAGATTTATGCCATTTAACCCTACTTAAACCCTAATCCAAACACCCCTTTATATACTGAAATTGAAGTTTATCAAACCAACTCTTTTTAAACTCAACCAAATTGATTAGAACTTAAGCTAACATGCACAATAATCCTAAATAAGCCTAACTAACAGATAAACAAACACTTAAAACACTTTGCGTAAAAATTGACCAAATCTCATAAAACTGAAATATTTTAAAACTCAAACAAGGGACAAGATAGTTACCTTGTGGGACATACATCCAGTTCCCACAATGGCTGCATAGCCATCTCCCTTCAGGCTGGGGCCTGAGTTGAACCTTTGGGCTGCTGGGATGAAGATGATGATGATATTTATTCTTGTTTTGAACCTGCCAAAAACAGACAACCAAGAACAAGAATAACCTGGTACAAGAGCTTATAGGCTTATAAGATTGACTTATTGACAAGTCAACTTATAGCTTATAGCTTGAAAAACAAAGAAGAAATATAAAAAAAACTGATTTTTTTCTTGAATGAAAATTTGAAAATTTAGAAACTTGGAAAAAACTTGAAACAGATGAAATAGCTTATACAAGCTTAGTAGCTTATTTGGTTATCCACCAAATAAGCCAATAGCTTCTATAACTATCACAAAAAGTTCAATGCTTTGGATTGAGTATCCTCTCACCAAACCTTGACTTTCTGAATTAAGGTTATCAAAACCAAAAGAGATTTATGGAACTCAGATTATGCTTTTCAACACACACCAACTTTTAAATAATAAAAAGGAATTACTTTATAAACACAAATACCAACTTTTATAACTTTAAAAAGGAATTACAATATTTTAAAGCAAAATCTGGAACAAAGGGAAATGTACAAGCCACATTCTCCTTTTATAAGCTAACTAGGAACATTCTAGGCTACTGAATAAAAAAATAATAAGCTAAAACCCTAATGGGTGATTTTCTAGAAAATCCCTTTATTGTTGACTAAATTCTTGGTCAAGATGGAGCATGTGATGTTGCCAGCTGTGTGAAGTTGATCAGGAACGTCTATTATACCTTTGGGAACAAGAAAACCATCTTGGCTGTTGATTTTGTCTGGTATTGGGGTTTGGGGAAAGTGACGGGTGCAGGGGAGGGCCCTACCCAACACATGGGTGTGTTGGGTTCATGTTTCTTGTGTGGGTTTTGGTGAGGGTGATGGTAATTAGCAATCTGGAGAAGCTAGACAAAAAACTCTTTGTTTTGGGGGTAATCAACCTTGGGATTAGCTAGGGTTCATGGGAGGATTTGTGTGGGTTTAATTCATTTTGGGTAAAGGTTTATTTAAATAAGGCGTTTGGTGGGAAAAATTGGGGGTTTGACTGGGGTTGACCGAGTTTAATAAATAAACTCGTGAGTGGGGTGTGACTGGGATGGGGGTGATGAGGTGGTGGATTGTGAGTAGTGGAGTGGGGTGATGTGGAGAGATGATTGGCTGGGGTGAGTTTAGTGGTCTTGGCAGTTTTAGTCCCCAATGTATCTTCATTTGTTCAACTTGTAATAAACAGCTAACAATTCCATTTCCCTTTATAAACAACTTTGCCAATTTGTCAATTTTGGCACAAGTGTTTTCTCAAACTTTAAACAAGGATATCTTTTGTAATTTCTTCATTCTCCAAGGACTAAACTTGTACAATCTTTGACATTTTAGGGACCCACAAGTAATTTTGAGGATTTACAGGGGTATAAAATGACAAGTCTTTTAAAGTTGAGGGACCATTCTTGCCAATTCTTCAAACTTTAAGGTCATTTTTGGAAATTCCATTCTTGGGCCCGGTTCATTGTGCGGCTTCGTTTCCCGTGTTCGTTTTTTATTGATTCTTGTGATCTTTTTGTCATTTCCTCAATATCCGTACCTAAAATACACAAGCAACAAACACGAGCATATATTTGGCAGTTTTAATGATATTTTATGTAATTTAAGCCCGATTTGGACGATGAGACTATGTATAAAAGCAGTCTCATCAATGATATCTATCTTTTCTTGCTTCTTCCTAATGCTCGCATTAGTGATGCAACCATTGAACAAGTACTCATCTCGAATTGAGTCACGTTGCGGATTATTCTTTTTGAGTGCCATCGAGTTCATGAACCTCATGATTAATTGGCTAAGCTCATTTCCTATTATATCGTAGTTAATTCTTGGTGAACAAGCTTTCATCACTCTTCTGCAGATCACTCATTGTTTTTATAACGCTAAAATAGTATCCCTTGAGAAAAATTGAATTTTCATTACTATAAGGATTATTCAAAGTGAGATTTATAAGTGATCGTTATTAAAATGAAGCTGTTTATGAAACACTTTGGAAAACATAATTGTTTTCATAACAAAGAAAATCTTTGTAAATTTATTCTTGATTCTTATTTAAGAATTAAGCATGAAAATGTTTTTATTATAAACATGATGATAAAATTTTGACGAACTGAGTATTGCATCGTTAATCTTGCAATTGTATATAGTTGCGCGCCTACATACAATTTGGAATGGACCATGCAAGACTGATTAGTAGTCACCATAAAACTAATGAAAAAACACTACATTTTCTTTGAAGATTGTGAAAGATTAAATTTTATGAGATCTGCAAGAAGTGAAAAATAGGGACATAGTGTTAGGGACACCTACATATGTGCCTGTAGCATCTATTCTTCTGAGTTGAATTTACTCATCTGTGGAATTTGTCTTATTTGACAATTGACAACTCTTTCTTTTCCAATTCTCCCATGGTGTGATTCTTTGGAAAAGCATCTGATTACCGAGTGTTGATACCCGATTGGATGTATCAACGTTCCTATCATTTCTTTTGATTTGATTTCATTTGAATGACCTGGGTAACGATCCGAGGAGCTTTCGAATGCGTACTCAAATTATGAAAATATGGGATATATTCATATTTGTTAAATGTTTTCGTCTGTATCTGATTTGAAATTCTCTCGCATAGATTATGTGTTGACCTTACTCTTTTAAGGTAAGTTATGTCTCCAGATATCCTTGAACTTGTGAAGGATTATGAGTTATTATTAGTCTTTTGAGAAGTTCACATCTTATCTACGACAATAAAAATGCAAAGTTGATAGTGCCAGTAGAATGGATTGATTGATTATCACATGACGACATTGTCTTAATTGATAGGAACTCGAATAGAATTCCCCTAAATAATAAGATGTTGATTATCAAAAGTGATGATGACCATATCCTGCATTTAGACTTGAAATTATACCATGATTAGTTGTGAACTAGTTATAGATATTGTAATCTAGAAGAACCTAATATGAATTTTTTAAAAGATGTTTCTGTTATCTGAAACTTTAGGAGGTATTTATTGGTGAATTACATAGACTTTTTCCATTAAGGCAGATTGAAATTGGTGTTGATTATAGACCTGGTGCTGCACCTGTGGTGTGTGCATTGTACGTCAGCACCATCTGAATTAAAAGGAATTACCGTACAACTGAGAGAGTTGTCGGAGAAAGATTTTATTCTACCAAGCTCGTCATCATGAAGAGATATGGTGTTATTATTTCTTATATTTATAGATTACTGTGAACTGAGTAAATTGACAATCGAAAACGATATCCATGACTCGAAATGGAAGATTTGTTCGATCATTTACAAGGTTCTAGTGTATGTATTAAAGATTTGATCCATGGCATGGTTATCATCAACTTCGCGTCCGCGAAAAAGATTATCTATTCCAATCATTACATCCAGAACTTGTAATGAACATTATGAGTTTCACATGAAGTCGTTTAGATTGACTAATACACACGTAGCATTCATAAATTTGGTGAATCACGTGTGAAGGCTGTAACTTGATAAATTCATGCTTGTGATCATTAAGGACCATCTGTTTGTTTATAAGAATAAGAAGGAGTTAATAATTATTTATAGATTGTCCTGAATTGGCAGAACAATGAAAACCTGTACCTTGAATATTTAACAAGTGATTTAAGGCTTAATCCTTTACATAAAATGACCGTTTGATTAATGATGGTAAGATATATATATATATATATATATATATATATATATATATATATATATATATATATATATATATATATATATATATATATATATATATATATATATATATGTATATATATATATATATATATATATATATATATATATATATATATATATATATATATATATATATATATATATATATATATATATATATATATATATATATCTATATATATATATATACATATATATATATATATATATATATATATATATATATATATATATATATATATATATATATATATATATATATATATATATATATATATATATATATATATATATATATATATATATATATATATATATATATATATATATATATATATATATATATATATATATATATATATATATATATATATATATATATATATATATATATATATATATATATATATATATATATATATATATATATATATATATATATATATATATATATATTGACTCTTCAAAAATTAGAGGTCATTTAAGACTTTGGGCTTTACCAAAAAAAAAGTAGAAATATTTTTTGACAAATGTTTTATCGAAAAGAACTTTTGAGGGATTATTCCCTTATACCCAGAACATTTAACTAAACTCTTGTTTAGGGGTAAATGTTCGTGTATACCTCAAGACAACCTAAAAGGGATTGAGGAAACCATTTAAACCTTGACTTAAAATTTGAAACGACAATTTTTGCTTTTCAAATAAGAAATTTTTACCAAAGAATAAACGAAGGTTTTTTGAACATTTACGGATTTTATTAATTATTTTAATTATTTTCGGTAAATCAACAAAAGTCTTGTTAATTAAATTCAAATTTATTTTGAACATTTTTATAATTGGTCGAACTAAGAAAAATTAAAATTTTTACGTTATGTTTCATAAAAATTAAATATTTATTATTTAATTAGTTGTAATATTTATCGACGCTTTAAACGTCGGATTAAGCAAAACTGATAAAAATGATAGCTGAAACGAAACTGAAACATAGAAAATATGAAGGAAGGTGAACGTAATTACTGACACATTATGTAGAAAATATAAAGAATCAATTACGATGTATTTCTTAATAATGAATGTGCAAAATAAATTGCCGAACAATTTAAAATATAGCCGATGCTTATAAAAAGGATAATATAGATAATAAAAGTGGTTCGCGGCTAATGTGAACCATTAGAATTGAGAAGCCGATAGCGTTAAATGTTTTAAAGACCCCTTGCGATTGTCTAGATATGGAGGATTGTCAGATATAGTTATGTTGGTTTCTTGTAAGTATAAGTATTCTATTCTTGTCATTTCAGATTTAATGTATCATTATCAGAAGAAGTTGTACTGATGGCAAACTATGAAGGCATACATCGCCTCATACATTAGTAAACGGCTAACTATTGCAAAGGTCATCATCTGAATTTGATTTGATTTGGGTCATCGTCGACAGAATGACCAAATCTGCTAATATCATTCTCGTTAATGATAGATTCTTGATGAAGAAATTGACTCTTTTGTATTTAAATGAGTTGTGTAAACATGGTGTGCCTGTATCAATCATCTCTATCAAGATCCTCGCTTCGCATCGAATTTATAGAGATTTGCTTAGAAGTCATTGAGAACGAATCTTGATGAGAGTACTGTGTACCACCCCAATCGAAGGGACGAGGTAAAGTAACGATACAAAGTAATATAAGTGTCGTTTTATGTTTGAATGAATGACCTTTGGTAATAAACTGTAAAATCGTTTTCCTTTGGAGAGATTATCATTGATAATCATCATATTAGGATCGAGTTCGAACCTTGTTAAGATTTATATATTAGAGCATCTGTAAGCAGGAGTTGGGATGAAGACACCCGACATACACCCATTGTGAGTTGGACATGTCTTTTAGGTTTAAGGTTCCCTATGATGGTGAACCTAACCTTACAAAATACTCGACCCACGAGACCTGAGATGATTGTTGAAATTAGGATCTGATTATTGACTGCCGATAGTGGGTAGGAGGTTATGTTAATATGAAATGTAGATTTTGAAGTGCTAGATGGGTAGCAAAGTTATGCCAAAAATTTTAACCATGGAAAATGAATTGATGATCTGGAAGATCATGGGATATAAGTCCTCGTTGTATGGGACCATTGAGATGATGTAAAAGATTGATTTGAAAGGCATTTATGCTGGATCTACCCTAGGACTTCAAGAGCTGCGTGAATTATGTTTCGTATATCGAACTTGATAAATATCTATCAAGTGAAAATCTGAATTCTTCTTGATAAAGTTTAGATCGGCGAAAAGTTGCATTCATCAAAAACCCGTGAACATCATGGATAGAGAAAGTAAGTCAACATTAAGCCTGATCGTATTCCTGTAGTTATGTTTGATGAAACTCGCGTATTGTAATGAATTACACTAGTGAGAAAAGACCGAATGTGGAGGAAATACCCACATGGCTTTAACTCTATAAGAAGCGAGTAGTAAGATGATCTTTGAGGACAAAGATCCTGTTTAGGGGCTGTGACAATCCGTCAATTTATGGTTTATATTTTATTCTCAATATTTATTTGAAAACACTATTTTAATGTTATAATATGAACTCACTTATTTTTGGGAAGAAATTTGGATTTTACGTCTTGAAGTAGCATCGACTACGTCGAAACCGGAGGATTCTACGTTATGTGCTTACGTTTACATACACCGTTTTTGGTGACAGTCCGACATTTCAGGAAATAAATTTATCCGTGAATGTTATTTTGAGATTTTAATTTTGAGTTGGTTCATAAACTCACAAATTTAAGAGAAGAGATTAGGACTTACGATTATAATTTAACGTCCTTTACGATTAAACCGGAACCCTTAAGATTACGTATTTACGTTTTTGAACTCTGTTTTTTATGAAACTATTTTTATTAGATTCGTTTTGTGCCGTTGATTCATAATTTATAAAAACGTTTTTCGTAAAACGACCCGAGGGCACGCAAATCGAGGAAACTAGAATCGAGGAGTACCCGTAATTAAATGGGGATGGGACAAGATAAACTTGCCCCACCGCCACTACATGGGATGACAAGCTTATTAAACATACCTTTGAGGTGTCAAACTTGTAAGCTAACAAGTTACACTTGTTAACTTTACTTAGCTAAACAAGCTACAAAACCACAAACCACTCTCATCTAAACCATTTCCCACAATCCTTACATGCAAAACTCACACACTCCACTGCTCTCTCTCTAAATTTAGTCCAAGAACCACCACAACACCACCATTTGATCTTAAATTAACCACAATATCATGTTTTATTCACACATATGTTGAAGAACCTTTGAACATATGAAGATTGGAGGTGATCTTAACCTATGAAAATAAGTTTTAATGAGGTTAAAGGGATGAATTCATGGAGGTGTTCATCTATCCAAAGGAGCCAAGAAGTTTCCTTGCTAAAGTTGAAGATTTGATAACAAGAACCAAGTCTTGTTCATCAAAAACCTCATCTTTTCATCACTAATGGTGGTATAAAGATTGTTCTTCCTATCCTCTTGTTATTTTGATTATGTAATCTTGTATTTTCATTAATTATGTATATGTATATGATGATGAATGATGATTAAAAATATTATGTGGGGATTTGGTGTTGATAGATTTGATAAACATGGGTAAAAAGATGGAAAACCACATGTAAAATGGTTAAAATCTTGCTAAATATGATGGCTGTATAAAAACAGTAAGTAACTAAAGGTTAAACTGATAAAATGATAAAGTGGAATCCATTTACATTAAGTGTTAGATGTCATACACATGTGAGAGTTGGCCATGCAATGGAATCATCAAAATGAGTGAGATATGATCAAAACAAGATTAGTGTACCAATCTGAATAGTCTCTTTTGTAGGGACTGTTAAGGATAGTTAAACATGGAATGAGCAGTAGCTATAGCTAACCTATTTGTAGCAAATAATATGAAGTTTATGCCATCCAAAAATGAGCTTCTATCTCCTTATAGAACTCAAGATATGATAAAAATGGTGAAGATGAAACTAAAAATCAGATTTTGAAGAATTAATGTTTAATAGTATTATATAAGCAGTCAAACTAATATAGTATAAAATGTGAATTAAAACCCATTAACTTATAAATTTAATTTATATAAATATGTATAAGGTTAAATAAATGGAAACTATATAAAAATGGTAGTTGAATAAGATTTATAAGTTATAAAAACTATAAACATGATTTTTACGACTTTTTCAGCTATTACCATAAAATTAACGTTTTTGTTAAATAAAACTTAGACGGTTGGACCCGTCTAATGTAAACTTTTATAAACTCATATACTGATATATAAACATATATAACAAGTAAAAACCGATAAAACCCGAACTATAAAACATACGGACATTAACGGGCTAAGTTAATGTTATTGGACTAATAATACAACAAAATGGGCTAAAACACCTATAAACTTATTTATTGGGCTTAACCCACTTAGGCCCAACATGTAAAGTGTAAATACTGATAGTACAAGTATAAAATGGATTGATACAAGTTGATGGACTTATAATAGGCTTATTGGACCTAAAACATGTAAATAGGTAAAACTAGTAAACTAGTATAAAAGCTATCAACACATAACACTAAAATGAGCAAATGAGAATATGTAAACCACTTGATCATCATATATATAAAATCATCATATGTATACATAATTGTTATTTTTATAAAGTCATTGGACAAGAGTCTAAGACAAGTATTATTTGTCTAGGTTTCCCGTGATTGAAGCACGTACCGTACATCCGAATTGCCGATAACCCGCCTTCCCACATCAACGTGAGTTCATAGCCTCGCACTCTTTTAAATGTTTTTATGAAATGTTTTATAAACCCGCGAGGGAGATAACATGTTAGTTGTTATAAAATAGGACACCATTTGTCCCGATTGTCTGTTTATTGATTTGGACCCGAATGATTATATGACCCGATGAATGATTAAATGACCCGATATATGAAATGAAATGGATTATTAAAGTTAGGTTATGTCACTAAAAGTCCCATTAGCATGAATTGTGAACTACTGGGATTTGGTAGACGCTTATGCATATATAGTACTATTTGGGGACAATTACCCCAGTTCGCGCCTTGACGGTTGATCCCCGTCGTGCGACATTGATTGGTAAGCGAATTCATGTATGAGAAGATTTCTATAAGCGTGATTATTGTGACGACACGTTGTTTTAGATGGGCAATTGATTGTCGGGCTAGCTACCCGTTGTTTGTTGTAGTAAGGTAACAATGTCATGCGGCTTATAATAATCCAAAATAACGAAATACTGCTATATGCACTAAATTACGATATATTGCCGGACTAGCAATACGGGGTCTTACTATTGATATTATGTTCGTGTTTTGGTTTCTCATAACCATATTCATATAACGGTTTTTATTTAACTCTATACAACGTTATAAAACGTATTGTATGATATTTTTTACGACATTGGCTCGTGTAATGATTTTAAAGGCAAATGCATATATTATGATTTTCGATAAGGATTTGTATAAAAATGACTTTGGCTATTTTATGGCCTATTACAATGATTTGTATAAAATGATTTTCGGTAATAATTTTATACCGATGTTATATTGATGGATTTAATTAAAACTCTATGAATTCACTCGGCGTTTTCGCTGACCTTTTCTTTTTTACATGTTTTATCTCAGGTACTTGAAGGTAATTCTCGGGAAGACAACAAGAATTCATGGCCCGCACTTAAATAATAATTTCCATTCAAATTCTTTGTAAACAATTGTATGAAATACAATGACTTGGGACCTATGTAAATTTGATATTTATGAATGGAAATGCTTTATTATTAAACGACGTGATTTTTAAGCATTGTCTATGATGTGAGTAATGTGCTATCCCGTAACACCAACGAGTCTTCCGCTGTATTGAATTGTGTAAATTTGGGGGTGTTACATGTGCCTTGCATCCTTCACTAGGAGCTTATCCCTCTTACCCAGACTATTTAATTAGAGGCAACCCCTCTAATTGCATGACGAAGTATCCCCTCCAAGTATTCATGCACGGTGGAACCTCATGACCTATATGGGCTATTTAGCTAATTAAATAGATTTTCATAAAAACATAAGTCTTTTTAAACTATAAAACCAGTTTTATGAACATGAATCCAAATATCTTAGAACTTATGTTATTCCGCTGCTATTAGTCTTGTATTCTTACGTTATTCCATGTCATTCTAGTATATCCGTGCACTGAGCGTTATGCTCATCTATTACTTTTCTTTCCATGTCCCAAAACGAAGGGCATAGGATGGAATCTGCCATAGACTTATTGTCCTTTTTCCCTATATACTTATGCTTGTCTGGTCTTTCCTAGTTCATTTACTTTATTTATGTTTTGGTTTGATGTTTGGGAACCGATGTTTGATTCCGGTTTTTCCTATTGTCATGTATGTTTTACTATATATTTCCTTGCATGGTTTGATGACACGTCATAATTACGCGTAACGATCCACTTATCAAAGTGGGATGTTACAAAAATTAATGTTTTTAACATCAAAATATGGGGGTTTTATCAAGATCATCATAAGATTGATCGTACAACAACTTTACCAAATCAAATTCATAAGAAAAGAAAAACCTCATACATGTTCATAAAAATAGGATCAAAATGATCCTTGTTGAATTACAAGGATGAGTCTACAATTATATTAGGAAGATTCAAGCTTGAAAAATAAAAAATTGGATGTTCTTGGGGTTTTGTGGGTCACGGCATAAACAAGGGAGAGAGAGTGGGTGGTTGTTTGATTTCTAAAAATGATTTATATGTGTTTTTAGGTTAGTGGAAATTATATATATAGTGTAGTAATTGTGGAGGGTAGTTTTTGCCAATTTTCAATCTTGTGGACTAAAAAGCAATCAAGTAATTTAATGGGTAGAAAATGACTATTAGTCAAATTAGAAAATATTTACGGGACTCGGGTTTCGTAAAAATACTTTTCAAAAGTTAAAACACTTCATAAATATAATAAAAAAGCTCCGACATGACTTAAAACGTAATTAAATCGAAAACGTCAAAAATATTATATATCGAAACAATCGATAATAAAACGTAAATTTTCGGGCATCCGTCGGTATCGCGATCACTAATAGTTCTCGCCATTCTTTAAAACGTAAAACATGAGAAAAAAAATAAATATAATATAAAATCATTCTTATGATAATTTGAGAATGAAATATCGATACCTAATGTATTCCTTGCCGTTTTTCATCTAAACGACATTCTTACGTTAAGTTTCAATCCATAACCTTCTCGGATAGCCGATAATTAAAATTCTCATTAAAGTAAACATATAATACTTAATAGTCGAGATTAGAATATCGACCGGAAATTGACGGATTGTCACATGATGGAGTTAAGTCGCCGACATGTGAATTCAATCCGCTAACAAGTGAAACATTGTAACAGCCCCATATTACCTATACGCTCCAGAACATTGATCTGCGGTATTACTTTATAGACACAAGTCATAATAATAGAAAATAACTCAAAAGAGTGAAAAAATCAACTTTCTTCATATACTAATGAAAAATTAGAATTTTACAATATAAGGTTCCCAAAATCTAGAATAATAATTTCAATCTTGTGCCTCTTCATGCCATCCTCATGTTGCTCCATAATAGCATTCTTTAAAACCTTAGATATATGCATAAAATCAACACAATGGTTGAGTGAATTGATAGGTTTAAAATCATTTTGAATATAAGATCCTTTTTCTGAGCTACGTTATTATTCGCTCGTAAAATTTATAAATTAATGCACTAAGCCTATGATACTGCGACTAGACATATCAGAAACCACAATTGTCCTTTTGAGGAAGTCTGCCAAACTATCCTGCTTAGCAAAATAAAGTATGTCTGTTTGACCACTAAGGTACTAGCAAGTGCGACTTTCCCAGACAGGGGATGTTAGTACCAAAATAGTACTATTTACAATATAAGCGCTCATTTCAAGGAAATGATTAATGGTTCATAATTAAAAAGGGACTATCAAGGCAGCAGTAAGCATAGTGTCAATAATTATATCTGAGAAGCATACCAAAAACACTTGAATTACAGTTTAACATATATCCCCCTCACGGGTTTTCAAATCATTAAAAGTAGTATACTTTAGTGAGGCTATGAACTCACCTGGGATCCATAAATCTAAGCTATATCAGATATATTTCATTCACAGTAAAACAGTTTGATCACACAAACCACAACTTGGTCACATAAACAACAATTTGATCTTACACAATCCTGGATTAACACATTTTGTATAGTATCAAGTCTTTAATCTTTTATTCATTCTTTATTAGTACTTGGTTATATATTCTTTATTTATTATTTGGTGGTAATTTTGGCACCATTGTTTTGTCCATCATACTCAGAAGCCATTCTATAAACGTTTGAGGAGCGAGGGCACTTTAAATCGTAAACCCTACCCCTCAGTCAAAACGTAATATCAAGATGGAACATCTTTGTAAAAAAATCCCTACTAACACGATACTTTCATTACTTCCTCATATTTATAATTAATCTTCTTTAGTTTTAAAATTGGCAAAAATAGCCCTTTTAGTTATACTTTGGTATAATTACACTTTTAACCCCTAAAGTATATAGTTTTCGTATTTGCATTTTAAACCATTAATATTTAATCTTCGGGTGTAAAACTTTCGAACATTTATTCCTATAGATTATAATTTCATAAAATGAAACTTTTGACCCAAAATGGTATAGTGTTTCAAAAATGACAACTTTAGTCCCTATACTAGTAAAAATCACATAACAACCTCAAAAATGGACCAAATGATCTAAGATTTTGAAACAAAGTTTCAAAACATGTTTATAATCATAATAACAACATTTCTTTAGAATTATAGCTTTTGAAATAGGTTTTTGCTTATTATTTCATGCAAATTACAAAACTAGGGTTTTAAGACATTTTTAAATTATAACTTACATTTAAAATGACCAAATGACTTAGTTCTTTTTAGATTATCTTTCTAAAAAAACTTTGGCATTATAAAAACAATAAGAAAGTATTATAACAAGATCAAAGGATAGCTAACATAGAAATTACCTAGGATGCTCCAAAATGGCTCCAAATGGCTTCCTATGAGCACAACGTGATCAAAGCCTCAAGAGCTTCAATGGATTCCTTATAGACCTGGTTTCTAGTCTTGGGGGATTTTATAAGACGTTTATAGAAGTGGAAATGGAGAATGGGTAGGAGATACAAAGGAAACCGGGTGCAAGTTCTAACAATGGGAGTTCGCCATTATACATAGTTTTTCCAAGCCTTAGGCTCCAAGTTCTGGATATGGACGTGTAGGATAGATAGATTAGGGACTAAGGGAGGATAGGTAAGGTCTATGCACGTTTGTAGGAGCTAGATTCATGTCAATCTTGGTTTTTGGGCTAAAAACACTTCACGGCAACATATGGATATGATCAATGATGTGTAGCACACACGGAGCTTACCCACCTGCTTAAAAATATCCTAAAATATCCTAGGATATTTAAAATATCTGTATTTCAAACTTGGAATGGGAGGGAAAGAGTTTAAAATGAGTTTTCAAAGGAAAATACAAAACCGGGTTTCAAATTAAGGCTTGTAACTTTAAACTTTGTGATTTTGGTGATTAAGTGTTTAGGAATATGATTAGTGATGTATTAGGGTTTAATTAGGGTATATACATTGTAATTAAGACGTTTGGGTCTTTGGATTGAATTTTACCAAAGGTTTGATGTGAAAATGGGAAGAAAACTTAGGCTGGTTAAGGTTTCTAATAATTTATGGTTAAGTCTTAGTAAAAATGATTATCCTTCAAAGATCCACTAATGTAAACTCTATTTATACATCATGCATTATCCTTGATGTGATCATGAAGTCCTTACATTGGTTTTATTAAGTTATTCTAAGTAAACATGTCTAAAGGGTGAAAATACTAATTTTGACCTAATTTACAAGTCATTCATTATCTTAATATAATCTTATAACCATAATGAAGTGCTATGGGTGTTTGGAGACTTGTCCTAAAAGAGTAGGTGGATTTCTTAATACAAGGGTTTTTAGGTCATTAATCCTAATGACTTTCTATCTTGGGTAATTAGGGTTTATATCTTTATGTATACTTACTCTAGGGCTTATATAATATGTTTATGACTTCTATGGTTCAAACATTCTTGGTTTAAGGGTTTATATAGGTTTACCATATTCTAGGGATAATTATGGGAGCTTAAGATCCTATGCTTTGATAACTTGTACCTTATGCTTTGTTAACTTGTAACTTAACTTGAGATAAATGTATAGCTTTAATATGATACTTAGTTGAGTTTTATAATTAGTGGCAAAAGATTATACTCTAATTTATTATAGAATGCATTTTATATGATAATCTTGGTTATAGGTCATTTACATGTAATTAGTTTTGGATTATTGAATATTAGTAATTTATGATCTATTATCTTTCCTTTATATGGTAGATTATAATTAGTTTATTGTATTTAATAATAGTAGATAGATATTATGTAGTTATATTGCTTGAAATATTTTTACTAAGGGTTTCTGGGTGATGATCTACACTATTATGTACATTTACTTGTACTTAGCTTTGTATGGTTTATTCTTACTATTATTAAGCATTATTATTTCTTCAAGGTATAGTTTATAACTTGTTTATAATCCCTAAGATCTTATTCATTTATACTTTCTATTCATAGTTTATCATTCTTGAGTTTACCACTCATTTTAGGGATTCTAGGGTTTCTAAGGGAATTTAGGGCATCGTAGTTATAGTTGAGATGTTATTATCAATATTGAACTTATAAGATTACTTTTAGATCTTAGAATTGGCATATACATTGTGTTTACCACATATAGGAATATGTTGTGGTGGTAGTTCAGGTTGTGAGAAGCAGTTCATCTTACCAAGTAAGGTATAAAAAGCAAAAATTTCTAGCCACATATTCATATTGAGACAATTATATCACATATATACATATGTGAAATTTGAGGATTGTCACAGTCTCTCCTCTTCAAATAAATCTCGTCCCGAGATTTAAATAAAGAGCGATGTCATAAGTTAAAGAAGAGCATAATCCTCATGTTTTTAAACATATTCATACCCTTTCTCAGAGTTTTAATAATTCAATAATTAGAAATATAACATTATACCACATAATTTAGTTTATCATTGGAAACTCTTTCATTGGGATGAAATTCAGATTCATCGGATAAACATTTCTTCATTTCGCAATGTGAAAAGTATCATGAATATTACTGAGTTCTTTGGGAAACTCAAGTCAATATATCACTGCTCAATTCAAAATCATTAATTGATTATTGCATTTTTCAAAATCAATTTGGGTAATTGATAGAGAAAATACTCTTTTCAACTAGATATTGGATGGTGTAGTTTATCATTTATAGTGAGAAAAAGGATTGTGATCATTCTTACAATTCACCATTTTAATCCAGCAGATTCTTAATTATTACAATTTAACGTTCTACGAAGCTCTATTCTAATATAATATTTTCCAATAGTCTCATGAATTATCTTGTGTCTCGTAAGTTGAAAATCTCCAACTTTAGCCCAGCATATACGTAAATGGCACTTATTTCGATAGAGTGATTCAAATATTATTGCTTTGATTCTAGCATGACAACTATTGTTACACGGGAAATTTTACAAATGATAATTGTCCTTCCAAAATTTATAACACATACATGGATTCAGATATTGTGTTTAATATGACAACTATTGGTGAAGAATGACAACTATTGGAACTTCTTTCCATGTCTTCACCAATTCCAAGTCTTATGTTTAATATGATAAGACGAATATTCCAACTTTTTGACATATTCATGAAGTCCTTACCATAATTTATATAGGATTCAGATCTTCTTCTTAGTTCCGGAGAGATACAAAACTCACAGGAGACGTGAATAAAACGCTTCTACAAAGAATACTATAGAGACGGATAAAGCTTGAATAGAAGTCGGTATTTTATTTCCGATAATACAAGATAATTTTACCAAACATATGATTTGTAAGATTTTTTCTTTACAAATCCTAGTCTAATGTCCTAGTATGTTGAAAATCCTACACCAAATGGTGTAAATTTCTATGTGATGCAGGGTGCATTTCTTTTGTTATGGTAGCTTCTTATTTATTTGAATTTACGGACATTCTTTCCTTGTTGAATTTAAGCTTAAGATTTTTGCCCATGATTGTGCTAAATTACCTTGTTCTTTAACTTTTGGGATATGTTAATGACTTTTTCCTATATATTGGGATTTTGGAAGCGGTAATCTATAAGAATCTTTGATTAAATTCCTTGATAAACTTTTGTAGCAAAATCTTCTCATGGAGTCTTCTTAGTAGAATCTCAGATGAAATTCCATGACATAATTCTAAGGTAAATTCTTTTGATGAAGTTTTATGATAAAATTTTATTATGAAAGCTTTTATCATTCTATGGGATAGGATACAACTCTACTCATTCTTGAAATTTCCTCGTGTATGCCTCGAGGTTAATTCCTTTTATCATTAGATAGCGGAGTTCTTCTTTCATATTCTCGGTCATTTTTCTAAGAAATATTTGAAATTAAATCAAGCGATCTTATGTACTTCTTTTATCTCAATGGATTGAGCATAGAGAATTTACCAAGATAACTGACGAAGTTCTATTTTCTTATTGCAATCTTCATTTTATAATTTCAAATATGATTGATACGATAGAAAACTTAATTGGCTCTTTCAATCCAACGGGTTATACTAATAGCATCTTTTCTTCCTTGGATATTAAAAACTGACTAATCATCGAGTCTTCTTCCTGATAATACTTCTTATTGACAATTTGTACTTGCAGGATTTCAGCAACATCATTATCAATTATTTCTCAAATACCTTTAGGGTTTAGAATGAACGGGAAAGAATAGAAAATTTTCAGAATCCAATGTGTACTTATATCAGAAAACATTTGTCTATGTATATGGATACATATAAATGCTTATCGAACACAAGGTATATCTTTTAGGTTTATATAGAAAACTTACTATGTTGATTATCATTCATATCTAAGGATAATAAATCCAACTATGAAATTGAATTTCATAGTTTACCATGGATTTATATAGATATGACTCATACATAATCGTAACATATGATATGGAATAGAGGAGTATAGCGGAAAATGTAAAAACTCGTCTTATAGAACAAGCTTCTCTTTTACATATCATATATTCTGTTAGAAAATCCTTTTTGATAGAAAAAAGTCGAGAATATAATATTTCTAGAAAACTTGGAAAGTTTCCTTACTCATTCATCAAACTTGCGGGTTACATTCAATTGATAATTCGTATTATCATAGAAGATAACAGAAATTCCAAAAATATATACTTTCTCAAGCATATGCTTTTCCCAGAATTAACATAATTTCATTCATAATCATTTTTAAGAAAACCAAGAAATAGGGGATTTGTAATTTCTCATAAGTAGATATGAAATGACAAGATGAGAAAAAACGACTGTTATTTATTAACAACTTGTCTGTTTAAACTTACAAGATAAGCTTCACTATTAATATAAAAGTAAAGACATAAAGTTGAAAGTATTTACAACTTAATGGTCTAATGTCTTCATATCTCCTTTTAAGTTCTTTGATGGCATAAAAAAGATTTTGTATGTCAGCTCGATGTCTAAATACAATGTCCTCAATGACTTACCCAAGGGTAGAAATCTTTAGTCGAGCTTGAACAATTTCTTCATCGTGTATCATTTGTCTTCTCTGCAACTTGGTTTTAGTTTCTTCTAAATCTTCTTATAACATCTCAAAATCTCGTTGTATAATTCTCCGGCCTTTCCTAATTCCTTCAACTTTATCTTAAAGATATTCAATACGCTCGGGATAAAATTGAAAGTCCCTAATCAATGCTAGAAACCCTAAACTTAACTAATCAACACAAGGTATTACTTTTCAAACGTAATCTTATTATTGTATAATAAAGAATTACAAGTGTTATGGATGGACAATGTGTTGTGCACACTTTGAACAACTATAAACCCTAACTTATGAATACAGTCGCAGCTGTTTGATTCTATAAGTTCTAAGCAATAATGTTATGAATATACTCAAAGTGTTAAACATTAATGCATGGATACACATCCTATTTATAGTGATACGAGGTTGACCTAAATAGTACTTGATGGTGACTACACAAGAATTTCACTTTTCAGACATGAGTCACATGATGCTCTTCTATTCTTGGTAGTCTGCCATTATGCTTTAAGGAAACAGTTGTCAAAAAAGTTTCCTTTTTCTTCATAGTCTCGAACACACAAATGGCATGTCCAAAGTGTTCTGAGTGTTAACAGGGTATTGCCACCCCTGTTAACCCTCAACCCCTCAGAGTCCCTGATACATCTTGGCTGTTATCCATCACAGCCAATGAGTATGTCTTCAAGTAATCTTTAACTTACTTGACAATGTCTCTGACATGGACTCCTCTGAGGTTGCTCACAGAGACTTGGATCTCTGTAAGTCTTGCGATACTTGCCTGCCTCCTAGGCACAGGCAAGGGACTATTTAACAGCTTAATTATGTTTAAATCTATGATCAGGGAATCTAACAAGCTTAGATTCCCAATAAAAATTATTTCATATAGGGTAGGATATCTTTAATTTGTTGTTCATATGTATTTTGGGTAAGTTTTCAGATATATAGGGGATAGTGCATTATTAAGGTAAGGTGATGGAAAATTTTTGGTGTTGAGTTGTAAAATCTATTTCTTCATTATATGCTCGTATAAGTGTCGTCATCAAAAGGTAAAACAGCTTTTGGGATTTTTGATCTTTGGATGGATTTTATAAGGTATGATATGGATTACTCATTGGATGACTGGAAATATACTTCGGGAAATCATCAAGAATACTTGTAGAATGCTCATCTTGAGAATCCGTTAATATGATAATAGGAGGAAGATAGGAATACATATTTCTGGAGACGTCGATAAATAACATAATTTATTTATATTATATTACGTACAACATAATATTATTTATGTCTAAACATTATATCTCTTATGCATAAGCATAATATAAACTTACACATAATCATGGGGAATAACAGTACATTCATCTACATCATTCTTGTAGCAGCACTGGCTTTGGCACGAAGGATTTTCTTGAAATTATTTTAAAAAGTAGTTCGAGTCAAGATTTTTATTCTTGTTCTCTATAACCATGGCTTTGAGTACCAATCTGTAACACCCCCATTTTATCTTTACACAACAGAACATTGATCTGGGGTATTACTTCATAGAAGACAAGTCATAATAATAGAAAACAACTAAAACGAGTGACAAAATCAACTTTCTTCATATATTATGAAATATCAAAGTTTTACAATATAATGTTCCTAAAATCTAGAATAATAATTTCAATCTTGTGCCTCTTCATTCTATCCTCATGCTACTCCATACTAGCAATCCTTAAAACCTGAGATATATGCTTAAATTCAGCACATTGGTTGAGTGAATTCATATGTTTGAAATCATTTTGAATACAAGATCCTTTTGCTGAGCTACGTTATTATTCGCCCGTAAAATTTATAATTTAATGTACTAAGCTTATGATACCGCGACTAGACATATCAGAAACCCACAATTGCCCTTATAGGAAGTCTGCTAAACTATCCTGCTTAGCAAAATAATGTATGCCTGTTTGACCACTACGTTGCTAGCAAGTGCGACTTGCCCAGACAGGGGATGTCATTCCCCAAATAGTACTATTTACATTATTAGCGGTCATTTCAAGAAAACGATTAACGGTTCATAATTAAAAAGGGACTTTCAAGGCAGCAATAAACATATTGTAAATAATTATATCTGAGAAGCATACCAAAAACACGTGTATTCCAGTTTAACATATATCCCCCTCACGGGTTTTCAAATCATTGAAAGTAGTATACTCTAGTGAGGCTATGAACTCACCTGGGATCCATGGAGTCTAAATTATCTCAGATATATTTCATTCACAGTTAAACAGCTTGATCACACAAACCACAACTTGGTCGCAAAAACAACAACTTGATCTCACACAAACCTGGATTAACACATTTTGTATAGTATCATGTCTTTAATATTTTATTCAATCTTTTTCAGTATTTGGTTATATATTCTTTATTTATTATTTGGTGGTAATTCTAGCGCCATTGTTCGGGCCATCATACTCAGAAGCCATTTTATAAACCTTTGAGGAGTGAGGGTACTTTAAATCGTAAACCCAACCACTCAGTCAGAACGTAATATCGAGATGGAGCATATTTTTACAAAGCTCCCTACTAATATGATACTTTCATTACTTCCTCATATTCATAATTAATCTTCTTTAGTTTCAAAATTGGCAAAAATAGCAATTTTAGTAATACTTTGGTATAATTAGACTTTTAACCCCTAAAGTATATAGTTTTAGTATCTGCATTTTAAACGCTCAATATTTAACCTTAGGGTCTCAAAATTTCTAAAATTTATTCTTATAGATAATAATTTCATAAAATGACACTTTTGGCCCAAAATGTTAAATAGTTTCAAAAATGACAATTTTAGTCCCTATACTTGTAAAAATCACATAACAACCTCAAAAATGGGACCAAATGATCTAGGATTTTAAAACAAAGCTTCAAAACATATTTATAATCACAATAACAACATTTCTTCCGAGATAAAGATTTTGAAATAGGTTTTTGCTTATTATTTTATGTAAATTACAAAACTAGGGTTTTAAGACATTTTTAACTTACTACTTTCATTTAAAATAACCAAATGACTTAGTTCTTTTAAGATTATCTTTCTAACATAATTTTGGAATTATAACAACCCTACGAAGTTATTATAACAAGATCAAAGCATGGCTTACATATAAATTACCTAGGATACTCCAAAATGGCTCCTATTGGCTTCTTATGAGCACAACTTGCTATCAAAGCTTCAAGAGCTTCAATGGCTTCCTTCTAGACCTGTTTTCTAGTCTTGGGGGATTTCCTAAGACTTTTATATAAGTGGAAATGGAGAATGGGTAGGAGATACAAAGGAAACAGGGTGCAAGTTCTAACAATGGGAGCTCGCCCCTATTTATAGTTTTTCCATGCCTTAGGCTCCAAGTTCTAGATATGGACATGTAGGATAGATATCTTAGTTACTAAGGGAGGCTAGGTAAGGTCTATCTACGTTTGTAGGAGCTAAATTCATGTCAATATTGGTTTTGTGGCTAAAAACACCTCACAGCAACATATGGATATGATCAATGATGTCTAGCACATACGGAGCTTACCCACCTGCTTAAAAATATCCTAAAATATCCTAGGATATTTAAAATATCTGTATTTCAAACTTGGAATGGGAGGGAAGGAGTTTTAAATGAGTTTTCAAAGGAAAATACAAAACTGGGTTTCAAATTAAGGCTCGTAACTTTATACTTTGTGATTTTGGTGATTAAGTGTTTAGGAATGTGATTAGTGATGGATTAGGGTTTCTAATGATTTATGGTTAAGTCTGAGTAAAAATGATTATCCTTCAATTAGCTACTGATGTAAACTCAATTTATACATCATACATTGTCCTTATTGTGTTCATGAAGTTCGTACATTAGTTTATTAAGTTACTCTTAGTAAACATGTCTAGAGGATGAAAATACTCATTTTGCCCTAATTTACAAGCATGCATTGAAATCTTGTACCTTGTGCATTAGGGTACTTGTACATTGTCTTAATATAATCTTATAACCTTAATGAAGTGCTATGGGTGTTTGTAGACTTATCCTAAAAGACTATGTAGATTTCTTAATATAAGGGTTTTTAGGTCATTAATCCTAATGACTTTCTATCTTGGGCAATTAGGGTTTATATCTTTATGTATACTTATTCTAGGGTTTATATGATATGTTTATGACTTCTATGGTTTCTACATTCTTGGTTTAAGTGTTTATATAGGTTTACCATATTCTAGGGATAATTATGGGAGCTTAAGATCCTCTGCTTAGATTACTTGTACCTTATGCTTTATTAACTTGTAATTTAACTTGAAATAAATGTATAACTTTAATATGATACTTAGTTGAGTTTTATAATTAGTGACAAATGATTGGACTCTAATTCATTATAGAATGGATTTTATATGCGAATCTTGGTTATAGGTCAGTTACTTGTAATTAGTTTTGGATTAGTGAATATTAGTACTTTGTGATCTATTATCTTTCCTTTATATGGTAGATTATAATTAGTTTATTCTATTTAATAATATTACATAGATATTATGTAGTCATATTGCTTGAAATATTGTTTACTAAGGGTTTCTAGGTGATGAACTAGACTATTATGTACATTTACTTGTACTTATCTTGGTATGGTTTATTCTTACTATTCTTAGGCGTTAGTATGTCTTCAAGGTA
Organism: Glebionis coronaria; assembly: GCA_025667525.1. Classification (NCBI taxonomy): domain Eukaryota; kingdom Viridiplantae; phylum Streptophyta; class Magnoliopsida; order Asterales; family Asteraceae; genus Glebionis; species Glebionis coronaria. The sequence continues at coordinate 330,318 of JANFOE010001160.1, forward strand.
TAGTTTATAACTTGTTTATAATCCTTAATGAATTATTCATATGTACTTTCTATTCATAGTTTATCATTCTTAAGTTTACAACTCATTTTTAGGGATTCTAGGATTTCTAAGGGAATTTAGGGCATCATAGTTATATTTGAGATGTTATTATCAATACTGAACCTATAAGATTACTTTTATATCTTAGACTTGACATATACATTGCGTTTACGACATATAGGAATATGTTGTAGCGGCCGTTCAGGTTGTGAGAAGCAGTTCATCTTACCATGTAAGGTACAAAAGCAATCATTTCTAGCCAAATATTCATATTTAGAAAATTATAGCACATAATACATATGTGAAATTTGAGGATTGTCACAAACATTGTCAGTGGTTGAGGAATCATTATGAGAGATGAATGCCATGCTTCCTGGTGTTGATTTGCTTCCTTGTTTGAGCATAGCTTCAGGTTCCATCACCTTCAAGTTATTATATATGTCATCATATGAGGTGTTCTTATGAGCCTTGGTGGCAATGATTGACTTAGCATGAATTTCTCAAGAATCACCAAGACCTCCAAGGAAGGCAACACTAATGTCTTCTTCTTCAAATTTTGTTCCCATGAAAGCCAACTTCGTGGTGATATCTTCAAGACGACTCACCTCACTTAGCTTCTCATTAGGATGAGCTTTAAACACAGTAAACTCCATAACCAACTTCTTTCTCCTTGGTTTGAGAGTTTCCTCGTTACCACCATAAATGGTTTCAAGGGCTTCCTAATGCTCCTTAGTAGATTCATACTTTCTGAATTTATGTTTCATCTTAGGACAAAGTGCCAGTTTGAGAGTGCTTATAGCTTTCATATCATTCCTTCTGTCTGCTATCTCAACAGCTTAAACAGAACTTCAATCTTCAGGTTTTGCAAGTAGCTCATCTCCAGTCTTTTGAGCTGCTCTTCGTGCTTCTATAGCAGCAACAATCTTTTCTTCCTTTTGAATTGGTTACCAAATTCAATAAGTTCATAGAAAACATAGTTATCAACTTAGAGATATTGCTCAAGTATGAACTCCCAATGTTCAAAGTTATCAGGATCAAGTATGGGGATTTTGAGATTATGATTTGAGGATGACTGTGAAAGTTTAGTTGAAGTAGACATGGTGTTTCAGGGTTTTTAGGGGTTTAAGCGATTCAGGGTTTTTTGTGTTCTTTAGATCAAAAGTTCCTCAACAAACTCTTATACCACTTGTTGATCCCTAACTTAGATCGATTAAGCTTTTGTATTATCGAGATTAGTTCAAGTATAATACGTAGAGACACTTTGTATATTCAACAAACTAAGTATTATGCAGAATTAATACTTAGTACAAAGAACAAACAACAATTTACATATACCAAACTTTCAACTTCGATTGATAATGATAACGGTGAACAAAAGTGATTGAAAAGTATATGAAACATAAAACCTAAGACCTCCTTTTATACAAATAAGGAGCCTTGTAAACAAAGCTATCATATCAAATCTTATAGGAAGATATAATAAGATAAACATAACAAAATACAATATTCTGCATTGTTGAGTTATTGTCATGACATTTTTGTCACCATTTATGATATTTTAATTTCATTTAGTTCTTTCTATAGACACGCTATTATTGTGATGATATCCATACGTCGCGCCACATATTTTGCCATGGTGGGATGTGACAGGATCAGTCCCCTTTCGGCTCCATGCATCCGCAACTACGTTTGCTTTACCAGGATGGTATTTTATATCACAATCGTAATCACTCAGTAGTTCTATCCAGCATCGTTGCCTCATGTTCAGCTCCTTCTGATCTTGTACGTGCTGCAAACTTTTGTGATCAATGTGCACAGTACACTTTGTCCCGTATAAATAATGCCTCCATATTTTTAAGGCAAAAACAACTGATCCAAGTTCTAGATCATGAGTAGTGTAATTCTTCTTGTGCTTCTTCATTTGTCTTAAGGCATAAGCAATTACCTTCTTTCTTTGCATCAGCATTGTACCTAAGCCCTTGTGTGAAGCATCACAGTAAGCAACGGAATCCTCGTTGCCTTCAAGTAAGGCTAAGATAGGTGCACTACACAGCTTATGTTTGATTGTCTAGAATACTGATTCTGCTTTCTCTACCCACTCAAATTTTGCACCTTTCTGAGTAAGCTTTGTCATAGACTTAGCTATCTTTAAGAATCCTTCAATGAATCTACGATAGTACCCTACAAGGCCTAAGAATTGACGAATCTCCGTTGGTGACGTAGGAGATGCCTAATCCTTAACAGATTCGACGTTTGTGGGATCTACGTGGATACCCTCGCTATCGATAACGTGACCAAGGAAATGAACTTTAGTGATTCAAAATTCACATTTGGAGAATTTTGCGTACAGTTGTTACTCCTTGAGTAACTTCAACACTTGTGCAAGGTGTTCCACGTGTTCTTGTTCATTCTTGGAGTAGATGAGTATGTCGTCGATGAATACGATTACAAATTTATCCAAGTAGGGTCTACACACTCGGTTCATGAGGTACATGAATATAGTTGGTCCATTGGTCTATCCAAATGGCATAACCTCAAATTTGTAATGACTGTATCGAGTTCTGAACGTTGTTTTTGGAATATCATACTCTCTGACCCTCAACTAATGGTACCCAGATCTTAAGTCGATCTTAGAGTACACACTTGATCCTAGAATTTGGTCAAATAGGTCATCAATCCGTGGAAGTGCGTAGCGATTTTGCATGGTTAACTTGTTTAGTTCTCTGTAATCAATACATATCCGGAAATAACCATCTTTCTTTTTGACAAATAGAACTGGAGCTCCCCAAGGCGAGGAACTAGGTCTGATAAAACATTTGTCAGATAGTTCTTGGAGTTGCTCTGCTAAGTCCTTCATTTTAGATGGTGCTAACCGGTATGGAGCTTTAGCTATAGGTGCGGCTCATTGTATCAAGTCGATTTGGAATTCCACTTGACGAGTTGGTGGTATACCGGGTAAATCATCTAGAAAGACTTCGGGAAAATTGCGGACAACTGGCATGTCCTCGATTTGTTTCTTCTCAGGTTCGTCTTTGTAACACCACATTTGATAATGGAATGTCACGCGTAATTATGGCGTGTCATTAAAGCATACCAGGATAAATGTCTAAAACATTACATGACCATAAGGATAACCGGAATCAAACATCGGTTCCCAAACATAAGCCCAAAACATAATAAAGCAAAAGAAATGAATGAAAGACTAAACAAGCATAAGTATATGAAGGCAAAAAGGAAAAGAAGTCTCTAGCAGCTTCCATCCTATGCACGTCCTCCAAATGCTCGGGTCTTTCCTAGGGTACCTGCCGTTTTGGGACATGGAAAGGAAAGTAACGGCTGAGCAAAATGCTTAGTGCACGGATATAGACATAGTACGAATGACTAAAACATAATAAAGACTTAATAGCAGCGGAAATGTATATGTCCTGGAAAACCTAGAACATGTTCATAAAACTGGTATTATAGTTTGAAAGCCTTATGTTTATCTTATGAAAACTGTTTAACATATTTTACCATTAGCCAATATAGGTAATGAAAATCCACCGTGCATGAATACTTGGAGGGGTGACCTCATCATGCAAATTAGAGGGGCTGCCTCTAATTTAATATACTGGTTTTAGGTAGGAGGGATCAGCTCCTTGTGAAGGATGCAAGGCACACACCACATTCACCATGAAATCCTGACTAAAACATGTAACTAGGATACACCCATACGCCCCACATGATAAATATAATAATATGGCCAAAACTGAAGGGACGCCACGAGCAATCACTCCGCCGTGGGGAAGTCATAACACCAGTGCCTCTAGTGTTATGGTTATGGTACCTCCATAACTAGGTGAAACTGGTCATGCATGTATATGGCTTTAGGTATTCTAATTAAACATAAGCAATTCAGAAACATATAAAACATATACAGGGAAAACAGTTGGCTGCATACGGGGAATCCTAATAAGGAAAGAATGTCCATACTGAAAGGACGGGAATCCGTACCTTATGTCCAGTGAACGAAGAAGACGAACTGAGGAGAATCCTACTTCAGTATCACTAATGCTACATAAATACATACGTGAATAAGTATCTGATTACTAAATATGTAATTGGTTTTATATCATGTCTTAGCTTATGTTATACGTTCATGTCATGTTTTACTGTTTTAAGCTTTAAACTGTGTTTATCTTATATTCTGGTTATTCTGATTAAGTATTACTTGTATTTCATGTATTATTATACTTACTGTGTAATAATAAGTAACTTTCTAAAAATAACAGGTTTCCTAAAATAGAAAGTTTCTAAAAATAGAAAGTTTCCAAAAATAGAAAGTTACCAAAAATAGAAAGTTTCCAAAAATAGAAAGTTTCCAAAAATAGAAAGTTTCCAAAAATAGAATTACTGCTTAAAATAGATAAGTTTCTAAAAATAGAAAGTTTCCATAAATAAATCAGCTGCCTTAATTAAATAAGTTTCCATAAATAGATTAGCTGCCTGAATTAATTAAGTTTCTAAAAATAGAAAGTCTCCATAAATAGATTAGCTATCTGAATTAAATAAGTTTCTAAAAATAGATTAGCTGCCTGAATTAAATAAGTTTCTAAAAATAGAAAATTTCCATAATTAGATATAAGCTGTTTAAATAAGCTAAGTATATAAGCCTAAGTATTTTTCTGATTATTTCCTAAGTCATAATGATATAATGTATAGTTTATTAATTATTTCATGTAATTTAAATAAACTATAGGTTAAAAGTATTTAATTAGAATATATCATGTTTTTAATTAAATAAAGTTAAATACTTAGGTTAAAACATATATTATTATTTATTAATAATATAACCTAAGTCATGTTAATTAATTAATTATAACCATGGTTTTTAAATAATTAATTAATTATAAGTCTAGAAAATATAAAATACTTAGATTAATAATTTCATGATCTAATAATTAAATTATAACCTAAGTCGTGTTATTAAATTAATCATGTCATATTTATTAATTTAATTTCATCATATGATTATAAAAAAAATAATCTTAACATAAACCGTGAACCGGATCTTGACTAGAAACCATGAACCGGACATGATATCGACACCACACCCCGAACCACTTCGGGGTTCCCTTTGGTTTGCTTCTGCCGTGGGACCCACACCACCAAACCGGGACCACATGGTCTCGGTGGTGGTCTATTAGCCAACCCAAGACCCCCTTGGGGTTCGGTTTAGGCGCCGACCAAACAAAACACCCCTAAAAACCCTTGTTTTGATCTACCCCATAATCATAGACATGTTTAATAAATGTTTTTAATTAGTTTTTAAAAACATCATGATCTTATGTAACTTAATAAATCAAAACATAAAAGAAAAGGATTAAAAAGGTTATACCGAATGCGTGGATCGATCAAGGATGAACACACACAAATGCTTGTAATAATTCCAATGTTAAAATCAAACCGAATCACCCCTCCATGGTGATTCTAGGTGGAGGCTAAAAGAAGAGAACAAGGAGAAGTAGAAATTTTTTTTAGGGTTTTTGATGTTTTCCTGTAAAGTGAAAAATGACCAAAATCTTTCCTAATTCCTTGTTTTAGTAAAAATTGATGGGCTAAGCCCATCTTTCCTCCCTAATTTCGTGGTATGGGGCCCACATGGGGTAACCCATACATTTCCCGAGTCTAAATATTATAGTGTGTTCTCGTGTTCGTAATTTACGTGTTTTAATTAGTTATCGATCGTGACTTAATATATTTATTCGTGTTCGTAATAAATATATATACGTAATTAATATTAGCTCGTGATTTAATTAAGTTCATGATTTCATGATCGCATGTTCGTGATTAGTTATTGTTTAAATAATTATTGCGTGTTCGTGCGTAATAAATACTTATCGTGTTCTAACACGTACGTAATACGTAAAATCCTAACACGTAAACGTAATCGGACTATAAAAGGAAAGCTTTAATCTAGTACGTACGATCTTAAGGGTACTATTCATGGTAAAAGCATGCGGGTTTTACAACTCTTCCCCCTAAAAAGAATAATTCGTCCCCGAATTATAGATAAAGTAAACTGGAAAAGAAGATCATACCAAACCGAGAGGGTATGTAAGGTAAATGAACGTCATGGTAGAAGGAACTTGGAACGTGACATGTCTTGAAAGGACATGGAACGTGACTCTACTGAAAGGACATATCTAATTGATAAGAGAAAAATGGATAAGAAGTCCGGATGAACTTGTCTGTTTCCAAGTGGCTTCCCTCTTGGAACGGTTCCTTCACAGATCTTGACAGAAAAGATAAATCTTGGTCCTCCTGACCTTGACTTGAAAATACGAAGAAGTTCTTAGTATCAACATAAGGTAGATCCCCTAAATTTGATCGAGAGAAAAAAGAATTAACGTGTAAGGGCAACTAAAATGTTATCGTGCAAAACACTTCTAACTTAACTGATAATTAGCAACGATGCGCGAGACATAAGAAAACGTAGTACGTGAAAATTTTTGAACGTAATACGTGAAAAATGTTGAACGTGATACGTGGAAATATGATGAGTGTAATATGAGTAACCATATCGTGATCCATGATACGTGTAACATATCTTGATCATGATATGAGGAACGTGGAATGTTCATGACATGTGAAACATATCGTGAACATAGAATATAATGGCGGTAACGCCAAACGCTACAAGGTGAGACATAGAATATGACGCGAAACGTCTATCTGAGGATAGGGAGTTATACTAAACTTGGGTCTGGTCTCTCAAGTTCTTGCAAAACTTCCCAGAATGAGAAAACAAACATAAAGTCGTAAGCAGAGATGCCATCATGAACGTTAATAGTGTCATGAACGCGAGCGCGAAAGCAAGTCGTGAAATTAGAACAAGGACGTGAAGTAATTAAGGAGCACAATTATAAATATTTGTCTGACCCGATAACTGAGGGATTGACAAGTGATCAGATGAGCCTTGGCTGGAACATGTCTGATCAATCTGTTGGTTCTGAAATCCTTGCAGATGTAAGGATTCTGCAGACTTGATCAAACTGTTCGCAATAACCCAAATAGCATCATGCTTCTTCTGAGTTTGCGTTAATCTGGTAACCAAAATCCATGGAGATCTTGTCCCATTTCAATTTACAATTTCAGATGATGAAAACATCCCAGTCTGTTGGTGTCCTATCTTAACCTGTTGGTATGTCAGGTACTTAGATATGAACGTATCTGTATCTTGCTTCGTAGAACTTGATACACAGGAGTTTGCCAAACTCTGGGTCTCTGAATCTAGACTTCTCCTAGCGTAGGATTTTCTAGAACACCTAATGTAGTGTAGGGTTCTCTCCTTTACGCATAAGCTGAGTCATGGTAAGATTAACTGTAGAAACCCATGTGATTCAGCGTGTCACTGTAATCAAACAGAATTGATATGAGAAATTTCAAGGGTAAAACTTCTCTTGTCATAGAATTTGCAACATAGTTCAGATATGGTCTTCCTGTTCTTCTCTAGGGTTAAAGGAAATCAGGTTATCCTCAATGAAAACACTGATGAATTTGCTATGAGTTCATGGAAACTCATTCTTATAATGTCGTTGGAGCATTGATGAGACTAATTCAAAATCATATATCTAGCATGACCGAGTCGTGTACGAATAGCAGTCATAGACATGTCCTGCTCTTTCACTCGTCACTGTTGGCAGCATGATCATGAGTTCGATCTTGGAAAAGTGATTAACACTATAAGGTCGATTGGACCTGTTTTCAATACGTGGAGGAGAATAACGGTTATGAATGGTGATTTGTTTAAATCGACGGTAGTCGACACATAATCTCATGGTTCTGTCCTTCTCCTTGAAGGTTCTTCTGGAATATATGGGAAAATTTTGGAATAATCAACTAGTTATGCGTAAAAGGACTTAAGTAGTCGTGTCATACTGACAGCTAGAAAATTTTAGCGACCATGGCTAACAACGCACATGCTTGTAAGCATAAATAATTGTACAGATTTTCCTGATGGAAAATCAAGCTGAATGTATTCAGGAGCCTGAACATTACTGTACATAATTATGAATCGTAGCATGGTGTGTTGTTCATAGTCCATAATTAGTATAAAATTCATCTCGTGTCTGTCCGAGGAAATGCGTTAGCAGCTTGGATCTCATCATTAAGCTGAAGGAAAACCTTCGTATGCGTGGGAATACGAAAGGCGTCCTTCATGGTCATGAATATATGAACTATGATCAAAGAAATGAAAGTGACATCGGCCACGTGACAGTTCTCACTGATGCGCCGATAATGGTATTGAAATTCTTGTGGCCTGATTAATACATGGAACAACAAAATGGATATACCCTTGGAGGGTACCCTGAATTTCTTAGAAATGTTCCATAGTTAGACGTGAGTCATGTGTCTTGACTCGTTTCTTGGAACTATAAGCATGACATATGTCTTGACTGGTGTCTTGACATGTGTCTTCAGGAGGTATACGTGAGACATGTGTCTTGACTGATGTCATGACATGTATCTTTAGAAAGTATACGTGAGACATGTGTCTTGACTGATGTCTTGACATGTGTCTTCAGAAAATATACGTGAGACATGTGTCTTGACTGATGTCTTGACATGTGTCTCGGGACGTAAAATAATAGAACTACAATATTAGGTTATTATTCCAGACTTGGCGGATCGGTTGGACTACTGATCCTTTGTATGTCTGATCACGTCCGCGGCCTGAGCCTCGGTTGCGATTTCTAGGATAGTTCTGTCATAGTAGTGGTTACTATCGTCCTGTCTGTCAGTTCCATGACGGTCATTCTCATGACCGTGATTCATGTAACTATTCAGCTGAGTGGCCGGTTGGTACCGTTTGCACTTATATGGCTGTAATGACAGCAGAATTACGTGAGACATGTAACTAAGAATTAGGGACAATGATGGATGGAAATCGTATGATGGTGAAGCATCTTCTCGTCCAATTGCTTTGCTCTGAAGCCTTTGTCTTCGTCTTGTAGGATCTCCAGGTTGTGAACAGCATCCGCATCTCGTAGCGTCTCCAAACGTCAGCAACATCAAACTTTAGTAACATCTCCAAGTTATGAGCGGCATCAGCAATCTTATAGAATATCAGCAATTGAAAATACGCCTGAGTTGATTCAGAATCGACTAGCGAATACTCGTGAAGTATTGCAAGTGGAATACACATGGATTAAGGTACATGTAATACACATGAAATACGGTACATGGAGTACACGTGGAATGCACATAAGATGATCGGTATGGGGTCGATCATTTATCATGATTTAAGGAAAGTATATCATGTTAAACGGTTAGGAAAACCATCATGATAACCTGACAGTATTAGCATAGACATCATTTTGGTTATATCGAGAAACGTTAAAGTGTGGTTACACAAAATTCAACGATGATTTGCTTGACAACATGATCGATGAAAACCAACCATGACTTTCATGAAAGCAGAATTCAACGAAATCCAACAATGTCTTGCATGAAGGCATAATAACAAAAGAGGCGTAAGACGTAATCCACATGAAGACGGAATTATCATGAAGAAACATGAAACTATTTAACATGAAGTAGTGTATAAGATAATCAGCATGAAACTGAGTTTAACCATGACAGTATAAAAACATACTTGACATAAAAACATAGTAACTTATGAGGGGACATAAAAAAAAATTTATGCCAATAAATCATGAGAAAAATTTTATGCATGAAAAACAGTGCATGAATGCGTAATGTAGTTTATAAAAACCTTTATATGTGTGAGGGGACGCCTATGGGTCGGTCGCAAAACAAAAGACATGGCGAGGGGACGCCTATGGGTCGGTCCCAAAGTTAAAAGTTTCGATAAAAGCACATGCGACTAAATAGAGACAGTCCTATACCAACCATTACCTAGTCATAATCCCTACAACAATGATACATGAAACATAAATAAATGAAACTCATCTGTCAAAACATATCAAAAAAAATTTTATGTGACTAATTATGAACTACTGGGGTTCAGTCCACATAGCCACAGTTCACGAGGAACATTATGCATGAAACAATGACACATAACTAAATATGAATGACGGTTGTCCATCCATATTAGTAAAACAATATCGATGAAAACATCAAGGTTAAAACCTCAAGGTGCTGAAAACATCATGGTTAAAGCAACAATGCGCTGAAAACATCAATACGTATAATAAAAAACGTTGGTTTAGGAAGCTCCTTGTGACTACCCACTAGTCACAGGTCAAGTTTTAGAGCATACAGGTCGAAGCCTTAGCTCTGATACCATAATTGTAACATCCCATTTGATAATGGAATGTCACGCGTAATTATGGCGTATCATCAAAGCATGCGAGGATAAATGTCTAAAACATTACATGACCATAGGGATAACCGGAATCAAACATCGGTTCCCAAACATAAGCCTAAAACATAATAAAGCAAAAGAAATGAATGAAAGACTAAACAAGCATAAGTATATGAAGGCAAAAAGAAAAAGAAGTCTCTAGCAGCTTCCATCCTATGCACGTCCTCCAAATGCTCGGGTCTTTCCTAGGGTACCTGCCGTTTTGGGACATGGAAAGGAAAGTAACGGTTGAGCAAAACGCTCAGTGCACGGATGTAGACATAGTACGAATGACTAAAACATAATAAAGACTTAATAGCAGCGGAAATGTATAAGTCTTGGAAAACATGGAACATGTTCATAAAACTGGTTTTATAGTTTGAAAAGCCTTATGTTTATCTTATGAAAACTGTTTAACATATTTTAACATTAGCCAATATAGGTCATGAAAATCCACCGTGCATGAATACTTGGAGGGGTGACCTCATCATGCAAATTAGAGTGGCTGCCTCTAATTTAATATACTGGTTTTGGGTATGAGGGATCAGCTCCTTGTGAAGGATGCAGGGCACACACCACATTCACCATGAAATCCTGACTGAAACATGTAACTAGTATGCGCCCATACGCTCCACATGATAAATATAATAATATGGCCAAAACTGAAGGGACGCCACGAGTAATCACTCCGCCGTGGGGAAGTTATAACATCAGTGCCTCTAGTGTTATGGTTATGGTACCTCCATAACTAGGTGAAACTGGTCATGCATGTATATGGCTTTAGGTATTCTAATTAAACATAAGGAATTCAGAAACATATAAAACATATACTGGGAAAACAGTTGGCTGCATACGGGGAATCCTAATATGGAAAGAATGTCCATACTGAAAGGACGGGAATCCGTACCTTATGTCTAGTGAACGAAGAAGACGAACTGAGGAGAATCCTACTTCGGTATCACTAATGCTACATAAATACATACGTGAATAAGTATCTGATTACTAAATACGTAACTGGTTTTATATCATGTCTTAGCTTATTTTATACGTTCATGTCATGTCTTACTGTTTTAAGCTTTAAACTGTGTTTATCTTATATTCTGGCTATTTTGATTAAGTATTATTTGTATTTCATGTATTATTATACTTACTGTGTAATAATAAGTAACTTTCTAAAAATAGCAGGTTTTTCCTAAAATAGAAAGTTTCCAAAAATAGAAAGTTTCCAAAAATAGAAAGTTACCAAAAATAGAAAGTTTCCAAAAATAGAAAGTTACCAAAAATAGAAAGTTTCCAAAAATAGAATTACTGCTTAAAATAGATGAGTTTCTAAAAATAGAAAGTTTCCATAAATAGATCAGCTACCTTAATTAAATAAGTTTCCATAAACAGATTAGCTGCCTGAATTAAATAAGTTTCTAAAAATAGAAAGTTTCCATAATTAGATATAAGCTTGTTAAATAAGCTAAGTATATAAGCCTAAATGTTTTTCTGATTATTTCCTAAGTCATAATGATATAATGTATAGTTTATTAATTATTTCATGTAATTTAAATAAACTATATGTTAAAAGTATTTAATTAGAATATATCATGTTTTTAATTAAATAAAGTTAAATACTTAGGTTAAAACATGTATTATTCTTTATTAATAATATAACCTAAGTCATGTTAATTAATTATTTACAACCATGGTTTTTAAATAATTAATTAATTATAAGTCTAGAAAATATAAAATACTTAGGTTAATAATTTCATGATCTAATAATTAAATTATAACCTAATTCATGTTATTAAATTAATCATGTCATATTTATTAATTTAATTTTAACATATGATTATAAAAAAAATAATCTTAACATAAACCATGAACCGGATCTTGACTAGAAACCATGAACCAGACATGATATCGACACCACACCCCGAACCACTTCGGGGTTCCCTTTGGTTTGTTGTTGCCGTGGGACCCACACCACCAAAACGGGACCACATGGTCTCAGTGGTGGTCTATTAGCCAAACCGAGACCCCCTTGGGGTTCGGTTTAGGAGCCGGCCAAACAAAACACCCCTAAAAACCGTTGTTTTGATCTACCCCATAATCATAGACTTGTTTAATAAATGTTTTAAATTAGTTTTTAAAAACATCATGATCTTATGTAATTTAATAAATCAAAACATAAAAGAAATGGATTAAAAAGGTTATACCGAATGCGTGGATCGATCAAGGATGAACACACACAAATGCTTGTAATAATTCCAAGGTTAAAATCAAACGAGTCACCCCTCCATGGTGATTGTAGGTGGCGGCTAAAAGAAGAGGACAAGGAGAAGGAGAAAAACTTTTTAGGGTTTTTGATGTTTTCCTATAAAGTGAAAAATGACCAAAATCTTTCCTAATTCCTTGTTTTAGTAAAAATTGATGGGCTAAGCCTATCTTTCCTCCCTAATTTCGTGGTATAGGGCCCACATGGGGTAACCCATACATTTCCCGAGTCTAAATATTATAGTGTGTTCTCGTGTGTTCTCGTGTTCGTATTTTACGTGTTTTAATTAGTTATCGATCGTGACTTAATAGATTTATTCATGTTCGCAATAAATATTTATACGTAATTAATATTAGCTCGTGATTTAATTACGTTCATGATTTCATGATCACATGTTCGTGATTAATTATTGTTTAAATAATTATTGCGTGTTCGTGCGTAATAAATACTTATCGTGTTCTAACACGTACGTAATACGTAAAATCCTAACACGTAAACGTAATCGTACTATAAAAGGAAAGTTTTAATCTAGTACGTACGATCTTAAGGGTACTATTCATGGTAAAAGCATGCGGGTTTTACAGTCTTCTTCGTCTTTCTTAGAAATATGAGCTAAGAACATAGGGCATCATGTCAGTTGATAAGACTGCAATTATACATAGTCTCATCGTCCAAATCGGGCTTAAAATGCTAAAAATATCATAAAATGACCCAAAATATGCTTGTGTTTGTTCATTGTGTATTTTAGGTACGAATATCGTGAAATCAACAAAAGATCACAAGATTCAAGCAAAAACGAACACGGGAAACGAAGCCGCACAAAGAACCGGACCCAAAGTATGAATTTTCCAAAATGGTCCTTGAAGTTTGAAGATTTATCAAGATTGGTCCCTCAATTTTGAAGACTTGTCACAAATGATCCTCCATTATTCATTTGTACAAGAAATATCCTTGAAGATTGAAGACATGTCATTTTGAGCCCTTGAAGAATCCCATTATTGCATTTGTGGTCCTTACTCCATTTATTATCAACTAGAGGGACTAAAAATATAATTATCCTTAAGTTATAACAAAAGAAAATGGGTATATTGTTGGTAAACTTGTTGTGAAGACTTTTTGTAAGATAGGGGACCAATTCTGCCAAGACACTACAACTCACCGCACCAATCATCCTGCCAACTCACCCCACACCACCACTCACATCACACCACCTCAACCCACCCTTACACGTCTGAATCCCACCACCATTTTGTTAATATTAGTTTTCAAATTAATATAAACAAAACCATTGCCTCTAAACACTTATTAATCCCCAAATCAGATTTGACCACCCCTGTTCTTGAGATAAACCCTAGAAACCCAGTAAAATTAATTAGCACGTATTAAGCTAATTAACTAGAGGGGTTTTACTCATAATCCAACAAAGAAGCAATCCCATGTGAAGAACTCATCCACCTCATCACAGTGGTCCCTTCTATAGCTCACTATGGTCCCATTCGAAGAAGATGACAAGATTTGACAGCAACCAAAGACCAAATCAACGTCTCTCATCACAAGACGTGCTCACCAATGCAAAAGCAACAGCCATGATCATCTTTACAACTGATACAACACATGGGAGTCAAAAGAGGGTTTCAAAAATCAGCATATTCGTTTGAATATTCCTGGGCAATTTTGGAAGTTCACAAGATTAGGGTTAGGGTTTATGAATCATATCTAGGTTGTATATATAGGATTATTGTAGCAGTTTCACTTCTTGTTCTAGTTTTTTTCTCAATGTGTAAACCTTTTTTATAGAGTATTTATAGCAATTTAAAAGCCTTGCAATTGAGAGAATACTGTGTTCCGTTTTTGTTTTCTGATTTTAATTTAAGTTGGTTCCAATTTTGATTGTAAAAATCATATTGAGTTCCAACTTTGTTATGAATGCAATTTCAATTTCTGTCAAATTTAATACATGTTCTTTCCTTTAATTTTCGGCAAACTTTACTTTAAAGCACTTTAATTACGTGTCTCGCCTTTTCCATTTTCATATTTCACAAAATTTCACCAAAAAGTTCAAGGGTTACCTGGTGTGTGGCTACTGTTCCCGAAAGAAAGAAAGAAAAAGTTATTTGATTGTTGCTGTTACTTGTTCAAAACAAAGAAAATATAAAATTTGTTGTTGTGGTTACTGTTATCGATAGAAAGGGGTAGTATTCTGCTAGTTGTATTGTTGTTCATCGCAAGAAAAGGAAAAAAAGAGATTTGTTTTCGCGCTGCTACTGTTTGGCGGAAGAAAGAAATAAAAAAAGATTGCTTCGGGGTCTATTCGAATTCATCAATCGAAATAGCTCGACATCACAGGGCTAGATTCGTACGCAGATTAGCAGTTGGTGTGTTAGTTTTTATTTCAGTTCAGCATTAGCTTGTCGTCATCAGCGGACAAGGCCTGGATGGCAGGTATTGTCACGTTTTGATTTTCTGTCTAATATAGTATAAGCTGTAGTTAGTACAATCGTAGTGTATTTACTCTGATAAGTTGAGTCATAGGTGAGTTACTGTTCTAGGATACTAAGTAAGTTTCTAGATGGTTAGATTTGTAGAAGTTTTGGTTGATGATTTCAGTAAGTTATTGTAGAAATAAACTTGTGTAGCTGCTATAATTGTGAGATTGTTGCGCTAATAGCAGTTGTTGTCATGTTGGTTATATCTGCCGAGTGTTGGTCTATATTTTCAAGTTAATTCGTTTAATTGCTCTATATGCAATCTCAGTTACTTGTCGAGGCAGTTTTGATAGTTAACATAATGTTCTTTGTACTTATTACCACTGCTGCGATTGTTCAGTAATCTGAATTTTCTGTTGTATTTGATATAAATGTTGTTTCTCCACATCTCTATGGTTTGAACTGCGTTACTGATTAAAGGTTTCATCTATATCATTTGAAGTTGCTGAAAGGTGTTTGACTCAAGCTATTATATGAACTTGTCCTACATTAGAGACCATAAGAGGAGCATACATTGTTGAGACAACTTGAAAATAAGTTGGGTGATAAGTCTTTTGATGGTAGATATTAGTTTTCATTGTTAGGTATCTGATGTTGAGTTTCCATTACAATTTAGAGTCATAACAGCTTATTATTGATTCTGCCTTTGATTGATTTGTTGCATAATTGTAGTGTTTTGTGATTGTTTGTAGTAGAAGTCGTAGCGTCATAGTTGCAATAGCCCAAGTAAATCTTGTTGCTGCTTGTTCTTATTTGTTTTTTTTTCTTTCTTTTCTTCTTATGCTATTGTTCAATTTACTTGCTTCTTAGTTTTGTGATCTTGCTTTGATTTATATTTGTTGATTATCAACACACTATATCCACCTGCTATAGTGTTATCATTGTGCTTAAATCCAGAAAACTGAGAATCTAGAAAACAAGAGAAAAGCAAAAAAAAAAATTGGCAGCAGTACTGTCAAAATTCGAATGCCCAAAAAAGGTTGAATCTGGGGAGGATTTGAACCCCAGACCTGCACAACAATCAGACGCAACACAACACTGACCAACCATCTGCTCTCTTAGTACTTTTGTTTTAGAAGTGTTTTTATTTTTACTTTATATACACTTATCTCGTAATATTCAGTATATGTAATAAAAGAAAAAAACAGAAAAGAATGTGAGTAGCGAGACTAGAACCCATGACCTCTTGTTACTCATTACAGCGCCTCACAACACCCTCTTTAAACCAACTGAACTAATGAGATTTTTGTTAAACATTTGCAAAACATTTTATTTATACTCTTTTTTGTATTATTACTAATGTTCTTATTAGCTTATTTTGTTTAATTCACATCTTATTTTGTGATGTTTTAATTTTTCATAGTTTTTAAATAGTGTTTAGCATTTTCATAATTTTTTTGGATTTTTTATAAAGTTATTTATTATTTTTAATTCATTTATTTAGTTTAAATAGTTTTTAATACATAATAAAAATTATAAAAGTCAAAAAAATATAATTCTATTTTTCAAAATTTTATTTTGTCATTTTGGACGTAAGAAAAATAAATTTGCTTTTGTATAGTTTAAGTTTCATAATTTTCTTTTTATTATTTATTTTCTAAGATTATTCTCATTTTTTTTAAAAAAGTCAAAAAAAATAGAAAAAAGTTTAGAAAAATTTTCAAATTTTTTTTAGTTTTTAAATAGTATAAACTAGGTTTGCAAATAATAAAGTTTGAATTTTGTCCTTTTCTTAGTTAAAATATTTTTTAGGATTTTTAATTAACTTTAAATATTAATATAAAATAATTTAAGCACTTTCAAATTTTTTAGTTTATAGTTTATTCTTAATTAGAATTTTTAGGACCTTTTAGTAATTTTTAATTAATTTTTAGGTGAAATTTTTCGTTGGGTCGCGTTTTTACGTTCGTACGTTCGCGCGTTTTCGTCCGTTTTGAGCGTAATCCGCCTTTTCCTCTTTCTTTTATTCACTTTCCAAAAACGTAATCACTCGAATATATAACGTCTATAATTGTTGGCTAAACACCATACCTCCTCGAGAACGAACTCGATTGTTGGTATTTGCGTTTTTCACAAAACGTACGTACTAATACTTACCATGACTTAGTGTTTGCTTACTTTTTCCTAAAGGTAAGTAAAACGACTAAAAACCGCAACGTCATCAGTAGATACTTCTAGACTTTTATACAAGAGATGATGCTCAATCTTGTGTCAGCTTTGTCATTATCCCTTCTCCTCGGATGATTAAATTTCCTTCTCGCCATGGTATACGGACTAGCTTTTCGTGACACACAGTGGTTGCATGATATCTTGTTAACCAGTCCATACCAATGATAACATCAAAACTACCAAGATTTACTGGGATCTAATTGATATTGAATGGACGATTTAAAAAGGTTTAAGGTACAACCTCTTAAGATTGTATTGATTTCTATGATCTTGCCATTGGCTAATTCTACTCTGTAAGAGTTGTCTAATTCGGTGGGAATGATATCTAGCAAACTACTAAACTCGGTAGATATAAAGCTTCTATCAGCTCTGGTAACAAAAAAATAGATGCATACCGATTGTTCAGAATAAACGTATCGGTAACTACATTGGAGTCATGGTTGGTTCTGGTATTGCCCACAACGTAAACTCTTGTTGGCGCTCCTCCATTGTTTCGATTTCCGTTTTCCCGCATTGGACATTCGGGTAGGAGGTGTCCTGAATCTCCACACTAAAAAAACGAATTCCACCTCATCCAGTACCATTTCTTCTAGTGGGATGGCGGTTTCCCTGCTGTCCATTTCCACGGGAGTCATAACTGCTCCTGTTGTTGTTGGGCCTGGAGTTGATGATAGTATTGTTTCGGCATTATGTGACGGTGTGACCACCCTTCCCACATATGTGGCATTTCTTGCAAGGTTCATTGTTAGTATGATGGAAGTTTCACTTGGCACACATAGGCTTGTTACCTACATATCGTCTTGCTCCAATGTTAGTAGCACTATAGACATGACTAGTTGTTTGGATTTTGGGGGGCTGATACTGGTGCTGACTACTGAAGTTCTCATCATCTTTCCTTTTGCTCTCTGTCTATCTCTCAACAATGCTACGGACTCGTTTGTTCATCAACCTATAGTGAACTCAATGTCACTCTCAACGGTAGTAGGTCGAGATGTGAGCACGCTGTCAAGGATAGAGTCTGGCAGTCCACTAACATACTTCTAAATCTTTTCCTTTACTTATGGAAACATCCTAGTACACATCAAGGCTAACTCCTTGTATCTCTGGTTGTATGCTACAGTGTCATTGTTCTTGCACTTGAGATCCCACAGTTCGATCTCCAACTTCTTCACTTCTTCACGAGGACAATATTTATCGGTGATTCTTTCTTTCCAGTCGGTCCAAGTCATACCATAGGAATTATCATGACCTAGGGCAGCAATCACAAAATTCCACCATGTGAGAGCACTTTCCAGTATAGTGCATGTGGAAAATTTAACTCAGTTTTCTTCCACACAATCACGGATTCGGAATACAGTGTCCAACCTTTCAAACAATTGCATAAGTTCGACAACTCCCTCTTTGCCCTTATAGTATAAAGGCTTGCATTTCAGGAAGTTGGGATAGGGACACCCTCTGGTGATCGTGTCATTCCTCCTTGCATTAGAGTTCTGACTGTCATCTTGGTTCCTGCTGGTATTAGCTTCCCTGTCATCCATGACGTCGGTGATACCCTGCTTAATAAGTACCTCGAGTTGGGCAGTTGAGACATTTTGGGTGGTATCGTCTCTAGCGGGATTTGCTCGGGTGTTTCTTGCTGAAGCCATTTTTCTATAGTCATACAAAAATGAGATTATAAGTTTCTGTCAATATTACCTATATATTAGTGTGCATGATAATGTCTATACATAGAATTCAAAACAAATTGGATAACCTGTTAAGAGTTCATATAAGCACAAGGAATAAAAGTGTAACATTAGTACAAGTCATTTTTGGCAAAATAAAAAAATCATACTACAACCAATCTAAGACAGGAATATAACATGCATGTCTAAAATAGTGGTACAATGGCCTGAGTATAGCTACAAGACTCCCTGCCTACTATGGTTAGGTACAAAAGATAAAGTACAGCTGAAAAAGTACAAAAGATATAGTACATAAACCCTATATCATGAGAGCGAGGATGCAACCCAAAACTTGTCATGATGTACAAGGAATCTAGCACATCTATTCTAAACACGGCTGGAAGAATCACTAGAAGCAGCTAGTGCAGCCGGTGCAGCTGGAGCTCCAGGTGCCTGAGTGGCATCCTGCATAGAGATCAAAGCCACGTGGGTCTCCTTAAACACCCGTATAACCTCTAGCAATTGCTCCTTGTGTAAAGTGTTTGTAGCTCTGAGATAGTCGGTCTATACAACCGTCCCTTGATGATGTATCTCTACTAGATCAAAGAAGATCTACAATGTGTCTCCCTAAGATATGAGAGTAATGTGAGTATGGTAGTACTGACCCTCCAAGGTGAAGATACTCTGGCGGAGATAGTCGTTCTCCTTCATCAACCACTATAGTGTACCATGGACAGTCGTCCATATGCCATGGGCAGCTTGGGCCTCGGCTCCAACAACCCTGTAAGTATGTCCAGACGCTCTTGTTGTATAGAACGTTCTTCCTGATTGGCTCGCAAAATAGCATGGACATTCAAGATGTCCTGAGCCTAGCGTGTGGCTAAGGCGGCAATCTGAGCCTGAACAGGGTCAGTGTCAGTCCGTCCAGCTCCGAAACCCTCTTCAATCGACAGGAGTAGAATAGTACCTCCTCTTACAAGGTGGTAGGGCTCTGGGAGCATAGCCGTGAAGGGAAGCCGATACTAGAAGTGGTGGTAAGGTAGGAACTACCAGATCTCTTTCCCTACTTGCGGAATTAGGTACAACTGGTGGTTTGATAGTAGTGGAGTCAGATAATACTATGACTCCTGCAGTCTGGTCATCCCCAGACTCAGAAGCCGATGGTAATCCCTGTAGTACAGACGTAGGTGAAACTGGAACGAAAGCCGTAGTAGTTAGAAGAGGTTCAATTTTGGGTAAAGTAGTCGGTGATGTGGCTGGTGTAGTCATGATAAATCTTAAAATAGTATCAATTCAAAAGGTTTTCAAAATTTAAAGTTTGTATGCGATGCTATAAGTGTCTTTTAACAGTGTAGGTTAAAAGTTATGTATATACTTATGTGATCAAATAACCAAAGGTTATAAATTAGTGCACAGTTAGTTCATATAATATGTATGCTCTATAATATGCCTAGCCATGTGGGTCCCCAAAAAATCAATTTTTCTTAAAACTTATTTTTATATTCGGTTATAGTCCAATTTTAAATTTTCTTATATATATATATATAAATAAATAAATAAAAATTTAAGTTTTTGATCTGGTTCTCTAAAACTATCGCTCAGATACCATTCTGTGACACCCCCAAAATGGTCAAATATAACGAAATAGTATTTGGGTGCCACTTGGTGGATAAATAACAAATAGTACATAGAACAATGATCATAAAAATGTCATTTAAATTATTACATGAACCAACTTGAGAAAGTATTAAATTGTCTTGACAAAAGGTAACATTATTATTGTTTCAAAGAGATAATGCCCTGCCCCAATGAGTGGTATTATGCTCTCTACATAATGCTGACAGTCCAGGTGCACGTAGTACCTGCTTAAATACCTGAGAAAACATGTTTTATGTGGGTCAACACAAAGTTGGTGAATTTATTGGTTTAGTAAAAAGTTCTGGAATGCAAACACCACAATGATAGTAATGCACAAAGCAAAATACTATTATAGTTCCAATTACCTGTAATTGATTCGAGACATTTTGTTGTCATATAGACATGCCCTGTAATCCGTCATGATATACATATGTTGTACTGACCTATAAACAGTGAGCGCGACTCACACAGAAAAGGATGGTCAGTCCCAAATAGATCTATTTATAATATTTCACGCTTATCATAATATAATTAACAACTATAGTCCATGGGTCTAGGGATACATAATAGGTAGATAAATGTTGGTACCGTAAATGTTTGCACCCCGTGAATATATAAAGCATGTTTTCTCCCCCAATATTGTTTAAAACAGTTGAAGTAAAAGTATGGGGCCATGAACTCAGCTCAGTGATAGAGTGTAATGATGATGTCACAAATTAGTAAGTGTGAAAACACTTATCCTTTTACCACTTAAAACAAGTAAAAACCAAGCCAAAACATGTATTTAATATCATAAAATTCGGAATTATGCGTGGTTTGTGTTTTTGTTGTGTTTTAGGACCAAAAGATGAAAAAGGAAGAAAACACAGACTTTCACGAGCTTTTATTGAAGAAAAAGACAAAAGACGAAGTCAAAAGATCAAGTGTGCAAAAAGAACGGAAGTCAAAGGCCTATTCTGAAGATTTATCGAAGAAAAATACCAAAGACGGAAGTTTAACGAAGTCGAAGAACCAAGTCTAATAAAAGAAGAAAATTAGAAGACGAGTTCATTTTATCTATCGACAAATCCCGAGACAATGTCGAGAAAGACGAATTATTTAAAAAGACGAGAAGACAAAGAGAAAGAAGGAAGCAACAACACCACAACCCTTCCACTATAAATAGACCTTAAACCTTCATTTGTAATAGTTATTTTATTTTTTAGTTTTTCATTAAGGTAATTAGGAGTAGGTGTAATTACTTTCTCTCTCTAGCTTTTTTTAATGTTCTTAAGCTTTTAATCTTTAATCTTGTATTTTTGAATCTTAATCTTCATCTTTAATTCAAGCTTTTTAAATAATCTCATTCTTCCTTTCTTGTTTTAAATCTTATGTTTGATTTGGTTAATCATGTAGCTTATTTGATCTTATTGCTTATTTGAGTGAAGTGCTTATTTCATTGTTCTTATTATTTTGATGTGGTTGATGTGATAGCATATTGTGCTTATTGATTATTTTTGTGTTTAGCTTTTTTTTATTAAGTGGATTTGGTAGTTTAATATTTTAAAAGTTGATTTTATATATTTTACTTATTTGGTGTTTTTAGAGTTTTTTATTTGTGTCTTGATAGATTATTTTAAATACTAGTTTGGTTTAAATTTTGCTTATTTGCTTATTTGACTTTTAGCTTATTTTAATTTAATCCAAATAGATAAACCCTAAATTTCCGAACTGTTACTTATTTCTTTTCCCTAATTATAAACTTTTCTCGTTTATACCGAATTAATAACAAAGTTTATTCCGAATTAGCTTACGTATCAGTTTATTCCGGATTAGATAACTAAGCATATTATTCCAAATTAGTTCTAAGAGATTTATTCCGAATTAGACAAAAATTACTATATTCCGAATTACATTTTGGGAAGGATTCCGAATAAGGTCCCTTTTACTTTATTCCAAATTAGGTTAGGGTCTAGTAACATTTCGAATTAGGATATAAGTCTCGATTCCGAATTGTATTATATCTATTTTTCGAATTAATGTTTTGATTGTTTTCCGAATTATGTTTTCATTTAAATTCTGAGTTATAATTAGTTTTTATATTCCGAAGTAGGTATTAATTTTGCATTCCAAATTATTTTCAAATTTTATTTTTCCCGCCAATTTTATTAAGCTTTATTTTAAAATTGTTTTGTTTAGTTTTATGTTTATTTTTACTTTTAATCAAGTTTTGAATTTGCTTTATTTCTTTTTAACTTGTTTTAACTTTATTTTATACTTTTCAATTTCTAATTCTTAAGTCAAAATAGATAATTAACCTTTCTTTTTAATTAACCAAAAACGACTGAGGCACACGTTAATCCCGGATCAATTCGATTAGACCAATCAAGAATTTAATAAATTTTAGTTATTAAAATGGCGCCGCTGCCGGCTCTTTTCGTAAATATTAACGGTTTTTTGTGAGAGACGCGTTGGATTTTGGGATCCGTTCACTTTTGAACGTTATTTTTCTTGTTAAAAATTTTTCAAAAAATCCAAAAAATAAAAAATTTCAAAAATCCAAAAACATTTTAAAAATCATTAAAAGCATTTGTTTTTCAGAAGTTTTGCACCAAAAATATTTTCTTTTTACGTTAACTTTATTTCTTCTATTTCTTTGCTATATTTTTCTTTTGTAGGTGTATGTGTACCCGTTCGCGCAAGAGGAAACCCATTCAAGCCGCTATCATCGAGCCTCCTTTTGTTAACACCATGGATAACCGTCCAATGATCGAACTCTTGCAATAACACGTTTAAGGCAATGACGATGCGATTGTGGTGCCGGCTATTGACGCCAATAACTTCGAGCTCAAAACCGGTTTTATTCAAATGGTTTCCGGAACACCTTTCTTGGGCCGCACTCATAATGATCATCATGATCACATCAAGATGTTCGTACACATAATTACCATGAAATACAATGAGGTCTCACAAGAGGCAATTCGTTTGCTCCTCTTTCATTTCTCTCTCGAGGGACAAGCCCGGACTTGGCTTGATAAGGAACCACCCCAAAGTATTACCAAATGGGCGAACATAGAGACCAAATTCATTAATTACTTCGTTCCACCCTCAGGTACTACCGCTTTGTGGAATGATATCATTAATTTTGAACAAAAGTACGGTGAGACGTATAGTGAATCTTGGGATCGTTTTAAGGAACTTTTAAGAGAGTGTCCACAACACGGTTTTACTAAGGTGCATCAAATTAATACTTTTTATAATGGATTAAGTTTGAATGACCAAGATTCACTAAATAGTTCTTCGAGGGGTAATATTCTTGTCAAATCTATGAACGATGCTTGGGCAATTATTGAAAACAAGGCTAAAGTGCAAACTAAAAGTGTAAGGGCTACTATGACTAGTACCAGTGATAGTGATACCACCAATCAAATTCAAGCACTTACTTCAATAGTGACTAAACTTGCCTTACATGTTCAAAACACCCCAAAACAACATGTCAATGCTCTTAATGTGACTTGTGAAACATGTGGTGGGCCACACTCTTATGCTAATTGTGATAAGGCTTATGATCAATCTCACGGGGAAGTGTATTCTTACAACAAAACTGAGAGGGTTCATTTCAAGCCGAATGTCGATGTTAATCATTTGTCCTATAATTTGACTAATTATTTGGCTCCACCCGGTTTTCAACAAAGACCACACCCACCCACCCAAAACAACCAAGGGCCACCACGAGCTAATTTTCAACCAAATGCAAATGTGAGGGGCTACAATGCAAATCAAGGAACTTATCAAGTGCCAAATCAAGGCTATCCAAACCAAGGTTTTAATCCTCAAAGTTTTCTATCATACAACCAATACCCAAACCAAGGTTTTCAACAACAAGGGTTAAATTTACCTAATCTACAAATGGACTTAGTTCTTCAAAATATTTCGGAACAAGATAAGAAATTAAAGGAAATGCAAGAGTCCATGGATAGGAAATTCATTCAAATGTTTCAAGCCCTTCGTCCTCAAGGTTCTCTTCCTTCAACAACCGAAACAAACCCTAGAGCTAATGTGAGTGTTGTTACTACACGCAATGGAGCAACTTTAGTTGGACCTTCTATCCCTCCCCCAGTTACTCTAGTTTCACCTCCTCCACCCCCATTTATCCCTCCTACTACCACGCCTAGTACTAGTTCTCCATTACCATCTCAACCTTCAACCTCTCCACCTTTACCCTTTCAACCTTCACCCTCTCAACCTTCAACCTCAAAACCTTCACCTTCTACACCTACACCTCCTAAACCCAATATTCCTTTGTTAGCCTCAAAATATTGAGTCAAACAAGAATGTTCGGTCATAGGTTTCTATTGTAATATTTATTAGAACGTTGTAATATATAGTTAAATAGTCGTGGTTCACGCGCTTGGATTTAACTACTTAAAGCCCAAAAGACAAGCCCGGTCCAAACGATATAGCCCATTATGGTTACATGTAAGCCCGACTATATAAGGCCCTTCCTAGCATGTTATGAAGGGTGGATTGTTCAATTGTATCTTTCACTCTTCTAATCTAATATCACCTAGTTTCTCCATCTTCTCTCTACTTTCTCTCACTACTTTCTCTCTCTAAAATTCATATCTTTTCTTCTATATTCTATCATTAATCATCTAATAACATGGGACAACATTTGGTATCAATCTCCATGGGGTAGATTTGTGATTCGTTGTTTGGTTTAGAGTTTGGTTCGGTTGATTTTTCATCAAAATCATCCCGAATTAAATTTTTTAGTGTTTTCGGGCTATAAATCTTGATATACATCACTTACATAGATGTGGTACGGATTTGATTAGTGTTTTTGTGGTTAAAATCACAAGTCTTGTAGGTGTTTGGATTGGTTTTTGGGTTACGGATTCGTAAACAGTAGCTTTGTTGGCCTTCAAGAACATTCCGAAGCGATATCTTCGGAAAGGGGTTTGATATTCCGAAAATAGGTATTTCGGAAAAGGGTTTTGCTATTCCGAATATATTTCTCCGAAAAAGAGTATTATCCGAAGATATTTCTCCGAAAAAGTGTATTATCCGAAGATATTTCTCCGAAAAAGGGTATTATCCGAAAAAGATTTATTCCGAAAAAGTGGGATTATCCGAAGAAAGGTAATAATTCCGAAAAAAGTGACTTATTCGGAAGAAGGTTCTTTATTCCGAAGAAGGTTCTTTATTCCGAAGAAGTTAATTTATCCGAATATCACCATTTTTCCGAAAAGTCTTTGTTTTCCGAAAATCCTCGTTTCTCTGAAATCCACTATTATTCCGAAAAAGGGTCAACTATCCGAAGATTTCACTTATTCCGAAAAACTTCAGTTTTTCCAAAAAACCATCATTATTCCGAATATCACCTGTTATCCGAAGATCACCATTTTTTCGAAAATCTCAGTTATTCCGAAATTCATGAATATTCCGAAAATGAAGAATTTTTACAAAAGTGAAAACTATTTTTAGGAGATTTTTAACATTTTCATCGACAACAACAATCACAACACATCTACTTAAGATCCATTATCACTTCATCGATTTCAAGTCTCTAGATATGGATTCTACTCAAGAGTATCGTGTCATAAACAACAATATCATGGTGGCGGGTAACAAAGAGAGACCACCAATGCTTGTGTCAGGTCGGTATACTCAATGGAAATCACGTTTCATACGATAGCTTGATACAAGACCTAATGGTGATGCCTTGAGGAAATGTATTACTCATAGACCATATGTATTCAAGAAGATCTCAATTCCTCCAAGACTAATACTACTGATGCAGTACCCGCAAGTGAACGTGATGAAACAAGATCCGATCTCACACCTGAAAATTGTGCTTGGCATGATGCGGAGAAGGAAGCCATCTATATGGTTCTAAGTGGGATTGGAGATGATATTTACTCCACGGTTGATGCATGCCCTTCTCCACATGAAATGTGGACTGCTATTGTACGCTTGCAACAAGGAGAATCACTCAACGAACAAGATGTCAAAACACACTTGTTTTGGAACTTTGGCAAGTTTACTTCAAGGGATGGAGAATCAACTGATTCATACTACTCCAGGTTTTATAAAATGATGAATGACATGACGAGAAATAATTTGCAAGTCTCCACCATGAAAGTCAATGTTCAATTTCTTCAACAACTTCAACCCGAAAGGACACGATTCGTCACTTTAGTGAAACAACAAGAAAAGTCAGACGAGGTTTCATATCATCGACTCTTTGATATCTTGAAGCAATTTCAGAATGAAGCAAATGAGATTCGATCTGAACGAGTTACAAAGACGGTTAATCCACTTGCATTAGTGACTACCACTCAACATGTTCAAGACCATCGCTCTGGTGCTCCTAAGCCATACTCCACTACATCATCCTCACCACGATATTCCACATCATCCAAGTCTTCATCATCCACAAGATCACGCGGCAAAGTGCCAAGAGCACCATCACCACCATCTGAGTCTTCTTCTGAAGAAGATAGTGATGAAGACCAAGCTCAAAAGAATCGAGAGATGAAACAACAAATTGCTTTCATAATGAAGACTTATCAGAAAATCTACGAACCCACCAACAACAATCTTCGAACATCATCTAACACAAAGAACTAATATGTTGAGAGTCCTCCAAGGTATGACACACGTCGACGTGGTGAAAGTCCTTCTAGGTATGATCGACATAATCCAACGCATGTTGAGGGTTCTGCAAGGTATGATCGATAAACTGCCAAGTATGATACTCAGAGGATTGCTGCTGCTACTAGGAATAGGGAAACTTTTGAAAGTTAAGTGGTTCAGCAAAGTGGGATTCAATGTTTTAATTGCTAAGGTTATGGGCATATGGCAAAGGAATGCAGGAAGCCGAAAAGGGTTAGAGACTCCAGCTATCACAAGGAAAAGATACTGCTATGAAAGAAGATGGAAGCAGGGGTTAAATTGCCAGCTGAGGAAGGAGCAATGCTTGATGACACTGATGATGAAGATTCTGATCAAGAACTCGATGCACATTACTCGTACATGGCAAAGTTTGAAGAAGTTCTCAAAGTCACTGAAGATGACAACGGTCCAATCTTTGACACTGAGCCAATCGATAAGGTACACACTACTGACGAATATAATGTGTTTGGTGATATTCATGAGCATAGTGATCTACCCAATGCCATTAATGACACATGTATGATGGAAACGGTTGATTGTAACACCACACCTAATTCATCAGACATGTGCAATAATGAGTCTTAGGATGATCAAAATGCAAATGAGTATGATGAAGAGGAACGTTTTGCTCTTTCTAATTTAATTGCCACTTTAAAACAAGATGTTAAAGAAACTAGACAAAGTCACAAGCGATTAAAAAAGGTTAATGCTACGCTCACTTAAAATTTTGAAGAATGCAAAGCTGCTTTTATCAAATCTAATGAGACAAAGGATAGTTATAGAGATGAGCTCCTTCAGAAAACCAAAGAGCTTGAGGGGTACAAGGGTAGTGCGTTAAAAAGTCAAAAGGACGATTTTGAAAACAAATATAACATAATTCTTGAATTATTAGCCAAAGAGAAGCGTCAATATAATGTTTTCTTAATGGATGAACGTCAAAACACGTACCTTGCCAATACCAAAGTTAATGAACTTGAACAAAAGCTCTCTATGACCACTACCGATTCTGCTAAAATTCCTCGTTTGCAAAACCTGTGTTTGCCCCCAAGATGGATGTAACGGAAAGGTTACCACATACGCAACCCATAAGGGATACTGTAGCACCAAGCGTTAAGCACAATAATGTGATTAAACCAGGGATGTATAGAATGATCACGAAACCCACAAACAAAGTTAGTCAATCGCCTTAGACATTTAGAAACACTAATACTCGTATGTCTTCTACTACAGGAGTAGTATCCACTGCTAGCGTTAGCCGGCCTCAACTTAAGCGCACTCAAGTAAATGATAAGGTCTGGAAACACAAGAGTCAAGAGAAGATGAAGGAAGTAGAAGAACACCCTAGGAATTTGAATGTTTTTAAGAATAAAAAGTATGTAATCGCGTGTAATGACGGTTTGAATGTTTTGAATGATTTGAATGCTATGAATGTCAAATTTGTTTGTGTTAAATGTAGAAAATAATGCTAATCATTCTATGTGTGCTATGAATACTATCAAAGGCGTAGATACTAGAACTAAGCAGCAAGTTGCGATGCCTATTAGTGCTAGTAAGCCCAAACACAAAGTGAACCATTCTGGTGCAACCCCCACTAAGAAAAATATTACATCAGGCTCCACCACTAAGAACCCTAGAAGCAGAATTACGGAATTATATGAGTTTGCTAGCAAGTCTTGGAAATGGTGGTTTGCTAATCAATGTCCTCCAGGATATAAATGGATGCCTAAAATTAGGACTGAAAATGTGACAACGAGTGTTAGTATGCCTTTAAATTTTGCTAAGGACACTAATGATTCTACAATCACAACTACTGTGGTATCCAATTTAGCAAATGCTCCATCGTGTTCTAACTCTTCTGCAGGTGATACAAATAATTCCCTTCATACTGGACACCGGATGCACGAAGCACATGATGGGGAATCTCAAGCTTCTAATTAACTTCGTGGAGAAGTTCCTGGGTACGATCCGATTCGGAAATGATCAATTTACACCGATCCTAGGATATGGAGATTTGGTTCAGGGAAATATAATGATTAAAAGGGTATACTATGTCAAAAGGTATCTTTTCTCGGTTGGTCAATTCTGTGATGCAGATTTGGAGGTTGCTTTCAGAAGAAGACATGTTTTGTTCGTGATTATGATGGGAAAGACTTACTTACCGGTACACGAGGTACTGATCTTTACACAATTTCACTACAAGACATAACTTCATCAACTCTAATTTGCTTTATGGCTAAAGCTTCAACGACTCAGGCATTGTTATGGCATCAACGTTTATCTCATCTTAATTTTGATACCATCAACTTGCTTTCCAAGAAAGATATTGTGAGAGGCCATCTAAGCTTGAAATTCATCAAAGATCATCTTTGTTCTTCTTGTGAGATTTGTAAAGCTAAACGAAGTAGTTTCAAAACAAAGACCACACCAAACTCTAAAGGACGATTAGATCTTCTCCATATGGATCTGTGTGGTTCCATGCGTGTTCAAAGTATCAATGGGAAGAAATATATTCTAGTAATTGTCAATGATTACTCAAGGTACACATGGACTCACTTCTTGAGGTCCAAGGATGAAACACCCGAAGTTCTCATCAGCTTCCTCAAACTGATACAATGTGGTCTTCAAGCTCAAGTTAAAGTGGTTCGTACTGACAGAGGTACATAATTTTTGAATTCAAATCTGAGAAACTATTTTGAAGCAGAAGGAATTTAACATGAAACATCAATTGCTCGAACACCCGAACAAAACGGCGTTGTTGAAAGACGAAACCGTACTTTAGTTGAGGCTGCTCGAACATTATTATCCGTTTCAAAACTTCCACTACACTTTTGGGCCGAAGCCGTGTCAACCGCATGCTACACACAAAACTGCTCCTTAATTATCCCAAGACATGAAAAGACACCATATCACATAATTCATGATCGAAAACCTTCACTCAAACACCTTCACGTTTTTGGATGTACTTGTTACATAATACGAGATGGTGAAAATTTGGATACGATGAAAGAGAAAGGTGATGCATGTATTCTTGTGGGATATGCAACTCAGTCTAAGGGATATAGAGTATACAACAAGAGAACAAAATTGATAGTCGAGACTATTCACATCCGATTTGATGAATTACAATATATGGCACTTGAACAAAACAGTTTAAGTCCTGATCCACAACGACAAACGACTTCCGTTCACAACCGCACGGAACTCAGAACTCAAGACCACAACAATGATCTGTCAAGTTCAACGCTGGTTCAAGGAAATGTTCCACGAGCAGATATGACAGTCAACATGACACTTGAAGTGTTGGAAATGTTATATGGACCTATGTATAATGAATATTTCACGGGGGAGAAACAAGGTGTATCAAAGTCTTCCGTTGTCACTCATGATAAGAATGATGATACCGATCATCGTCAACAAAAGGATACAACTTCATCTACTTCAACACGGGTTACTGAAGATTTACCTCCTCAGAATATCACTTCAACAATCGATCCTACAACATCCACAACTACTGTCATTGCTCCAGAGAACACAAATCAAGCAGACAATGCATTATCTAACGAAGATGAATTTATCAACCCATTCGGTACACCGGTACACAAAACTGGAAAGTCTTCTACTCGCCATGTTGATCCATCAAATATGCATACTTTCTACCAACGACATCCTTCAACACATCATTGGACCCGGGATCATCCTTTGGTTCATGTAATTGGAAACCCTTCACAGCCTGTTCGCACAAGACGACAACTTAACACCGATGGCGATGTTTGTATGTTCGCACTCGTCGTGAGTTCAGATGAACCAAAAAAATTAAAGAAGCCATGGCTGATCATGCTTGGATTGAATCGATGACGGATGAACTTCAAGAATTTGAAAGACTTAAAGTCTGGGAACTTGTTGACAGACCATACGATGTGATTCCTTTAAATCTTTGTTAGATCTGGAAAAACAAGATGGATGAAGAAAATACGATCATCAAGAACAAAGCTAGGCTAGTGGCTAAAGGGTATGGACAAAAAGAGGGTATTGATTTTGATGAATCATTTGCACTAGTTGCTCGAATGGAAGCGGTAAGGATTTTCCTTGCTTATGACGCACATAAGGGATTCATTTTCTATCAAATGGACATAAAGACGACGTTTCTTAACAGTCCTTTGAAGGAAGAAGTCTATGTCACGCAGCCGGAAGGATTCGTCAATCCTCATTATCCTGACAAGGTGTATCGTCTCCACAAAGCACTTTATGGACTCAAGCAAGCTCTAAGGGCGTGGTACGATGAGCTCTCGAAATTTTTGGTATCCAAAGGTTTTTCTAAAGGTTCCATTGATCTAACTCTGTTCATTTATAAATATGGGGATGACATTTTGCTTGTGCAGATTTATGTTGATGACATTATTTTCGGGTCTACAAACCCAAAACTTTCAAAATGGTTTGAAAAAATCATGCATAGCAAATTTGAAATGTCTATGATGGGCGAACTAAAATTCTTTCTTGGAATTCAAGTTCACCAATCCCCAAGTGGTATCTTTATAAACTAAGCTAAGTATTGTCAAGAGATAATCAAAAAGCATGGTATGACCTCATATGACCCAGTTAGGACACCATTATCCACAACATCCCTAGATGCCGACTTGGAGGGATTACCCATAGATCAAACGAGATATCATTCCATGATCGGGTCCCTCATGTACTTGACAGCAAGCAGACCTGATATTCATCATGCTACATGCTATTGTGCACGATATCAAGCACGACCCACTCAAAAGCACCTCAAGGAGGTTAAACGGATCTTTTGGTACCTTAAGAATACCATTCACATGGGCCTCTAGTATCCGAGGGAAATCGGTTTCTTTCTAACGGCCTATTCAGATTCTGATCATGCAGGGTGTCTTGATACACGAAAAAGTACTTCTGGTGGTGCAAAATTTCTAGGTCAAGATAAGCTTGTGGGATGGTCTTCCAAGAAGAAGGATTGCATGTCACTTTCATCAGTCGAAGCGGAGTATGTGTCTCTATCTGCGTGTTGTGCTCAAGTTCTTTGGATGAGAACACAACTCACGAATTATGGCTTCCACTTTGATAAAGTACCTTGTACTGTGACTCAAAGTTGGCCATAGCCATCTCCTGTAATACGGTACAGCATTCCCGCACGAAGCTCATTGACGTAAGATATCACTTCATAAAAGAACAATTTGAACGCGGAATCGTTGAATTATACTTTGTCGGAACGGATTATCAGTTAACTGACTTGTTCACGAAAGCTCTGTCGAAAAATAGGTTTGAGTACCTCGTTAGGCAAATTGGTATGAGATGTTTGACTCCAGCAGACCTGGACATTCTTGCAAAGGTACCTTCTTGATTCATATTTCAAACATCTACTTGTATGTATCTATGGAAAAGCAATATACAAAAATATAAAACATCTAAAATCAAAACACAAAATTAAAAATCTTTCAAAATCCAAAAATGTTCTTCTCGACATGTCTTTCAGTATCGATAATATGGGCGTACCTAGAAATGTCGCTCAATAACGACACGGGTGTGTACATAAAGCTCGAATGAAAGTTGTAAATATTTTTCAAAACATGTCATTTCTATCTTTTATAAAGGAAATTGTCTCTTTTGGACAATATTTCCAACAACAGGTAGAGCAATCTATCACGGGTTGAGCTTGTCACAAAACATTCAACGTTTTGAGCTCAACACAATGGCTTGTACTCACTTTCATATTGAAACCCGGATCTATTTGCACGGGGGAGTATACGCTTTAGTGCCCTTACCCTCAGCAAAAGAAGAGCAATCTTCTTACACTTGAGTGGATTTTTCAAGACATTCAAAGTTTGAGAACTCAAGTTTATGCTTTAGAAAAACCTTTTCGCCAAAAAGAATTGATTTTTCAAAAAGCGTTGAACACAATTTTCTCAAGAATTTCTCAATGATATTCAAAATCTTTCAAAAATTGTGTGTTCAACAACTCCTATCCTCAAAAGTTTAATGTGGATAATATCCTCATAATGACAATTCCATTGGATCAATTTTTGAGGGGGAGCGTTCCAAATTCATGCTAAGTTTGACACATTTTTCTCCCGGAAGATTTTCAAGACTATTTTCCAAAATATATTTTAATCAAATTTGGTATCTCTAATATCAAAAGATTTTATATATTAGAGATAGGGGAAGAAAATGTGATTAAAATATGATCTAAAGACTCAAACACTCATGGTTACGATCAAATACCCACAACACCTTTAATTCACGACGTTATTGGTGTGAAAAGGGTTGTTAGGTTTAAGTCTTATGATCCAACCAGAACTGGAGGGATCTTCCCAGGGACAATCCAATAGATCATTGGAAGTCCTTAGGAAAGATGGAGTAGAATGTGAACGAAGATGAATGCCGACTAAGTACTAATGCTAGCACTAGAACAATCACAACAAGGTGTTAGTAATGATGTATTGGTAAGCACTGAAGGGGTTGAAGAATGAAAAAGAAATGTAAGGATAAAGGGTCTAAAGAAAGAAGCCCTCCATACAACTTAGGCAGAAACTGGGTCAACACATCATGAAGACAACACATCATGGACCCAGTGATGTAATACACAACACTTTCCCAACTAACTCAGGCTTCTCTCAAAAGAAGTTTGTTTTACTGTCACGGAGATCAATACGACTTCTATTGACTTTCTCACTTCGAGTTAGTTGATATTGAATAGGTGACATCTGCTCCAGCCTCCGACCACTAAAAGTGCACAAATGGAGTCTAGAGCCAAGAGATCAATCAAATCTCGTTAGGACACACGGATGAAGATCAAGAGAGTCCTACGCTATATCCCTACGATATTGCTAGAACACTCATAGTGATACTACTTAGTATTCACAATGATGAGTGGAAATCCTTCCAGTGTTAACATCAAACAACACTGCGGTAGGTCATATGCAAGATTCTTTATGAACTGAACATGTGTAAAACTAAAAAGCAACAGTGGTTTGATTCTGAATTGATTCAAACTCGTTTCAGGTTTCTAAGCAATATCTTTATGGTCTTGCCAGAACATTCAGAGTGATATTCATTAATATTCACAGTGACAAATGGAAATCCTTCTAGCGTCAACATCAAACAGTGCTACGGTAGGTGACTTGTGAGATTCTTATGAATCAAGCTTGTGTCAACTGGAAAGTAGCAATGGTAAGATTCTTAATGAATCAAACATGTTCCAGGAATTTGAATTGAAGACTTTAATCAAGCGGATTTTTATCCAATTGATTCACTCATTATGTTCGCAGTCTTGCTTTGAGACGGTCGAGTAAAGAGAACGGCTAGTACAGCCGCGAAACCCTGTCAAGGAGATTCTTAATTGAATCCACCTAATCACAGGTACGATATTTAATATCGTATAACGGTCTTCACCGACCGGAGGTAAAACGCTACCGATTTAGGATGAATGTCAAAGCCATTCAGTCTGTTCCTATGTTTTGTCTCGAGAAGGTGGCGTCACGGTGTACTCAACAAAGTTAAAGATTCAAAACCAAATATTCATGCCTAAAGACTTATTCAACAATTGATAGTGTGAGCATATGGATAAAGACAAAAGATCGCAAGATGGCAAAGACAAGTCAAGAATGATTTGAAGATCTCAAGATAAAAGACTTAGTCGAAAGACAATGACAAACGCTCAAAGATCACAGCATGAAGGAACAAGACAACTGTTACACGTTCAAGACTCATTTAGGACGAAATTCGTAATCTCCATTGATCTCCAAATATCGAAGAGGAATGACCTCACATTGGGGGACATTGTTAGCCTTAAAATATTGAGTCAAACAAGAATGTTCGGTCTCTATTGTAATATTTATTAGAACATTGTAATAGATAGTTAAATAATCCTGGTTCACGGGCTTAGATTTAAGCTACTTAAAGCCCAAAAGACAAGCTCGGTCCAAACAATATAGCCCATTATGGTTACATGTAAGCCCGACTATATAAGGCCCTTCCTAGCATGTCAGGAAGGGTGGATTGTTCATTTGTATTTTTCACTCTTCTAATCTAATATCACCTAGTTTCTCCATCTTCTCTCTACTTTATCTCACTACTTTCTCTCTCTAAAATTCATATATTTTCATCTATATTCTATCATTAATCATCTAATATGTAACACCCCCAAATTTACACAATTCAATACATCGGAAGACTCGTTGGTGTTACGGGATAGCACATTACTCACATCATAGACAACGCTAAAAAAAATCGCGTCGTTTATTAATAAAGCATTTCCATTCATAAATATCAAATTTACATAGGTCCCAAGTCATATTATTTCATACTGGTTTTACAAAGCATTTGAATGGAAATTGTTATTTAAGTGCGGGCCATGAATTCTTGTTGTCTTCCCGAGAATTACCTTCAAGTACCTGAGATAAAACATGTTAAAAGAAAAGGTCAGCGAAAACGCCGAGTGAGTTCATAGAGTTTAATGAAATCCATCAATATAACATCGGTATAAAATTATTACCGAAAATCATTTGTACAAATCTTTGTAATAGGCTATAAAATAGCCAAAATCATTCTATACAAATCCTTATCAAAAATCATAATATAGGCTTTCGCCTTCAAAATTATTATACGAACCATTGTCGTTAAAAACATCATACAATACGTTTTATAACGTTGTATAAAGTTAAATAAAAACCGTTATATGAATATGGTTATGTAAAACCAAAACACGAACATAAAATCAATAATAAGACCCTGTATTGCTAGTCAGGCAATATATCGTAATTCAATGCATAAACCAGTATTTCGTTATTTTTGATTATTATAAGCCGCATGACATTGTTACCTTACTATAACCAACAACGGGTAGCTAGCCCGAAACTCAATTTGCCCATCTAAATTAGCGTGTCGTCACAATAATCACGCTTGTGTAAATCTTCTCATACATAAATTCGCTTACCAATCAATGTGGCACGACGGGGATCAACCGTCAAGGCGCGAACTGGGGTGATCGTCCCCAAATAGTACTATTATATGCATAAGCGTCTACCAAATCCCGGTAGTTCACAATTCATGCTAATGGGACTTTTAGTGACATAACCTAACTTTAATAATCCATTTCATTTCATTTATCGGGTCATATAATCATTCATCGGGTCATACAATCATTCGGGTCCAAATCAATTAACAAACAATTGGGACAAATGGTGTCCTATTTTATCAAAACTAACATCTTATCTCCCTCGCGGGTTTATAAAACATTTCATAAAAACATTTTAAAAGAGTGCGAGGCTATGAACTCACGTTGATGTGGGAAGGCGATTATCGGCGATTTGGATGTACGGTACGTGCTTCAATCACGGAAACCTAGACAAATAATACTCGTCTTAGACTTTTGTCCAATGACTTTATCAAAATAATAATTATGTATACATATGATGATTTTATATATATGATGATGATCAAGTGGGTTTATACATCTTTACTCATTTATTATAGTGTTTATGTGTTGGTAATTTTCAAGACTAGTTACACTAGTTCAACTTGTTTACATTTTGAAGCCCAATGGACCTATTACAAGCCCAATACTATTCATTAGCCCAATTATACTTTTATTATCAGTATTATACTTTATATCTTGGGCACAAATAGGTTAAGCCCAATAAATAAGTTTATAAGTGTTTTACCAAATTAGTCGGGTTTATTATCCATTAAGGCTACTTTGGCCCGTTAATGTCTATATGTTATAAAGCTCGGGTTTTATCGGTTTTTACTTGTTATATATGTTTATATATCAATATGTGAGTTTATAAAAGTTTACATTAGACGGGTCCAACCGTCTAAGTTTTATTTAACAAAAACGTTAATCTTTCGGTTTTAGCCGAAAAGACGTAAAACTTAGTATATAGTTTTTATAACTTATAAAACTTACCAAACTATCATTTTTATATAATGTCCATTTATTTATCATTATGCATTTTTATATAAATGAAATATAAAAGTTAGTGGGTTTTAATTCACATTCTATACTATATTTATTTAAGTGCTTATTTAATAATATTAAACTTTAATTTCACAAAATCAGTCCTAAAAATCTAGTTTACTAAAATGATCATATCTAGAGTTCTACATGGAGATAGAACCCTAAAGTTTTATCACAGAAACTACATGATATGTGCTTCATTGTATTCCTTTATAGCTACTGATGAATCAACCTATAAATATTTTAATAAATTCGTCCAAAACAGTGTAGGCAGATTTGCACTCTAAACTTGTTTTGATCATATCTCACTCATTTTTATGATTCCATTGTATGGCCAACTCTCACATGTGTATAACACCTAATACTTACTGTATATTGATTCCACTTCACCATTTTATCAGCTTAACATTTGGTTACTTACTGTTTTTATACAGCCATCATATTTAGCAAGATTTTAACCTTGTTACCTATGGTTTTTCAGCTCATTAATCATATTTATCAACACTTGATCCCCACACAACATTTTTATCATCATATATTCATCATATACATATACAATAAGAAAGAAAATACATGATTACATAATCAAAATAACAAGAGGATGGGGAGAACAATCTTTATACCACCAAGATTATGTAGGTATTCATCAAGGCTTGGATTTTTGATGGAAGAACTTGTGATAGATCAACAGCAATCTTCATGGCCACCAATACTTATAAAATTCATGTAGAAATCAGCCCTTGAACATCACCAAATCTTCTCCTTGGATGTTAGAATCACCACCAATCAATAGAGCTTGAAGAGGTTTCCATCATATGTGTGTATAACACCAAATATTGTGGTTGAAAATAGATCAAAGGGGTGTTTTGGGGTGAAGGTTGGACAAAATTTAGAGAGAGAGGGAGGAGAGTTGTGAGAGATTTGCATGTTGCAAATGAAGTAGATGGTTTGGTGCAAGTGGTTTTGCATGTTTAGTTAGCTTTCAAAGTTAAGCAAGACATGTGTCTTGCTTACTTTGTAAGCTTGACACCTAAGGGTGTGTTGTGGATAGATGTTGCCATCCATATAGTGGGGTGGGGCATGATTTATCTTGTCTCATCCTACTAATTTACGGGTACTCCTCGATTCTAGTTTCCTCGATTTATGTGCCCTCGGATCGTTTTACGAAAAACGTTTTGATAAATTATGAAGTAACGGCACAAAACGAATCTAATAAAAATTGTCTCATCAAAAACGGAGTACGAAAACGTAAATACGTAATCCTAAGGTTTTCGGTTTAGTCGTAAAGGACGTTAAATTAAAATCGTAAGTCCTAATATCTTATCGTAAATTTGTGAGTTTATGAACCAACTCAAAATTAAAATCCCAAAATAATATTCACGGATAAATTTATTTCCTGAAATGTCGGACTGTCACCAAAACGGTGTATGTAAACGTAAGCACGTAACGTAGAATCCTCCGGTTTAGACGTAGTCGATGCTACTTCAAGACGTAAATCCAAATTTCTTCCAAAAAATAAGTGACTTCATAATATAACATTAAAATAATGTTTTTAAATAATATTTGAGAATAAAATATAAACCATAAATTAACGGATTGTCACAGCATTTACCCCTAAACAGGATCTTTGTCCTCAAAGATCATCTTATCTTACTACTCGCTTCTTATAGAGTTAAAGCCATGTGGGTATTTCCTCCACATTCGGTCTTTTCTCAAAAGTGTAATTCATTACAATACGCGAGTTTCATCAAACATAACTATGGGAATAAGATCAGGCTTAATGTTGACTTACTTTCTCTATCCATGATGTTCACGGGTTTTTGATGAATGCAACTTTTCGCCGATCTAAACTTCATCAAGAAGTGATCAGATTCTCACTTGATATACATTTTATCAAGTTCGATATACGAAACATAATTCACGCAGCTCTTGAAGTCCTAGGGTAGATCCAGCTTATATGCCTTTCAAACCAATCTTTTACATCATCTCAATGGTCCCATACAACGGGGACTTATATCCCATGATCTTTCAGATCATCAATTCATTTTTCCATAGTTAAAATTTTTGGCATAACTTCGCTACCCATCTGGCACTTCAAGATCTACATTTCGTATTCACATAACCTCCTGCCCACTACCGGCAGTCAATAATCAAATCCTAATTTCAACAATCATTTCAGGTCTCGCGGGTCGAGTATTTTGTAAGGTTAGGTTCGCCATCATAGGAAACCTTAAACCTAAAAGACATGTCCAACTCACAATGGGTGTATGTCGAGTGTCTTCATCCCAACTCCTGCTTACAGATGCTCTAATATATATCCTCACAAGATTCGATCTCGATCCTAATACGATAATTATCAATGATAATCTTTCCTAAGGAAATCGATTATACGGTTTATTACCAAAGGTCAATCATTCAAGCATAAAACAGCACTTATAGTATTTTGTATCGTTACTTTACCTCGTCCCTTCGATTGGGGTGGTAAAAAGTACTCTCATCAAGATTCGTTCTCAATGACTTCTGAGCAAATCTCTAGAAATTCGATGCGAAGCGAGGATCTTGATAGAGATGATCGATACAGGCACACCATGTTTACACAACTCCTTTAAATTCAAAGAGTCAATTTCTTCATCAAGAATCTATCATTAACAAGAATGGTATTAGCAGATTTGGTCAGTCTGTCGACGATGACCCAAATCAAATCAAATTCAGATGATGACCTTTGCAATAGTTAGACGTTTACTAATGTATGAGGCGATGTCTGCCTTTATAATTTGCCATTAGTACAACTTCTTCAGATAAAAATACATTTAGTCAGAAATGACAAGAATAGAATACTTATACTTACAAGATTCCAACATGACTACATCTCAAAATCTCCATATTTTGGCAACTACAAGTGGCCTTTAAAACATTTAACGCCATCGGCTCTTATTACTAATGGTTCACATTAGCCGCGAACCCCTTTTATTATCTATATTATCCTTTTTACATGCATTGTTTATTTTTCTATTGTTCAGCAATTTATTTTGTACAGTCATTATCAAGAAAAACATCCTAATTGGTTCTTTATCTTTTCTACATAATGCGTCAGTATTTACGTTCACTTTCCTAGATGGAATAAATATCATGACCGTATTTATTCGAAAATTCTTTCTTCACATTTTCTAAGTCTTAGTTCAATCTCAATTATTGTTTTTATCAGTTTTGCTCAATCCGACGTTTAAAGCGTCGATGATTATTACAAGTAATTAAATAATAAATATTTAATTTTATGAAACGTAAACGTAAATAGTTTTAAATTTCTTAGTTCGACCAATTATATAAAAATGTTCAAAATAAATTTGAATTTAATTAACACAATTTTTATTGATTTATCGGAAATAATTAATGAGATTCGTAAATGTTCGAAAAATCATTGGTTATACTTTGATCAAAATTTTCTTAGTTGAAAAGCAAACATTGTCGTTTTAAATCTTGGTTTAAACGGTTTCCTCAATCCCTCTTAGGTTGTCTTGAGGTATACACGAACACTTACCCCTAAACAGGAGTTTAGTTAAATGTTCTGGGTATAAGGGAATAATCCCTTAAAAATCCTTTGTCAAAACATTTGTCAAAACACATTTGCACTTTCTTTTTGGTAAAACCCAAAGTCTTAAAAGGGCTCTTAATTTTAGAAGAGTCAATATATATTCCATTATCTTTTAATCACACGGTCAAATAATGTAAAAGATTAAGTCTTAAATCACATGTTAATTATTCAAGGTACAGGTTTTAATTGTTCGGCCAATTCAGTACAATTTACAAATAATTATTAACTCATTCTCATTCTTAGAAACAAACCAATAGTCCTTAATGATAACAAGCATGAATTTATCAAATTACACTCTACACACATGATTCACCAAATTTATGGATGCTACATGTGCATTAGTCAATCCAAACGACATCACGTGAAACTTATAATGTTTAATACAAGTTCTGGATGTAATGATTGGAATAGATAATATGCTTCGCGGACGCGAAGATGATGATAACCATGCCGAGGATCAAATTTTTAGAACATACACAAGAACCTTGTAAATGATCGAACAAATCTATCATCTTGGGTAGTGGATATAGATTTTAATCGTCAATTTACTTAGTTCACGGTAATTCAAAAAATAAATATAAGGAATGATAACACCATAGCTCTTCATAATGACGAGCTCGGTAGAATAAAAGCTTTCTCTGACAACTATCTCAGTTGTATGGTAATTCTTTTAATTCAGATGGTGCTGACGTACAGTGCACAAGCCACAGGTGCAGCACCAGGAATATAATCAATACCAATTCAACTTGCCTTTATGGTGTAAGTCTAGGTAATTCACCAACAAATACTTCCTAAAGTTTCAAATAACAGAAATATCTTTTAATAAATTTATATTAGGTTCTTTCTAGATTACCATATCTATGATCAGTTTATAACCATTCATGGTATACTTTTAAGTCTAAAAGCAGGATACAACCACCTATCGGGAATTATTTAAATCACTTTTGATAATCAACATCTTATCTTTTAGGGGAATTCTACTCGAGTTCCCATCAATTAAGACAATGTCGTCATGTCATAATCAATCAATCCATTCTAATGGCACTACCAACTTTTCAGTTTTATTGCCGTCGATAAGATGTGAACTTCTCAAAAGACTAATAATAACTCATAATCCTTCACAAATTCAAGGATATATGGAGACACAACAGTCATTAAAAGAGTAAGGTCAACGCATAATCTACGCGAGAGAATTTCAAATCAGATACAGACGAAAACATTTAATGAATATGAATATATCCCATGTTTTCATGATTCGCGTACGCATTCTAAAGCTCCTCTGATCGTTACCCAGGTCATTCAAATGAAATATAATCAAAAGAAATGATAGGAACGTCGATACATCCAATCGGGTATCAACACTCGGTAATCAGATACTTTTCCTAAAAATCTCACTACGGGAGAATTGGACAAGAAAGAATTGTCAATTGTCAAATAAGACAATTTCCACAAATGAGTAAATTCGACTCAGAAGAATAGATTAACGATGCAATACTCAGTTCGTCAAAATTTTATCATCATGTTTATAATAAAAACATTTTCATGCTTAATTCTTAAATAAGAATCAAAAATAAATTTACAAAGATTTTCTTTGTTATGAAAACAATTAAGTTTTCCAAGGTATTTCATAATCAGTTTATTTAAATAATGATTATTTATAAGTCTCACTTTAAATAATCCATATAGTGATGAAAATTAAATTTTCTCAAAGGATACTGTTTTATCTTATAAAAACAATGAGTGATCTGCAAAAGAGTGATGAAAAGTTGTTTACGAAGAACTAACCACAATATAATAGGAAATGAGCTTATCCAATTAATCATGAGGTGCATGACCTCGATGGCACTCAAAAAGAATAATCCACAACGTAACTCAATTTGAGATGAGTACTTGTTC
This sequence comes from Glebionis coronaria, assembly GCA_025667525.1. NCBI lineage: Eukaryota > Viridiplantae > Streptophyta > Magnoliopsida > Asterales > Asteraceae > Glebionis > Glebionis coronaria. Next base: position 373,046 of record JANFOE010001160.1, read on the forward strand.
AATGGTTGCATCACTAATGCGAACCTTAGGATGAAGCAATAAAGGATAGAAACATCGATACATGTAGGATTTAGCAATCAAAGGTAGTCTTTTCATTAATCATAAACAAGTCAAAATTGTACCGTAACACATTATGTGTCATTATGTCATATAATTCCAAGAACTCATCCTACCAACTGATGTCTCAGTTAAGTTAGGGATTATTTTTAAAAGATACCACAATGAATACTAATCTACAAGAGTCATTAGGTGTTCCACATGTCCCTGAAGATCCATCGGTCCCAATTCAGAAGAAGATTTTTTAAATTTATTTCTTGGACACTGGGCATCCTCGTTAGTGGACAATGGCCTAGGAACAACCCTTAACACGAATCAACAATCAATTAAAACCGTATAATTTAATCAAAGAACTCAACAACTTCCTCTTAACAAAATATTATTCCATACAAGTTAAATTTTACTTTATTCAAGTTTCAACCAACTTATACTCAATGTGATATCCTACCTCATTTTCCAATACTTTCAATCTTTATTCTTAGACCTTGAAAGGGCAATAAAAGCTCGATATGATCAACACTTAATTTCAAATCCTATAGCTCCTTCATCAATAGTTATCAAACGAGTCACTAGTATGAAATGACTCACATATTCAATTAGACTTCTCAGAAAGGTACTTGTGGCATGAGGCTTTTGGGTAATGGTTCCAATGACAGCCTCAAGTGCAACATTCACCCTTTAGATTTCAATTTATGAATTGGATGACAATAAATCAGATGACATCTTTCTAGGTGGTAACGTTTTGTCAAACTCCACTCTATAAGGAAAGATCGTCTTGTCATCGATATCAGATTTAATCTCGCCAATTCTTTTTCAATATCACAATCAACTAATACCAACATTTCTACGAATATCAACCATTTTGTTGGGATCATAAATATCCACAGCTTGGTTTAGATCTAGGATAGCTAGAATTCCTACGGGAATAGCTTAGATTAATTTACTAGGGGATTTAGGGTTCCTTGTGACAATCTACGTCGTATAAATACCTCGTATAAATATCAAAATAATCATCATACAATCATGTAATAAAATTACATCATATATATTTATATATAATCCAAGTTATATATATATACTAAAATAACACTTCTCAGTCTGGCCTTGTCGGTAACTCGGGAATTCTTCGGCACCGTTATAGTCAAAAGATTTTTAGACATTTTGTGAAAAATGTTTATAGTTAAAAGATTTTGAAATGTTTTATTCAAAACCTTGGTTTTAAAAATCTTTCGTTCTCTATAACGAGAGCTCTGGTACCAAACTGTAACACCCCCAAATTTACACAATTCAATACAGCGGAAGACTCGTTGGTGTTACGGGATAGCACATTACTCACATCATAGACAACGCTAAAAAAAATCGCGTCGTTTATTAATAAAGCATTTCCATTCATAAATATCAAATTTACATAGGTACCAAGTCATATTATTTCATACAGGTTTTACAAAGCATTTGAATGGAAATTGTTATTTAAGTGCGGGCCATGAATTCTTGTTGTCTTCCCGAGAATTACCTTCAAGTACCTGAGATAAAACATGTTAAAAGAAAAGGTCAGCGAAAACGCCGAGTGAGTTCATAGAGTTTAATGAAATCCATCAATATAACATCGGTATAAAATTATTACCGAAAATCATTTGTACAAATCTTTGTAATAGGCTATAAAATAGCCAAAATCATTTTATACAAATCCTTATCAAAAATCATAATATAGGCTTTCGCCTTCAAAATTATTATACGAACCATTGTCGTTAAAAACATCATACAATACGTTTTATAACGTTGTATAAAGTTAAATAAAAACCGTTATATGAATATGGTTATGTAAAACCAAAACACGAACATAAAATCAATAATAAGACCCTGTATTGCTAGTCAGGCAATATATCGTAATTCAGTGCATAAAGCAGTATTTCGTTATTTTGGATTATTATAAGCCGCATGACATTGTTACCTTACTATAACCAACAACGGGTAGCTAGCCCGAAACTCAATTTGCCCATCTAAATTAGCGTGTCGTCACAATAATCACGCTTGTGTAAATCTTCTCATACATAAATTCGCTTACCAATCAATGTGGCACGACGGGGATCAACCGTCAAGGCGCGAACTGCGGTGATCGTCCCCAAATAGTACTATTATATGCATAAGCGTCTACCAAATCCCGGTAGTTCACAATTCATGCTAATGGGACTTTTAGTGACATAACCTAACTTTAATAATCCATTTCATTTCATTTATCGGGTCATATAATCATTCATCGGGTCATACAATCATTCGGGTCCAAATCAATTAACAAATAATTGGGACAAATGGTGTCCTATTTTATCAAAACTAACATCTTATCTCCCTCGCGGGTTTATAAAACATTTCATAAAAACATTTTAAAAGAGTGCGAGGCTATGAACTCACGTTGATGTGGGAAGGCGATTATCGGCGATTTGGATGTACGGTACGTGCTTCAATCACGGAAACCTAGCCAAATAATACTCGTCTTAGACTTTTGTCCAATGACTTCATCAAAATAATAATTATGTATACATATGATGATTTTATATATATGATGATGATCAAGTGGGTTTATAAATCTTTACTCATTCATTATAGTGTTTATGTGTTGGTAATTTTCAAGACTAGTTACACTAGTTCAACTTGTTTACATTTTGAAGCCCAATGGACCTATTACAAGCCCAATACTATTCATTAGCCCAATTATACTTTTATTATCAGTATTATACTTTATATCTTGGGCACAAATGGGTTAAGCCCAATAAATAAGTTTATAAGTGTTTTACCAAATTAGTCGGGTTTATTATCCATTAAGGCTACTTTGGCCCGTTAATGTCTATATGTTATAAAGCTCGGGTTTTATCGGTTTTTACTTGTTATATATGTTTATATATCAATATGTGAATTTATAAAAGTTTACATTAGACGGGTCCAACCGTCTAAGTTTTATTTAACAAAAACGTTAATCTTTCGGTTTTAGCCGAAAAGACGTAAAACTTAGTATATAGTTTTTATAACTTATAAAACTTACCAAACTATCATTTTTATATAATGTCAATTTATTTATCATTATGAATTTTTATATAAATGAAATATATAAGTTAGTGGGTTTTAATTCACATTCTATACTATATTTATTTAAGTGCTTATATAATAATATTAAACTTTAATTTCACAAAATCAGTCCCAAAAATCTAGTTTACTAAAATGATCATATCTAGAGTTATACATGGAGATAGAACCCTAAATTTTTATCACAGAAACTACATGATATGTGCTTAATTTTATTCCTGTATAGCTACTGATGAATCAACCTATAAATATTTTAATAAATTCGTCCAAAACAGTGTAGGCAGATTTGCACTCTAAACTTGTTTTGATCATATCTCACTCATTTTATGATTCCATTGTATGGCCAACTCTCACATGTGTATAACACCTAGTACTTACTGTATATTGATTCCACTTCACCATTTTATCAGTTTAACATTTGGTTACTTACTGTTTTTATACAGCCATCATATTTAGCAAGATTTTAACCTTGTTACCTATGTTTTTCATCTCTTTAATCATATTTATCAACACTTGATCCCCACACAACATTTTTATCATCATATATTCATCATATAAATACAATAAGAAAGAAAATACATGATTACATAATCAAAATAACAAGAGGATGGGGAGAACAATCTTTATACCACCAAGATTATGTAGGTATTCATCAAGGCTTGGATTTTTTATGGAAGAACTTGTGATAGATCAACAGCAATCTTCATGGCCACCAATACTTATAAAATTCATGTAGAAATCAGCCCTTGAACATCACCAAATCTTTTCCTTGGATGTTAGAATCACCACCAATCAATAGAGCTTGAAGAGGTTTCCATCATATGTGTGTATAACACCAAATATTGTGGTTGAAAATTGATCAAAGGGGTGTTTTGGGGTGAAGGTTGGACGAAATTTAGAGAGAGAGGGAGGAGAGTTGTGAGAGATTTGCATGTTGCAAATGAAGTAGATGGTTTGGTGCAAGTGGTTTTGCATGTTTAGTTAGCTTTCAAAGTTAAGCAAGACATGTGTCTTGCTTACTTTGTAAGCTTGACACCTAAGGGTATGTTGTGGATAGATGTTGCCATCCATATAGTGGGGTGGGGCATGATTTATCTTGTCTCATCCTACTAATTTACGGGTACTCCTCGATTCTAGTTTACTCGATTTATGTGCCCTCTGGTCGTTTTACGAAAAAAGTTTTGATAAATTATGAATTAACGGCACAAAACGAATCTAATAAAAATTGTCTCATCAAAAACGGAGTACGAAAACGTAAATACGTAATCCTAAGGTTTCCGGTTTAGTCGTAAAGGACGTTAAATTAAAATCATAAGTCCTAATATCTTCTCGTAAATTTGTGAGTTTATGAACCAACTCAAAATTAAAATCCCAAAATAATATTCACGGATAAATTTATTTCCTGAAATGTCGGACTGTCACCAAAACGGTGTATGTAAACGTAAGCACGTAACGTAGAATCCTCCGGTTTAGACGTAGTCGATGCTACTTCAAGACGTAAATCTAAATTTCTTCCAAAAAATAAGTGAGTTCATAATATAACATTAAAATAATGTTTTTAAATAATATTTGAGAATAAAATATAAACCATAAATTGACGGATTGTCACATAATAACATGGGACAACATCCTTATCCTTCTCAATTAGACAAGTGCAAATTGCTCACTAAGGAGGATTCTCAAGTTACTTCCTTTTTGAAGATGATCTCCCAAATGAACTTTAACATTAGTCTTGTTGAAGCACTTGTCCAAATGCCAAAATTTATTAAAACGTTCAAGGAGTTGCTTAGTAAAAAGGAGAAGATGGATGAATTTGTCAATACTCGATTAAATGAAAATTGATTTTGCAGTCCTTCTCAAAGAACATCCGAAGAAACTTGGAGATCCCGGTCGTTTTGTGTTACCTTGTTCATTTTCTCAAATCAAGGAATGTACTGTCTTAGCCGATCTCGGGGCAAGTATCAATTTAGTGCCATTAAGTGTTTGGAAGAATTTATCATTACCCGAACTTATACCAATACCTATGACTCTTGAGCTAGCAAATCGAACTCTCACTTACCCTGCTGGTATTACCGAAGATGTTTTTTTTAAAGTTGGTACATTTACTCTTCCGGTTGACTTTTTTGTTGTTGATTATGAGATGGATCCTCGTATTCCGTTAATACTTGGACGACCATTCTTGCGAACCAGAAAAGCTTTAGTCCATGTTGCCGAAGGTGAGCTAATTCTTAGGGTCAGGAATGATCAACAAGTGTTTAAAATGGGGAAGATCACAAGCAAATCCATTAGTAAAGAATCGGCGAAAATGATTGATGTGCTTTAAGACGAGCTTGTTACAACTCCTTTGAAAAGTACAAAGCTTGATGATTTTGTGCTACATAACAATCCTCTTTCGAGACATTATATGATAATCCAGTTTTTCATGATCATGTGGAAAATTCTATTGATTCTCTTTCCGATTTAGATGCTCCACCAATTTTTTATGAATATGATGATTCTACTTCTGAGTATGAAGACATGCCGACTTATGATGACTTTGATGATGTTGACACTCTTTCGAGTGATTCTTCAAGTGTTGTGTCTTCTAATGATGATTTTGCTCCTATTTTTGATGCGAATGCTCCACCAACAATGCTTGATACTACTTTAGAGGATTACTCTTTTGAGGAAGATTTCGCCACCTTTCTCAATACTTACTTACCTAATGAGCATGAATCTCCTACTTTGGATTTCGATTATGGCCTCTACACTCCTTCGGACTTTAAGAAACCCGTTTCAAAGGAGAAGAAACTGGACGACACCAACATTCGCAGTACTTATGATTTGACACCTCTCTTTCCACCTTCTTCGGATGAGATTGTGCGGTATATGGGCGAATCTTCTTCAAGGTCCATTGATTTTCATTCTTAAATTCCCCTAAAGGAAAAGGTGTTCGATCCGGGTATCACAGTTTTTGAGCCATCTCAGTATGCATCTGATGAAATAAAAGGAAAGACTTTTGGAAACTACCATCACAGTATCCATCTGATGAAAGAAAAGGAAATACTTTTGGAAACTACGGAGTTATGCTTTCACCTTGCCATACCTTCTATCACCATGCTCAACTTTTGCTTAAGATAACCTCACCTACTCTACTTTGGCTTGTGCTCTTCACTTTAGGCTTGTGCTACTTGATGGATGAGAACCACGTATTTGACCCTGGCGGATTTTCTTCAAGGTCTTCTATGAGATTTTCACCATAGTAATCAAGGTCGAGTCATGCTCGTGACTCGGTTAACAAAAACAAGCGCTTATCGGGAGGCAACCCGATGATCTATCCTTCTTTATCCGTTGTTCATAATAAGTGTAGGGGAGCCACGTAGGTGTTTGTTGTTTTCTTTCTTATGATGTACATGGATTAGAGCTTTCAAATATCCGCTTTATATGACTTTTGACGACCCGTGATTCCGTGTACCCGTCTTCCCGGTTCTATCCTAACTCTTTTGATTCACTATTTTATATCCATAAAAGTTGAAATAGGAATCACTTTAGTTGTCTCTTCCTTAGCAAGATTTAAACAACATGCACAATGTCCTAAGTGTACGGGAGTTTACTCCCACATGCTTAAACATTGAGGACAATGTTTATATTATGTGTAGGGGAGACTTCTATCGAAGTTAAGTGGGCTTTTCAATGAATATGTCCTCATTTTAACCGAAAAATATATTTTTCGACATTTTTCAGAATTTTTGATCTATTTTGGACTAGTAGTATTTTCCTTTGTTATTGTTCTTTTCTTTCTTCGTGAATTATTTAATAAAATGGTTTTAACAAGTTTAGATGTCTTTTATAAATTAGGCCCGTCGTGAATATTTTGACTCAACCCGAGTTTACATATCCAAGTTCACTCTAGCTAGTATCCTAAACCATATGTTGATCCCAAACTTAGATCGATTTAGCTTGTGTAAACGAGATTAAATCAAGTTAAACACGTAGAGAAACTTTGTTGTGTATAAAACAATTTAAGTATTATGTGGAATTAATACTCAAACAAGAACACACAAACAATGTAAACCAAACTTTCACTTTGATTGATAAAACAAACTTGCGTATAATGAAAGTGTGAAAACGTATATCAAACTAAAACCTAAAGTCCTCCTTTTATAGAATAAGGAGCCTTGTACAAGAGTCTATGTATCAGCTATTTTAGGTAAAGATAAACATAAGAAATACATTGTCGATCATATCTTTACTAGAAACATACTAGAAACATAATACGTGTAGACTAAGTCTTCTATCAGTGCTTGACTTCTTCTTATCAACGCTCGACTTCTTCCTGTCAACGCTTGTCCTGCCAACGCTTGATTTCTTCGTAACAATGTCTAGATAGCTCTTGTCAGCGTCCAAGTGTATTGGCTACATTTTAACTATGGAAAGCTTGGTTTCCTTGATCTTTTAGCTACTAGGAATGATCATTGTTCATATGATTAACATAATCAAAGCGGAATTAGAATAATAACCATTAACAAGGTATTTGGGCACAATAACACATGAATTAAACAATTGGGTTGCTAATTATATTGATAATCAACAACCACTAGACGTGTATACATTAATCCCACGTCTAGTGCAACACACGCTTTAGGTTTACATTGTGAATGAAAGTTATGAATAAAACCTAATACCCTTGGTTCCTTTTATAGTGTAAGGAATAGGGTTTACAAGAGATAATTATGAATAAACATGTAAATCTTCTATTAAAATAACTAATATAGAATAATATTCTGCATACTTATCCAAAATAGAAGCTTCCAACAACGTTTGACTTTTGTTGACTTCTGTTAGCGCCTGATTTGCTCTTGACAACGCCTGTATTACACTTGTCAATGCTTAGACAAATGCCTTCATATTTCCTTCGTTTTTGAGTTTCTACCACATCAACTTTTTGACCCAACAATCTTCCCCTAGTTGATGTTGGCAAAACTCTTTGTGTATCTCTTGTGAGTTGTACATCATCTTCAAATTGCTTCCCCTTAATTGTAGCATGTATGTCTTCCCCTTTTTGTCACATCAAAAGGGAAGTAAACAATGTATGCAATCTTGAAGATTCTCCAAATGTAGGCTCTGTGTAATGATTTTGAAGAAAAACAAATAGTATATTCTTGATGTAGAAGTAGAATAACCAAACCTTGTGTTCCATGTCTTGCACTATCCATGTGATGATGAACTTATACCAATGGCGAAGTATAAGTAGACCTCGATCTCTTGTCAACATTCTCATCCTTTTTGAGACACTCAGCACGATAATGTAACTCCTTCAAGTGTTATGACAAGTCTTCGTCACCAACCATGTAAGCATGAACAAGTTACCTTTAAATTATAATGTTGACTAGGCACCATCTTTAAAGATATGATAGAACACAAACTCGATAAAATCTTCTTCGAACATTAAACTTACCATAAGAATTCATCCCCTTAAGCCAACACCTCTTCATGACGAGTCAATATCTTCATATGTAAAAGCTGTTACTGAATAACTCTTTCACAAGGCTATCTTACATACTCTAATATCAATCAAAGTCTTTATGAATTGTTGCTAACTTACTTAAAAATCATTGACCCCTTGTAAAAATATTCGAGCCATTAATATCAACTTGATATTCTATATAAAAACGGAGATTCCATGTACCTTTGCGTGTAAATACCTCTTTTTGTGTGCAAAAATCGTATCAATTTTTCAAACAGCAGCTATTCCTTTGTTATCCGAGAACCCTCACTGTCCAACATATTAATCACATATCGGACAAAGTGTATCAACGCTTGAACAAACCTTTCTCGGACAACACATGTCAACGCTTTCTGTCAGCGTTAACCTTCTTCCTTCTGTTGACTTTAAATCCCATGCTCAAAAGGAAACAAATATATTCCCTCATGTCCTTTATCTGTTCCAAGTGTGTTGACTTTCTAAAAACTTCATTCGACTTTAGTTGGAATAAATCCTGCTTAAATGGAAATAGAATAATATCCTTAGAATATTACCAATCCATACGTTTGAAAATCTCCAAAACTTTAGGAAAGTCAATTGTGATTCACAGTCATCATAACCCATATCATAAATGTCTTTGAAACTTGCGTATCAATCTCCTCACGTATTTGTAGGACCACACAAAAATAGAATTCATCAAATCACGTTAATGACTTAAATATATATCCTATGTGATCTTTATAGCAGCTGACGTCACATTTATAACTTTCTTATTACTGTTTTAGATAAAACAAATAATAAGTCCATGTTTAACATACTTCGTGGACATATACGTTGCAGCTTTTGGATCATGACCTGCTGAACCACTTATATCCAACAGCTATATGAACAGACTCAAGTTTTAGTAAGAAACCTAACCAAGTCTACCATGTTTTAATAATGACGAACCTAGGATTTATATAAACCCTAAAACGAAGCTCTTCAAAAGGAACATCATAGATCACATCATCACCATCTCCACAGAAACAAATAAAAAATAGGGTTTAGATCTTACTGTTGCTACTAGCACAGATCTAGGGTTTTACAAAACCCTAGTATGAAGATTGAAACCCTAACCTTTTTCTTCTGTGATCTTCGACGACCAATAAATCTTGATTGAGGACTGATCTAGACAATCCCTCCAGTGGATGTCTAGATATATGTGTATAGAACACACACAAGAAATTTCGTGACGATCCAACAGTCCAATAAAAAGTTGTCACCTTCTGAATACTGCTGCGCACACAAAAACGTCTAGAAAAACCCTAGACGGATTTTTCTTTTCTTCTCGATACACGAACACCTTGTTGGTCCTAGCATCACAAGCCACGAGGCTCTGATACGAACTGTGGAAACCTTGGTTTCCTCGATCTTTTAGCTACTAGGAATGATCATTGTTCATATGATTAACATAATCAAAGCGGAATTAGAACAATAACCATTAACAAGGTGTTTGGACACAATAACACATGAATTAAACAATTGGGTTGCTAATTATATTGATAATCAACAACCACTAGACGTGTATACATTAATCCCACGTCTAGTGCAACACACGCTTTAGGTTTACATTGTGAATGAAAGTTATGAATAAAACCTAATACCCTTGGTTCCTTTTATAGTGTAAGGAATAGGGTTTACAAGAGATAATTATGAATAAACATGTAAATCTTCTATTAAAATAAATAATACAGAATAATATTCTGCATACTTATCCTAAATAGAAGCTTCCTACAACGTTTGACTTTTGTTGACTTCTGTCAACGCCTGATTTGCTCTTGACAACGCCTGGATTACACTTGTCAATGCTTAGACAAATGCCTTCATATTTCCTTCGTTTTTGAGTTTCTGCCGCATCAACTTTTTGACCCAACAATATGGACCTTAATTTCTTTATTAGGCTAAGCATCCACGAGTCTCATTTCTTGAGATTTTAAATTGTGGAGAACAAGAAATGATAGAGTCCATTATAATTTTTGTCTTCTTTCATGAATTTATGTGAGTTAATTATGAGCTTTTTCTCCCATCAGTTGTCTATAAATAATTGCAATAAATAAAGTCGTACGATTTAAAAAGTTACTTAGCTTATAGCCCAAGATTGTTTAAAAGTTGCTCGGGACTAAATTAGAGTTCATAGCCAAGGCATAACTTATTGAAGCGGGATGCGAAGATTGGCGAGTCCAAAAAGGCCCTAACAAGGCATGAGGGCTACATTTTGTTGCTAAAGATCCAAGATGATGTGAAGAATCATTTATCAAAAATCGATATGAAGGATCGAGACACACGACGAGAAGCAATTACTCCCATAAAGATCATGGAGAAGTCTATCCGAAAAGACCCTAACAAGGTATGAGGATAAATAGATCCAATTCTGAAAAGGAGGCGGATCGTTGTATATCAAAATGCCAAATAAAGATTGAAGAAAAATGAAGAAGTCGTGGTCTAAGTTTAAAGAATCTATCAAAAAATTCAAGTGAAGAAATTCCTATTATGAAGAGAAGACCTTTATTTCAAGAACGTCTCTCAAGATTCGAAGTATGAGGTCAATGCCAAATATCGGTCCGAGAAAGGTCTCAAATCGTGAAACGAGTTATGCCAAGATATGAACATTATGAGGTTTCGAGAAGCAGTCTTAAAAGATTTTTTATCCTTTAGCTAACTATGGATTAAATCGTCCTACTTTATTTTAGGCCTTAATAAATTATCGAAATAAGTCAACAATGCATCCTCGTGATCATTCAAGACAAAAATAAAATATAAGAGATACACCTAAGAATAAGGGAGTCTAAGTGAATAATTGAGCCACATGAGTAAGTGATAGCTTTACTAACTTATAATAACAATGATCTCGTTTTTAAGCTTGGTATGAGGAACGTGAAACTTGACGGTGATTAATATTCATGACACCAAAAGCCCTAATGAAAGTCTTAGATTTCTTTACAAGTTTCTTCCTTCAATCATTTTGAAATTTTCTATCTTTTTAGTTTCCATAGTGTCGTAGTATTTAATAAAGGCCAAGGTGGGTTAATTATGATGGAGAATGTAAATCTTTCTTTGAAATTAATGCATTGCACGAGGTCATTGCAATGGTCAAGTGTAGGGGATTTAATAAGTGTGAAAACACTTATCCTTTTACCACTTAAAACAAGGAAAAACTAACCCAAGATGTGTATTTAATATCATAAAACTCGGAATTATGCGTGGTTTGTTTTTTTGTTGTGTTTTAGGACCAAAAGATGAAAAAGAAAGAAAACACAGACTTTCACAGGCTTTTATCGAAGAAAAAGACAAAATACGAAGTCAAAAGATCAAGAGTGCAAAAAGAACGGAAGTCAAAGGCCTATTCTGATGATTTATCGAAGAAAAGGACCAAAGACGGAAGTTTAACGAAGTCGAAGAACCAAGTCTAATAAAAGAAGAAAATTATAAGACGAGTGCATTTTATCTATCGATAAATCCTGAGACAAAGTCGAGAAAGACGAATTATTTAAAAATACGAGAAGACAAAGAGAAAGGAGGAAGCAACAACACAATGTCCCTTCCACTATAAATAGACCTTTAACCTTCATTTTTAATAGTTAGTTTATTTTTTAGTTTTTCATTAAGGTAATTAGGAGTATGTGTAATTACTTTCTCTCTCTTTAGCTTTCTTTAATGCTCTTAAGCTTTTAATCTTTAATCTTGTATTTTTGAATCTTAATCTTCATCTTTCATTCAAGATTTTTAAATAATCTCATTCTTCCTTTCTTGTTTTAAATCTTATGTTTGATTTGGTTAATCATGTAGCTTATTTGATCTTATTGCTTATTTGAGTGAAGTGCTTATTTCATTGTTCTTATTGTTTTTATGTGATTGATGTTATATCTTATTGTGCTTATTGATTAATTTTGTGTTTGGCTTATTTTTTTATTATGTGGATTTGGTTGTTTAATGTTTTAAAAGTTGATATTATATATTTCGCTTATTTGGTGTTTTTAGAGTTTTTATTTGTGTCTTGCTAGATTATTTTAAATATTAGTTTTGTTTAATTTTTGCTTATTTGCTTATTTGATTTTTAGCTATTTTCATTTAATCCGAATAGATAAACCATAAAATTCCGAACTGTTACTTATTTCTTTTCCCGAATTATAAACTTTTCTTGTTTATTCCGAATTAATAACAAAGTTTATTCCAAATTAGCTTATGTGTCAGTTTATTCCGAATTAGATAACTAAACATATTATTCCTAATTAGTTCTAAGATATTTATTCCGAATTAGACAGAAAATACTATATTCCGAATTACATTTTGGGAAGGATTCCGAATAAGGTCCCTTTTACTTTATTCCAAATTAGGTTAGGGTCTAGTAACATTCCGAATTAGGATATAAGTCTCGATTCCGAATTGTATTATATCCATTTTTCCGAATTAATTTTTTGATTGTTTTCCGAATTATGTTTTCATTTAAATTCCGAATTATAATTAGTTTCTATATTCCGAATTAGATATTGATTTTGCATTCCAAATTATTTTATAATTTTATTTTTCCCGCCAATTTTATTAAGCTTTATTTTAAAATTGTTTTGTTTAGTTTTATTTTAAATTTTACTTTTAATCAAGTTTTAAATTTGCTTTATTTATTTTTAACTAGTTTTTACTTTATTTTATACTTTTCAAGTTTTAATTTTTAAGTCGAAATAGATAATCAACCTTTCTTTTTAATTAACCAAAAACGAATGCGTCACACATTAAACCCGTATCAATTTGATTAGACCAATCAAGAACTTAATAATTTTTCAGTTAATACTGATGATTTGGAACAGTATGATCATGATGTAGTAAAATTACCGAAGTAATTTAAATGGGTCTCAGTAAGTGCACAACAAAATGCATCAAATATTACAGTTGATGAATATGCATGATCACATGTTTGTTATAACGTTTGTTACTTTAATTTTTCCAACTTATAATAAGTTATCGTAATAATATACCGTTTATTTTATTTGCGTGTATTTACCTTCGTTTTAATTATTAAGAGTATAATAACTTAATTAAAATGATTTTTATTTATTTAGGACTTATATAAAAATAATGTTTCATAAAAACCCTTCAAGTTTCAATTGTACAAAATTAGTCCTCCATGTTTCACAAGTTACTATTTAACCCTTTTAGTTTATTAATTATATTAATTAATACTAATAACACACAATTTAAATTGCACCTAAGTCCTTGGTTTTATAATAATTACAAAACAGACCCTAGGGCTTATTAAACTTTCGGCAAATGAAAGTTTAGTTCCTAGGGTTAAATATTTCTAGTAAAATGCAAAGGAGGTCCCTAGGGCTTATATAAGTTTTGGATAATGTCACTTTGAGCCCCTAGGGTTTATATGTTTCAAATAATTGCAAGATTACTCGTTAGGTCTTATAAAAGTTTCGGTATATTACATTTCTAGTCTCTAAGGTTTATAAGTTTTGGAAAGTTACAACTTTAGTACCTAGGGCTTATTTAGGTTTCGGTAATCGGCAAAGTAAGCCCCTAGGGTTTAATTAAGTTTCATTTTAGTCCTAAACAACCCCTTTAACTTTATGAAAGATACCAAACGACCCTTAAACTTTGTAGAAGTTACAAAATGGATTTTTAAAGTTATGGTTTGTACCCTTTTAGTTCTTAAACTCGAGAAATGAACTTATAAATTTTATGACTTTACACTTTAGGCTTATACTTTCACAAGGTTCACTTTTGGCCCAAAAAGTTACCAAAAAGGGTTTTAGAGATTAATGGGCTCGCTAAGGCCGATTAAGGGACCGATTGGTTTTGGGATTATGTAGGCTTGGT